>CM045768.1:22738639-23326033 GCA_025200525.1 Camellia lanceoleosa
AGTTTTTGTTACGTTAAATCTAAGATTTTGACTTTCGAATTGGTCATGATAGCAAAAAAAGCATCTACATTTATTTGTTATTTATTTTTTTTTTGTTTTTTTAGATTTTTGATCATTTGATCAAATTGTCCCAAAATCTTGTGTATCCCCTTGTGTGATTGAGTTTAAAGGGCTTTTCCGTACATAAATTTTATTCTATTTGTTTCAATTTGAGATATGAAGTTTGTTTTAACCCGAATGTTTTAGGAGGTTGATTTAGGTTCTCTAATTACATGGTTTAGAAATGGAATTCTTGAATTTGAGATATGAAGCTTGTTTCTATTTGTTTCACTTTTGGTGTTAGTCTAGAGAAATTTGAAATTTTTCTGCGTGATGTGTCCAAAGAAATTTGGAATTTTCTTCAGTGATTTGTCCGTAAAAATTCTCCTAATTGAATTTTCTCCGATCAATTTTTCTCCGGATTGATATTGATGGACCTTACATTTTCTCGGTATTACATTTTCTTTTCATTCAAATTAATGCTCTTCTAGTTGTTAAGAATGAATTTTGACAAATTTTCTGTGATTCGCTAATTTAGCTAATGAATTTGGCGACGAGAACTTCATTGCTATACCGTTTTGGATCCTTCCATGTTTTATTAAATAATTTTTGGTCCTAGAACAAGAGGGTATCCTATCAAGTTCATTCCTTCGCTTGTTACTCATGTTAACTACAAAATTTGGTGAATTGCTATGATGAGGTTAGGCTTGATGTTGTGTATTAGAATATGATTATGCATTCAAGCGCTAACATGGCCTTAATCTAGTGGCTAGATTATTGCTAGGTCATTTAGGATTGAAGGCACCAAAATGCTTGTCCTGTAGTGGTATTATGATAAAAAGGCGATATATATATGTATTTTTTGTTGATAAACTCAACGCTTTGATATTGACACTTCATGCTTACTACTTCAATGTTAACACAAATCATGCAATTATTGCTTTTCGCTCTAGAAATTCATTCCCATGATGGATTGGAGTTGTCTCCTATGGTTGTTTACACACAATTTCTTCCGTGTTTACTATTGATTACGATATACTTGGGTTTATTCACTTCCCGCTTCTCTTATGTTGTTTTGGTTTGGAAGTGCTGTCTGTTTTGCTGCATGTTGAATTGTTTACTGGAAATCTTGTGTGCATGCCATACATCCCACAATTGTTACAGCAGCAAGATTGCCATTCTTCTACTTATATTGATGCTATTAATTAAGGATATGGGCACGAAGAAGACTGGGCACATAAATTACGGATATGTCCAGTCTTGATGTCAAGGGAAAAAAGATTGGGCATCAATCAGAAGGACTATTCTTGCGTGATTTCTCTGGTCGGAAAGAATTTCTCCAGAGCGTAATCGATCAAATTGAGGGATCTTAGATATTATGAAAATATTAGATGTCCTTTATATTATAAAGTTAAAAAAAAAATTCCTTAATTTTTCCTTAATATCTATTTTAAAACTGTTTGTATATATTATATATATGTATATAAATTTAAATTAAATATAAAATTTTCCTAATAAACAACTTCATGTCAAATAGGAAACTCAATATAAATTAATAATAAAATATTAATAATATAGACAAAAAATTAAAAATATCTTTAATTTTAATATAAAAATTGAATACTTGAATAAACGTGAAAAAGTAGATAAAAAATTAATTCATAAATTATTTTTAGTACATATAATTATTTAAATTTTATTTAGGATAATTTAGATTAAGTAGAAATATTTTACATATTAGATTTTATATATATATATAATTAAATATAAATTAATATTAAGACATCAATGAGACAGACAAAAATAAAAAACATAAAAGAAAGAGAGTCCATACAAAATTGGTGATTATAATTGAAATTGACTTTGTGTGAAACTTATATGTAGATAGAAAAGGTATGTTGATGTGAATTTTTCAAAAATTGAAGCCTTCAGAATGGGCCACTTAAGCAACTCAATTTTTTCTACTTTTTCTGATGTGGGATATCGAGATAATTTTTTTCAAATATCATAATAATTAAATTATAATTATATATATGGAAAATAAGTATTTATTAAATAGAGTCCATATAAAATTGGTTATTATAATTGACTATGAGCTTTTGTAGAACTTTATATGTAAATGGAAAAGGCATATTGATGTGATTTTTTTTTTTTAAAGTAAGTTTTTAGATTTTGTCAAATAAGTAAGAGAAAAACATTACTTTTAATAATATATATGATATGAACCTGTGTAATGCACGAGTTAAATAAATAATTAAAAAATAATTTTAAAATTAAATAATAGCATAAAATTTATTTAAAAAGTATATAAAAAATAATTTAGAATGAATTAAATTTTAACTATTTTATCATAATAGATGTTGTAGTTGTTATGTCATTAATTGTATATTCTAAGTTCACAATAAAAAATAGACGTCATAATTTAATGGGATACTTACGTATAGGTTCTAATCAGTATATTTATTGTCTAATAGGTCTTATAGGAAAAAATTTTCATAAAAAAAGTCACTAATTGTAAGTTTTAGCAATAATTTATAAAAATTATGACAAAAAAAGTCACAAATTGTCAATTTTAGTAACATATATAGAAAATTGTCACAAAAAATTATTTTTAGTCTAATTTTATTAAAATTTATTTTCAATAGGATTTGATGGGAATTAAGTCTAACTATTAGGACCTATTGTAATTTACCCAATTAATTGGTAAAAATAAAAAATAGAATAAATTAAAAAATTATATTTATGATAAAATAAAATAAATTTCATTTTATAATTTTTTAGCTTTTAGTTTTTCTATATTAAAGTTTGTCATAAGATTTAAACATATATTTTAGAAATAAAACAATATATATATATATATTGATAAAAATCGTTAAAATCGTCAAAAGACCAACCAACTTACACAAAAATTAATTAGTTAAAATTAAAAATTTTATTTTATTTTTAAAATTTAAACTATCTTCAACTAAAATATATACAACACTACAATATTAAATGGGAGTATATGTTTACTTTACATAAGTGAAACAACTCACTATTTCTTTTCTTTTTTTCTAATGTGGGATTGTGTAAAATAAAAATTAACAATTGTTAGCGAAAGTTTATTTCAATCAAACAATTAAGTCAATCTTTAGTTTATTTCAAACAAACAAATATAACCAATATATTCTCGATAAAATTGCTAAGATCGCAGCTAAACTAATCTAATCGCTTAAATTAAAAATGATTCAAATTAATCAGTATGTCAAAAGACCAATCAACTTATACAAAATTAATTAATTAAAAATTTTAAATATTATTTTAATTTTAAAATTTAAATTATCTTGAATTGAAACATAACACTACAATATTAAATAGAAAAATAAAGTTCATTTTATATAAGCTTTAATAACTCACTTTTTTTTTTTTTTTTTCTTTTTGATGTGAAATATCGAGATAATTTTTTCAAATATCATAATAATTAAATTATGGGTTGTTTTCCTCCAAATCCGATCGGACCGAGCATATCGTTAGGCCTCGTGGGAGCCCAATTACAGTCTTGTTTCAATAATTCGAATCGTTCAATGTGTAGAACTCATTCAATACTAATTATATTGATCGGATATCAATAGTTATCTCATCAGATCAGATTTCTGTCAATCGTTTATTTTTTCACTGTCCATTTTTTTTATACAAAATTGATTTGATCACGTAACTATTGATATCCGATTTTCATGATTTTTAAAAATGTAGACTCGGCGAGCTTCTACACATCGAATCTGCTCAGATTATTGAAACGACCCATGGTGGGCCCCCCACGATCTAGCAACACCCGAGGCCCAAATACACCCTAGGGCCGGGCCTAATTTTTGATCCGTGATGCCAATCCAAATTTTGGAAGCCCAGACGACTCAACATGAGCCGCCCTAGCCCAAGCTAGATGGGCTGGTTGGACCCAATTTACACCCCTATCTATGAGATCAAAATCTTTTTTTGTTTTTTTCTCCAATCTCATAAAGAATGGACATGGAGTTTTACCAGTGGTCCATGCACACTAGACAGTTTTACTTAACCAAAAAAAAAAAAAAACAGCAACAGCAACAAAAAAAAAAAAAAAAAAAAAAAAAAAAAACAAATAAAAAAGTAAAAAAAAAAATTGTTTAGTTTGTTTTTTAGCTTTTCAAAAAAGAAAAAAAAAAATATCTAGTCAATACTGCTAGAGCATTCCAAAAAAAAAAAATTGCTTTTTCATGTTGTTTGTTTGCATTTATTGTTGACAAAAGATATTACTGCTAGATCAGAAATGATTGAGATATCAAAAACACAATTTCACCATCTTTATTTATTTGTAATTGATTGAGGAAGGGAAAAAAATAAACAAATAGACAAACACAAATACAAAAACAAACACAAATATATGATTAGTCCACATTATATTGGGAGTAGCGGGATCATCAAAAATGAAGGTCTTACTCATTTTTTAATATCAGAATAACCTTTCATTTTTCGAATGAAAATGTTAACACCATTATTTAGGTTAAATTACACTTACTTCTCCTGAGATTTTTGACAATTACAAAGACTTTTTACAGTTTCAATAATTATAGAAAAATCTCTTATTTTTACTAACATTATTAAGATTCTTCCAATCTATAACTGCCATTACATGACCTAACAGAAAATACTAATGTTACTCATTATAAATTATGAAATGCCAAAAATGCCCGCATTGCCTTCTAACTAATTCATCTTTTATAGCCCCACAACCTACTAGTTTAACCGGTGTCATCGCCACTACCAACCGATTCACCATTGCAGAACCTTCCACAAAACTAGATATATATATATATTGTGTGGGGAGATTTCCATCTGTTAGTACGGCCGAGCAAGGACAACGCCTCATCACGCGACGCCGAAGCATCTGGGTTAGCGACGCCGAGCACCGCTTTGTCCGTCGCCGACTGTGTCAACCAAGAACCTCTTGGGGCCGAATCGAGGTCGACTAGGTCGGGCGGTTCACAGCAGAGATGCAACCGAAATGAAGGAATGACCGTTACCCCGAGGATGCGCATGGCGCAGATACCATCGACCGCCACCATGACGGAGCGGCCAGACCGACCGAGATTGAGATGGAACGTTGAGGTCGGTATGCTCGCAACCGTCAATCACAATCAACCGGCCCAGGATAGCTCGCTTTTGCAGCTGAACTCGCCGATCCAAGTTACAAGCCGCGGAATGTAGCACGGGTGATGGCAAGCCCACTAAGTGTTTGGCTTGGCCATGGTACCTTGCTAAGGGTGCCACCGGGCCAATGGTGTGAAGGAGAGGACGCTACCCACGAACGCCAATACCGTTAGGCGCTTCCGCATGTGTCGAGGGAGGACAAAAACCTTTACACGTAAGGCGGTGAGAGGCTTAGCATCGCCACCGCCCAGGAAGGACAGAGGTAGTGCGCGATATCTCGCACCGCCAGCACCAGATATAGAGAAGGGAGGGCGAACGCTTCGTATGAAAATTCTCTCACAAGCTCTCTCGATCATCATCTTCTTGCTCACCGAATCGACTTGAGCGCTGGAGGGTTTTTCCAAGACACCACCGCCGGCAGCCACCGCCCTTGTTTTGCAGAGTCGACGCCGTTAGAAGAAGCTCGACGCTCAAGGCGACGGAGCGACGCGATATTTCGCCTGCATAATTGGCGCCACCAGGGAACTCTTTGATCAACCCTTGTTCTTCGAAGTTTTTTCACCGCTTTCCATGGCCAACAATGAAGAGATTCCGCCGTCCGTCCGATGGTGCAACACCGAGTTTGTCCGAGGAGAGACGGCCTCCCAATGTTCAAGCCATGGCGGGTTCGAAACTTCTTCGCGAGGAGCGCGACAAGCGTGGAGGAGTCCAGATCGCTCATGAGTCCAGAGGGTCGCTGCCGTGGGAGTCCTGAGGAGCGCCTCGAGCACAAACTCAAAGATCAAGAAGCCTCATTCAGAGGATGGCGGCGGAGATGGAGCCTCGAAGGCCAAGGAGGGGAAGGGTGTTCGGAGAGGGCAACCTCAGTGAGCGCACCCTCCCCACGCCTCTAGCAAGGCCGCCAGAGGAGGACCCATTCGATCTCAATCACTGTGAATTATGGGGTTGAGATTCACCAAATAGAAGACAGATCACACGCTGAGGAGTAGCACCTATCGCCTCGCCTGGCCATCGACGGCGCTGACATCCGCCTCCTCTCGCTCCAGGACCTCAGGACGTGTTGGAGGAGAGAGCGCTACTGCCTGAAGCTCAGAGGGTGCCGGCGCCCAGAGGTTGAGTGCTCCAAATTGCAAGTTGAAGAGGTGGCGATGCTACCAAAGTGATAGCCAACGACCGTGGACAAGGAGCTAGCGAGACTAATGTTCTCCATTGTCACCAGAGATCGAGAGCACCCCGCCTCACGGATTCTACCAACCGAAATTTACCAGACGATGGCAAGACGGATCCAGACATGCATGAGTCATTACCGGCAAGTAATGGCCGACAATCGACGGACGACGCCTTTGATGTGCCTCATTTTCCCAAAGAAGCTTGGGAGAGCCGGGCTTGAAGTGATGAGGAGGTTCTTGAGGGAGTATCGAGGGTGGCGTGGCTTGGAAGCCTTCATACGATTCAAGACAAACACCAACTCCGGCGAGGTAGACCATCTCCGGGCCAAAATGGAATCGAACTCATCAAGGCATACAATGCAAAGTATTGGGAAACCTACAACGAATCCTCGATCGCCCACCAACCCTGCCATCACCAATACAAGCGAGGTCTCCCGGACATAGGTCATGAGACTCACTTACCATGCATCGCCGACCACCATGGAATCCTTGATGCAATGGATCAACGAACACATCCGCCAGAGAAGAGGATGCCACCAATAACGACCGTGGAAGGATAACCCCGTGGGGGATAGACGAAAAGGGAAGGTTCATTCGGTCGGCAGAGGAAACCGCCTTAATGACCGATCAAAGATCAGCCGAGAGACCGCCAAAATAATGGAAACAAAGGTCATGAAGCGGGCCGATGCACCCGACGCACAGAAGATGCTAAGAGAAAATTGAAGGCACGAGGGATCACTACGGCCTTCAAAATCCCCATCTACCGTGAGATTCTAAGCGAGATCCGTAGAGAGCCTTTGTCCGCTGGGCTAGTGGGGAGGCGCAGCGGGCTTTAACCCCAAGTACCGCCGCACCTTCCATGAAGAACGAGGGCACCGAAGAGGATTGTTTGCCGCCAAACAACATCTCGGAGGAGTTGGTGGCGCGGACATCTCGACCAAGATATTGATGGGGAGTCAAGGTCAGCCAACCGGCCAAACCGAACCAAACGGAATGGCCGCTTTAGAGGCCCCCCAAGGAGTGATCAATGTCATCCATGGCATCATCGAACCGCCGTAGTCTCATGAAGCTAAGGATGATCAAAAGGTCAACACATGAGGGAAGTGCTCTCTGCTCAACCCGCCGAAGAAGGGAAGACCAAGAGAAAGACATCCTCACATTTTCGACTTAAAGATTTACAAAGGATCCAGATGCCGCACAACGATGTTCTAGTGGTGACCTCAAGGCCAAAGACTTTGAAATCGAAGAATTCTAATCGACTGTGGAAGTTCGGCTTAAATCATGTATTATGACGATTCAAGCAGATGAAGAAGACAAAGACTTAGCACCAAGAACGCCCCTTTGGTCGGCTTCAATTCACAAATGAGGGCTGATTGGGAAGATCATTCTACCGGTCAAAGCCGGGTCAAAGAAGCAAGTGGAGTTCGGTGCTCAAGGTTCCATTAACTTACAACCTAATTTTGGGTCGGTTGGTTGCACGCCATGCAAGCGGTCGCCTTCAACCTTCCACCAAGTCATGCTTTCCAAAGATCAAATGGGCAAATAGAAGAAGTTTGGGGAGACTAAGTAATGGCTAAACAAAGGTTGGTTATGTAAATGGCAATGAAAGCGCCCAAAGGGTTTGTCCAGATGATCGAGGGGTCCGAGGCAAGGAGGTCCTTGAAGATGTTGAAGGAATGCCGAGGAAAAATCAGCTGAAGATCCGTAGAAGTGCGCGATCGATGAGAATGATCCAACTAAGTTCTTCCTTTTGGGGTCATCATTGTCCAATGCCGAGCGGTCGAATATGTCAACTTCTTGGTCTCTAACTTGGAGGCTTTTATGCGGACGCCACGATATGCCCGGCGTCACCCAAATTTCATTTGCCACCGCTGAATGTCTTCCCGATGCACGGCCGCTATTCAAAGGACACGCCGCTCGCTTGCACTATGCCGAGGTGGTGGCGAAGAGGTAAAGAACTTGCCGGAAGTCGAGCGATAGAAGAAGTGCACTACCCCGTGATTTCTAATACTGGTGGTTCCAAAGAAAATGGGAAATGGCGAAGTCTCAAGGTGATTACAAAATCACAACCGCGCAAGATGCCCAAAAGATAGCTTCTCTCCTCGAATCGACTGGGCAACAGGACTTAACCGCCATCAGAGGTTTAGCTTCGATGCATATCGCGCTTATCATCGATTGCCATGTACAAGCCGGACAGGAGATAACGCCTTTACCACCCCCGAGGCTTATATCGCTACAAGGTCATGCCGTCGGATCAAGAACGCCGGGCAACCTTCCAAATGGATGGTGACGAAAATGTTCGCCCTCTCTTGGGCCGCACTATGGAAGCCTACATAGACGATATGGTGATAAAGAGTAAAGAGAAGCCTCAACATCTTGCCGACTCCAGCGTAGATGTTCGCCATACTCAAGCATCACAAGCTTCACTCAACGCCCAAATGCGCTTTGAGTTGGCACCGGAAGTTCCGGTTTTCGTCACAAACCGGAATTGAGGCCGACCCATCGCAAATTAAAGCCATACAAGAATTGAGCGCCTTAACTCCATTTAAAGACGGCAACATCTTGTCGGATGGCGTACCGAATAGATTCATCACCGGTCTTCGGATCGCTATGTGCCCTTCTTCAAGACCTTGAAGTCCAAATTCTTCTCGATGATGAGGCGACCATACCGCCGACTTGAAGGTTTACCTTCCACGGCGCTTATTCACTCCTCACCGGCGAAGAGTTGCCTTTATTTGGTCAAGCTTAACACGCGGTGAGCGCGTGTTGGTTCGTACAAGGCATCCAAAGACCTACCAATCTTCTATGTAAGCAAGACTCGCTTCCCAAACGAGGTACCTCCCCTTAGAGAAGTTGGCGTTCCGATGATGGCATCAAGAAAGCTAGCACATTTTTTCCATGCCCATACAATAGTTGTATTGACCGATTTCCACTCAAGGTGCTTTTTGAGAAGGCAGACTTCACAGGAGAATCCTAAAGTGGGTGAATTGGGGCAAGATGACATCAAGTTCGCATCACAAGACCATGATAAAGGCACAAGCACTTGCGCACTTTGTGGCGGAATTTGCCCGAACACACCCTGCTTGTCTTGCTGATTTGGTCGATGCGATTTATCACGCACCCATGGTTTTGGTAACAAGTGTTAGCTCGCCCGCGAAGCAGAGCAAAACACAACCGTCAATCTAAGGTTGAAAGCTCGATGGAGGTGAGAACAACCATGATAAGGAAAGAGACCCAGACCGAACCCATCTGTGACTTTGATTTGAGAGGTTCACGTAATCCCTCCGATTGTTGGAAGTTGTTCATTGGCTTAAATGTGGAAACTCTTCGCTGACTCGAGCTCTAATGCACATGGGGTCAAGCTAGAGTCGTGCTAACTTCACCAGATGGACTCATCATAGAGCAAGCAATTACGCCGGCTTCCCAAATTTCCAACAACGGTTGAGTACGAGGCTCTCCTCGCCGGCCGAGAAGCGATTGAGAATGAAGGTCACAATTTTATGGTGTTCAATGATTCCAAGCTAGTGGTCAATCAAGTCTCGGGAGTATGAGGCCAAGGATGACAGAATGGCCAAGTATCAAGCGTTGGTCCGAGAAGAGATCAAGAAGTTCTTCGCGATCGAGTCAAATGATCAACCGCTGGAAACAAAGACGGCCGATGAATTGGCGGTCTCGCTTCCACTCGCATAACCTTTCCTAATCCCTTGATGATTGAATTTTACCGCTGCCAAGCATCGAGGAAGTAGAGGCAATGAGGTACTCAAGACCGACTTGGGACCCTCCCGGATGGACCCCATCATCGCCTTTTGAAAGATCGAAATTTGCCGAAGAAAAGAAGGCGCCCACAAGATCCGGAAAGCAAAGTCGAGCGTTTTGCTTTCACCTTCCGCGCCTTTGTACAAAAAAAAATCTTTCACGGGCCATATTTGAAGTGTGTCCACCCTCTAAGGTGGAAGCCTTCCTCTATGAAATTCATGAGGGCATTCGCAAATGCATACAGGCGATCTCTAGCATACCGCAATCTCGCAGGCTATTGGTGGCTATGCATGCAAAGTGACGCTGCAGAATATGTTCGCAGTGTGAGAAATGTCGAATTTGCTCACCAGATCCACCAAATGAGAGAGCCGCTTCTCTCACAAGTCCTTGGCTGCTCAAGGCTTTGGGGATTGGATATTGTTGGACCGCCTCCAGCCACCGCAATCGCAGTTTTTCATCGCCGCCACCGACTATTTCACCAAGTGGGTGGAGGCCGAGCCACTAGCAACTATCAAGGAGAAGGATGCGAAGAAATTTGTCTCGAAGAATGTGATCACCGCTGGCATTCCCAGAGCCTTAATCTCGCATAATGGTACTCAATTCGATGGGAAACTTTTTCATGGGTTTTCATAAGAGTTGAAGATTGAGTTCTACAATTCGACGCCTATCCCCAATCAAATGGTCAAGCCGAGGCCTCCAACAAGACCATCCCGATGGATTGAAGAAGCTGCTTGAGAAAGCTAAGGGTAAATGGGTTGAAGAGCTCCCTAACGTGTTATGGGCATACCGCACTACACCGAGGAGATCGACCGGAAACACCTTCGCCTTAGCCTATGGTATGGAGGTCATATCCCATCGAAATTGGCATGCCGACCATCCGCCAGAGAGTTTCCAATCAATCAACAATGAAGTTGTGGCATTAGAATTAGACCTTGAAGAAAGAAGAGAGCGCGGCGCTAATTCACCGGGCGGCTTATCGCCAGAACTTCCAAAAAATACAACAAGGCAAGGAACCCTGTGTTGTTCAAAATTGGGGATTGGGTCCCGAGGAAGGTGCTTGGCAACACGGTGATCCTCGGTGAAGGAAAGCTTACGCAAATTGGGAAGGACCATACAAGGTGGTTGGCCTAGCGGCAAGGGCATACCATCTCGAAGATTTGGACTAAGCAAGGCGCCCCGACCTTGGAACGCAGCCCAACCTTAAGGTCTTTTACTTTTAAGATGTAATTTGCTTTCGCTTAGCTATTTGCTCTTGTTTAGCTTTCTTAGACCTTTGGCACTACATGTAAAAAGACAGCATTGCCTTTGCAAAATTTATGTAATGAAAGCTAGTCGTATTGTTGTTGCGGTGTTACATTGTTGCTTTTTTTTTTTCTTTGTATTACTTCCTATGGCAATCAAGACGGTCAGAAGATATGCCAGGCAAAATTGACCCAAGCAAACCGGCCAGATTCCTGAATGGGAGCAGATCAAGACAAACACTTGCGCATGGAACAATGCGCATTCGAGCCGAAATGGTTTTGCTCGCCTTGGGAGTGTTGGTGGCATAACCAACTCGGTCAAGCATTGGCGAATTGCCCAATGCAGAGCCGAGCCGATTTTGTTTCGCCCATCTAGCACATTGGTGAATTGACTAATGTAGTAGCCGAGCGGACTTTGTTTCGCCACTTAGCATATTAATTGCCCAACATGGTAAACGCTACCGATTTTGCTCGGTGAGATTGGCAATGTTGGTGTCTATTCCAGCAATTGCCGGGCCGATCTGAAGTTGCTCGACCGAAAAGAAGTACTAGCAAATTGAACAAACTACAAATGACATGCAAGTTTTTGCTCAAGTGATAATTGTTGCGCAAGACCGAGCGGATTTTGCTCGGCTTCTAAATGTCTATCTCGAACCAAGAGGAATTGCAAGGTTACTTGAAGACATTGTGTTTGTAACGGTTCACCGATCAAGAAGTTGAAAAGAAAGTTTGGAACAAGACATTCAAACATGAAGAAGTCTAACAAAAACAAAAGATGTACGAGCAAAAAGATTGTAATTTCATTGATTAAGGAAAGTCATTACAATTGGGGAGCATAGCTCGTTACATAGCAAAAGGCAAGAAATTGAAGAGATCCTCAATCAAGATCAAGGCCTTGTCTCGCCTCTCCGCCAATGGGCACCTCAGATTTGGGGGCGCTTAGCCTTCTAGGCTCTCGGCCGCCGGCCTTCAAAGTAACGACCTCCTGTCTTCGTTCGGCCCTGCGCTCGGGATTCACGGATGGAGTTTGCTCGTTGACTTCTCCATCTCCTCGGCCACTGAGCTGGCGATTTCTTCCTCGCCTCAGGCTCGCTAAGAAGACGATTCGCTTACCGGGAGTAAGAGAGCATGTAGACCGGATGTAGCAGGAGGCGGTTGATGAACATTTCAGATCCTCGCCAAGGCCAACTTTTTCCACCGCCTTTCCAGACCGAAGAAGATGTCCTTGGTAGCCCCGACCGCCATAGGTCCTTTCCCCGCTGAACCCACTGCCTTCATTTCGCCGACCGCGTGGCTGGCGCCCTTATGAGCATCCTCACTGGCTCGGAGGTACCGAAGCTTTGGCCTTTTTTCGCTTTCTTCTTGTTCGCTCGCCGGCCGAGCCTCGCCGCATTGCCCCGCCGCTTATGGCGACCATCTCGCCGCTCGAGCCGTTTACCTCGCCTTGAACACCTTGTTTTGTGATGGCGCTACAAGGCTTTGGCGAAGAGAAGCCATTCGCTGGCGAGGTAGTTCTTCCAGGCGCCCGCAAATAGAACAGAGTATCAAAATCTAGAGGCCGAGCATAAAAACCGAACAGAAAGTTCAAGAAAAGAAGTTGAATTTACCAGCACAATCGATTCCGCCGCTGAGCGGAGGACCTTCAGGTCGGTCAGCTCGTCATGCTTCTCCATGTCACCGGCAAGATCAATCCTCGGTCGTTGAAACCGAGGAGATATCCTTGTCTCGGCGACAGACCGGCGCCGAGATCGCCCTTGTAGGTGAACTCGGCTTGCCAGACCGGGGCAGAGGGCTTTGCCTTTGGTTTTATGGGCAAGTCGCTTGGCCTGTCGCCGAGCTCGCAGAGCCCACTTCAAGGAACCTCATCCATAAGAGCTTGACCGGTGGCCTCCTCCTTCGCTTTCGGTCGCCACACATTGCCACGTTTGCCGAAAGCACCGCCTTCTTGTTGACCGCCGGAGTGGAAGAGCCTCCTGCTGTTTCAGAGTTGGGGACTCGCTTTCTTCCCCGTGATCATCGACTTAATGGCTCGATTTGGCCATCTCTTGCTCCGGTCGTTGGGACGAGTCCGACCGTGGCAAATTTGATCTGCTCGGTGTTGGCTCACAGAAATCGGTGACTCGTCACATGTGCTTGATAGTTGTACGTCGCCAAAGCCGAAAGCAACTGGTGATTCTTCTACGGTATGCGCAGAACACTTGATTGCTTCTTGGTTTGGTTTGTAGCGCGGCCAAATTCTTACCGCAAAAAGAGTCAAGTGTTAGACCGTGCAATAAAGAGCAATTCAGAGAAGAAAGATAATTGTACGGCCACGGCTCCTTACCGCTTCTACCAAATTTTTCCTAATCACAACGCCAAATGCAGATGAGTGCCTCTAGGTTCAGATGACCGACACCCACAAAAAGTCGTCGCTGGACTCTTTGTCCGGTTGCTCGATGAGTTTTGCTCTACTCTTCACTTTAAGGTAGTAGCAAAACCCACCCTTATTGAACCGAGGTCAGACCGTGAAAAATTTCCGCGAGGCCGAGATCGAGACCGGTTGCCTGTCACTTTCAGGACGCCATTTATTATCTTATATGTGTTGTTGGAAACTGGTGTAAAGCCCCGCCTCAAAATTCGCAGATCGTGGTTGGACCGGAAACGAAGTCCGCCTCTATTATTGACACCACTCAGAAGGGGCACCGATCTAAATCGCCCATGGAGTTTCTCCTTCTTGTCGAGCTCTAAGACTACGCTTCCGGGATGTTGTATGCTTCTTAATTTCGCTATTGCCCGGCGAGCTAACCCTAAACCGGTATTTTCCCATTATCTTGGCTATGTGCACTTTACTAGATCTCGGCCAAAATGTTGGTATGATTGCTCGGTCTTTGAGCTCTGCATGACGAAAAAAAGGGGCAAGGGTTAGCACGGCATATATTGCGCGACTTGCATGGGAAATAGCTCTAATAGGCTCTAGGTGTTTGGCCGGCCTCCCCTACCTCGGCCCATCAGACTGGATTTAGCCTTCCTTTTTGGCATCGGTTTCTACTCGGTCTAGGAGGTTTGACCGGCTGATTCAAGTGAGATTTTTGTTGGTCGAGCCCAGCTCAAGGACTTGGCTTCGATTTCAGTCGATTAGTCTGCAAACCTATCACCGATCTACTTGCATACAAATTTGTACAGACCACAAGCAAAGTCACAACCTGCCTTTCGTTTAAACCCTCAAGTTGGATCTAAATGAACGCTTTTGCTCGCTTTTGCCTCAGACCACCGTGTTCTTCCTAAGTTCTTAGCCCATTCATCTACCTAAGGGAAACGGGGCACGAGGGCCCCTCCTCCCTTCGTTTCATCTCCCTAGGGTGTAAAGCATCTAAACAAGGGAATAACAACCCTCAAAGCGAAAAATGTCAAGCTTAATGGTACGGGAAATGAAGAACAAGATTGAAAGACATGGAAAAGTGAAGAAAATGCAATGGGAGAGGAGGACTTACCAGAAGCAAGAGAGGACCTCTAGCACGATTGCAGCAGAAAAATGGAGGAGGAGCTCGAAAACAAGGGCAACAAAGAACGAAGAAGAGAGGTTCGGGCGCTTAGGGTTTTTGGGAAGATCCGAGAAGAAAGAAAGGTGAAGGGTTTTGGGCCTCGAGTAGGACTTAATGATGAGGCGAAGCCAAACGGCAAGCAGCCATTTGAACTTCAACGCGCTGCATACATGTCCGCACGAACCAACGGGGCGATGACACGTGGCTCTGACAGGCGGCTGCCAGTACGGTTGTACGACTTTTGATGGGACAGCAGTGAAAGTCACCGGCCAATTGGGATTGCTCGGCGTAAGTGTACCCTATTCAATCATTGCAAAGGACAACGCTGCATAAGATAGCTCTACCGGCGAGGAGCTACGCGATCACAAATGGTTATAAGGTAAACCCAATCACGATTGCTCGGATGGGTTTGGCGCAATTGTGGGGAGATTTCCATCCGTTAGTACGGCCGAGCAAGGACAACGCCCGGCGCATGCATCACGCGACGCTAATTGGGCTAGCGACGGCCGAAAGCACCGCTTTGTCCGGCCGACCAGTCAACCAAAGAACCTCTTGGGGTCGAATCGAGGTCGACTAGGTCGGGCGGTTCACAGCAGAGATGCAACCGAAGCCGAAGGAATGACCGGTTACCCCGAGGATGCGGCATGGCGCAGCATACCATCGACCGCCTACCACGACGGAGCGGCCGCAGACCGACCGAGATTGAGATGGAACGGTGGAGGTCGGCATGCTCGCGAACCGTCAATCACAATCAACCGGCCTAGGATAGCTCGGCTTTTGCGCTTGAACTCGCCGATCCAAGTTACAAGCGGAATGTAGCACCTGGGTGATGGCGCTTCACTAAGTGTTTGGCCGGCATGGTACTCTCTATGGGTGCCACCGGGCCAATGGTGTGAAGAGAGGACGCCACCCACGAACGCCTCAATACCGTTAGGCGCTTCGCATGTGTCGAGGGAGGACAAAACCTTTACACGTAAGGGTGAGAGGCGAAGACCGCCACCGCCCAGTGGAAGGACAGAGGTAGGCGCCAAGATAATCTCGCAGAATGCCAGTACTTAGATATAGAGAAGGAGGCTAACGCTTCGTATGAAAAATTCTCTCACAAGCTCTCTCGATCATCATCTTCTTGCTCATCGAATCGACTTGAGCGTCGGAGGGTTTTTCCCAAGACACCACCGCCGGCAACCACCGTCCTTGTTTTGCAGAGTCGACGCCAAGAAGAAGCTCGACGTTCATATGCATTTGAGCGACGCGATATTTCGCCGCATATATATAAAGGTGTATATATATGTAAGATATTTATGTCTATATATATATATCAAATAAATGTAAGATGCGATCGACTAAACTCACCACTTAATCACTACCGTTCCCTATCAAATACACCACCATCATCACTGCTTTAAACCATCCGCCTCAAAATCGCCTTTGCCACTCAAACCCTTTGTCTCAAACCACCACCACCATAAACCCACAACCACAAGTCACCCACATGCCTCAAACCCACAAATCTGTTAAACAAAACTCACTGCTGACACCTCAAACCCACTAGATCTATTAAACCTACCACCACTGCCTAACCCATTTGCGTTTGATTTCAAAATCAATTCTACAAAGAGAGATGGGGTTTGCTGCAAAGGTAAAAAAAATTGAGTAAAAAATCTTTTGTAGCAGTCATGAGAAATGGAAGAGGATGAAAAGAAAAAAAAAAAAAAAAAAAAAAAAAAAAAAAAAAAGGGAAAAGAAAAGAAAAGAAATAAAGAAGAGAATAAAATTTAGAAAGATGGGATCTAATTTACAAAGAGTTACGGGTCTTAGAGAGAAGAAAGAGAAAAATATGTGTTGTAGTAGATGGAAGATGAAGGTAGGCCCTGATTAGATGTAGTTGAGTTCACGAGTACTACGGTGTACCTTAGTCAATTAGGTCGTTTGATAATTATAATTTATAATAAATTTTTTTTTTTATTTAAAAATTTGTAAATTATATATAATTAAATTTCATTTCAACTTTATTTTTAAATCTTAAATTAGATATAACTTAAATATGGTTAAATTTTTGTTACTAATCTACAAAACTAACAATAAATAAAAACACTTTTCGAAAAACACTTTTCGTAAAATTCTACACTCTTATTTTTGATTCAATATGCTTGTTTTGAGTTTTCGAAAACACTTTTCGTAAAAATTCTACACTCTTATTTTCCGTGTTTTTTGTTTTTACAATTTTTTAATATTTTAAGTAATTTTTACTTTTTAGACACACCTAACATAAATACACCTAAAAAGTAAAAATTTAAAAAAAATCTTTTAAAATTCATTAAATACCAAAAATACAAAAAATACAAGAATTCAAGACATTTTTGTATTTTTATGTATTTATTAATTTCTTAAAATATTTTTTCACAAATTTTTTACTTTTTAGATACATCTAACTAAGATGCATCTAAAAAAGTAAAAAAAATGTTTAAAATTTTAAAAATATTCACTAAAAACAAAAGAATACGAAAACCAAAAAACTCAGTTTTCAAAAAACTTAATCCAGAAAACTCAAACCAAACACAGTTTTTTAAACATTGTAAACAATAAATAAAGAATAGTAATAACAATAATAATAACATATTTTTATTTATCATGTGATGTTTTACTACTATATTGATAATATAAATAAATTATTGATATTCAACTTTTATATATTGAAATCTACATTTGGAATAAATTTCAACAACACATTACTTTTCTAAATCAATTCACCACTTAAGCTATCTACTATTCTTTCAAATAATACTTATCTTTTAACAGTCCATCAAAAAATACTCTTGCCAGGTTCATCATCAAAAAAAGTTTTTATATGTATATATTTAAACTATACATATGAATCGTCAAGCGAAAATTTTATTTGATGAACTATGTTAAGATTGAAAAGATGTTAACACAAATTGTAAATATGCATGAATGTTTTTGTGTTTAATAATGTCAAACTATTTGAAAAAGGAAAATAAGTATGAAAAATGCTTGGGAGCACTAAAAAAAGAGCACTAGGGAGAGCATTAATGATGTGGCAGTGGGCCCCGCCCACTTTCTATGCCTTGTTTGTTTGTTTTTTTTTTTTTTTACCATTTCTAATACATTAGTGCTATTAGTGATCTATTTTTTAGTGGTGTAAATCATTGTTGAATAAGTATATGTGCATGAGAAGATATATAAATTTTAAAATGAATTAATTTACTTTTCTTTTAAAACTCATAAATCATGGAATGATTAGAGTTTTATTTTATTTTTTATAGTTTAATGATAGGTAGCCAATAATTTTTTTTTTTTTTATAATTTTTCAAAATTAGAAATTCAAGAAAATCTAGAAAGGTATGTATGGAGGAATTTATTTTGGAAATAAATATGTGTGCATTAAAAGAGATGTGAATTTTGAAATTAATTAGTTTATTTTTCTTTTAAAACTCATAAATAATGTAATAATTAGAGTTTTTCTTTTTTGGTTATTGAAAACCAGCCAATAGAATTTTTGGGAAAAATTATAATTACATCTCCTAAGGTTTTGACAATTACATAGACATCTTCTAAAATTAAAAGATAATATGGTCATTTTGCAAGCTCAAGTAACATCGCTTGTCCTAACTTAATGGATTGGGAAAATTTTGATAATATTAACAAAAATGAGAGAGATTTCTGTAATTATTGAAATTAAAGAGGAGATTCCTATAATTGTCAAAAACCTCAGGGACGTAAGTATAATTTACCCCATTTTTATTATGGGCCACCACGGTCACAGTGTTTCCATTGCCTGAATTCGGCCCAAAATTTCCAACTAAATGGGTTGAGCTCCGACCCAGTTTTCGAATAAGCTGCCTTGGGCTTGATTATAACAATTGATTATAGTTCGGGCCCAACTTCATTCACCCTCGGCTCATTCATCCCAACTCGAAAACAAAAACAACTGAAAACCCTTGTGTTTAGGAAAAATTATTAGATATATGTGATATTGTTTGCGTGATTTTCCCCACTAATAAGAAAGTACAACACACCTTTGGATTATAAATTTGGATACAAATTAGTAATAAAAATAAAAGGTGAGAGAAATATTGAAATTTTTTAATTTATATTTAATTTACAGTTTTTCACCATTTTTTTTTTCTTTTTTTTTACAATTTTTTGTCAAAATTCATAATTCAAGCATAACTTTAGTGCTGTTTGGTAGAGCTGTGGGAAACTGCTTATAGCTTATGTCTAAACAGCTTATAGTTTATAACTTTCACAAATTGTCGATTTTCACTATTCTTAAAGCATCTCCGTCTCCACTCAAAGAATAAGTCGATTGACTTCCAAAAGCTATAAGCTATAAGTTATAAGCTAAACCAAACACATCAAAATAGCTTAAATTGTCAAAGTCGAATAAGCTTATTATAAACTGTGCCAAACAGGCACTTTAAGTGAATCATCCCTCTCCTAACAACCTGACAAAGGTAAATAAGAATGTCCCACTCGCAAAGCTTTTACTGCTTAATTGGTTTTGAGCAGTGGCGGAGGGAAAGTAGGGCCAGGGGGGTCATGTGTCCCCTTAATCTTGAGAATTTTTTTTTTATTGTATGTGTGCCTCTGTGTGTGTGTTGTCGTCATATACAAAATGTTTTTTTTTTCTTAGCATGTTTTTTTTTGTTAAGGATTTATTGTATTGTTCATAACAAGTAGTTATTTAATACTTTAATAGCATTAAGTGATATTATTTATGTAGTAGTTTAAACTAACGAAAAATCTTATAGAATGGATATAATAAACTCATTATTTTCACGCAGTTGATAGACTACTTAATGTGATTTGTGATTTCTCATACTTTAAGTATCACGTAGGCAATGCTATATGGTATTCCAAGACTGTTTAATAATTTTCATTCAAAACACATCATTTATAAGCAATGTCATATTTTTAATATTTTTCTGTCAAATAAAAATTAAATAGATTTTATAATAATTTGTACTATAAATGATGTGTTTTTATTTTCTAAAATTAAGAATTTTGATCCATAATTTTTTGTGCTAAAATTACAAACTTACATCACCATCCTGCACCGAGCTATTCTACACTATTATAGAATTTAATTTGTACTTATTAATAATGAATATGTAATTTTTTATGCTTAAATTTAGCTTGTAAAATTATTATTATCTTAATGTTGGTCATGATTTTTTTTTAAATAAAAAATTATAATTAATAATGCCTCTAACTTAATTTCATGATTTCGCCACTGGTTTTGAGCAACATATAAGCAACGTCATATGAAGCGCAGGAACATTAAAAAATTATGTGTATTTAGGAGGTTACCATTTCACAATTTTCCTTTCAACTCTAATGTAGCTAGGAAAAAATAAAAAATAAAAAATAAAAAAAATAAAATTGGTTATAGCATATTGTTACAAAGAAGTAGCATATTATGAAGTTCAAAGTTTTATAAAACTGTAATACATGACACATTTAAAACACACAAAACAAATCAATCCAAAAACAAAAACAAAAAAAGGCTTCTCCAATTCTTAAAAAAAAAAAACAAAGAAAGTGACCTATCACATGACCATACACGTGAATTCATTTTAACATTTTGAAACAAAACCAGAATTTGTTACCATAGTAATTCTTGATTATTTATTCAAACGCTGATGAGAATACTAGTGGAGTAACACGCAAGTCATGAGCCAAATCAACCCATATGGCAACCACCACCGCCATTGTAGTTGCCGCCACCAATGTAAGTACAAGCGGATGGACCAGGAGGCGAGCCCAAACCTCTACCATCTTCAGTTGTAACAGCACCACCACCATGACCAGCCATTACTTCATCTCCTTCCAAGGCTCTATAGGCCAAGACAGGTTTTGTATTGACTATGATCAAGAAAATCAAGATTATGATCATTCTTGCCTTCATTTTGGTAGTGCAGGGAAGTTTATTTTTTTCCAAGAGCTATATACTTGTGTTGTGTCATGGCATGTGAAGGCCCTTGCTCCTTTTATATATACATAAGTCTTGCTATATGAAAATTAGGTTCGACTTTATATATAAAAATACTGATGTCAGTCGTTAATAAATTATACATACAACTGAGTCACTTTTATTTTGATATGAGAAAATAAGATAAAAATTGAATTATAAGTAGTGTTTTTCTTATTTTAATTATTTTTCATGTTAGATGATAAGGTAAGCGAGTAATTTATTTTTAAGTCATGAATATTCATATGCTTATGGAAACTGTTTCGTGCACCCTAATTTTATTATTTTTTCCCACTCAACTTGCCATTGTGACCTAACTCTTTGCATTGTGTTTGTAAAGATGTTTTTGTTTCCATTAATCATATGCCACATCTAAGTCTGATACATTTTAGAAAAACCAATGAAATATAATGAATATTGTAAATAATAATAATAATAATAATAATAATAATAATAATAATAATAATAATAATAATAATATTGGAGTATCTGACACTTGGAATTTTTATTTTTTGTGGATTAAAAAAAACTTAAAATTGTAAAATTGTTTTGTTTTATTTTGATTTGTTTTCTTCAACATAGAAAAAATGTTATTTATTACTTTGTTATTGTGGTGTCAAATACACAGAGAGGGTGCCTAAGTACTTTAATTTGTCACCTCTTTCTCTAGTTAATTACAGTTTTGAAAAAAAATTAAAAAATGCTTTATTCCTCTAATTTTTCTTTCCCAAACTCTCCTAATATGATCATTTGGGAGAATCTAGCAATGTTTCAGTAAAATTTTTATTTTAGATTTATGAAACACACCAATCAAAAATAAAATAAAATTATGAAACACGAAATAGAATAGGTGCCGCTTTGGTAACACTTATGTTTTCTGGCCATTATATTTACAAAATTTTAAAAACTCAAATAAAAACTTGTTTGATAAAAATTTTGATTTATAAATCGCTGGTCTCGCTTATAAATTTGGCTAAAAATGAAATGTAAAAAATGTGTTTCCGCTTTTGAATTTTTTTTTTTACCACCCAACACTAGCCATCACTCGCCACCATTTTTCACCACCGTCTTCCGCCACCACCACCTCCCCCTACCACCACCTGCCACTATCACTCACCACCCACCAGCCATCCACCGCCACCACCACCCACCAACCACCTGCCACCCACTCGTCACTACCACCCACCCCTCGCCACCACTACCACCACCACCACCACCACTCACCACCCACCTGCTATCCACCCGCCACCACCCATCACCCGCCACTACCATCTACCGCCCGCCACCTACTTGCCACCACCATTCACCACCGCCATTACCACCACCCACTACCACCACCACCACACCCACCCGCCACCACCACCTACCACCCACCACCACCACCTACTACCCACCACCATCACCCACCACCCACCACCCATTCACACACCTACCACCACATCATACTCCACCCACCCACCACAACTACCACTTGCCATCCGCCACCCACATACCACCACTACCCGCCACCACCACCCACTCGCTACCACCTATCACTTGTTACCGTCACCCACCCACCCACCATCACCACCCACCCACCACCCATCACCCACTCGCTACCACCTACCACTCGCTACCGTCACCCACCCATCCACCATCGTCACCCACCCGTCACCCACATGCCACCACCACCCGCCACCGTCACCCACCCACCCACCCGCCACCCACCGCCACCCGTCATCCGCCACCCATCTACCACCACCTGCCACTGTTACCCACCCACCCGCCGCCACCACCACCCACCATTACCAACTACCCACCACTCATCGTCACCACTTTTCACCACCGTCTTCCGCCGCCACTTGCCATCACTTGTCATTTCTCACTCCTTTTTATATTTTTAAATTTTTTTTAAATATTTTGTCAATTACCAAACGCGCGTGTAGTTTATGTTTTTCTAAAAATAAACTAAAATCAATTTATAAAGTTTTTGTAAATATAAACTAAAAACGAACGCTACTAAACACATTGCGGCATTACTAATTAACCATATTGGGATTTACCGCCACAAGACTTATATTCGCTAATTTCTTTTCTTTAACTACTTTTTGTTCTTTTTTCCTTCTCACTTAGAAGCAAAGAAAATTAAAAAAAAAAAAAACATGGTGTAAAATGAGCAGATTATTGGGTGATTATTCAAGATTCTCGTAATATAAACACGGATGTTCTATAAGGTTTTGATTGGTAGAGGGAGGTAGGGGCTCACGATTTATATTAAGGATGAAAAAATAATATGAAACTAAGTAATTGATGATCAACCTGGAGTATAAGGGATGAAAAAACAATATGAAACTAAGTAATTGATGATTAGCCTGGAGTATAACGACGTAATGTTTCAAGATTATTGAATAATTTTTCAAATAAGTAGTGTCAAAAGATTAAAAATCCACAAATAGCACAAGGAGAATCCGACGCAACAAGGTCAACAATCTATCCTACGCAAGACAACAACCTAACATTTTACACAAAAAGATCAGATGACCCCATCTTTTAAAAAAAATAATAAATCATATGACATATGAAACCGTTACCTTCGGTTCCTGACAATGACTAAACTCAAAACAATATTTGTTTGGTAGAATTTTGTGAATTTAATTTCACCTTTTGGTTTAAGCACGTCAAAAATTTCAAACTCAATTCAAAACTTTTTTCAAAATTCATAACCAAACAAATTTTTTATACTCAAATCATAATTTCAAAATGCACAAACTCAAAATACACATCTATTCTCAAATCATAATTACAAAACTCTACCAAACGCAACCAAAATCTTCACACCGTTCCTATTTTCAACTCAATACTTCACGCCGTCCATCCACATATTTTTAGATGTGTATTTGGATGGCAAATGGAGTCTCAAATTTCCTAAACATCTATTATGCGAAGGAATTTAATAATTGTTTCATTGGGTTTGCCTAGTATGGAAATTATGGAAATTTCTATTGGCGCAACGCAAGAATGAGAGTAGAGACGGAAAAATATCAGGCTCACCCAGCGTGTGGAGAAGCGTGATTTGCTTCTTGGCTGAGGAGTAGTTTGGAAATAAGCTATTTTAATTGATATTTTGATTTGTTATGAAAGATATGTAAAAAATAAAGAGAGTGATGTAATTAGATATTTTGATTTATTGGCTATTTTAACCCCAACTCAACTTACAAAACAGGACCTTAGTTATCATTGAACCAAAAAATGGGTATTTGATTTTGGGTGTCTTGAATTTTTTTTTTTTTCTCTACCGTTTATAATAGATTATCTTTCAATCTGAAGTAGATTTGTGCTAAATCACGTAAAGAAAAGTATATATATTTGTTTGATGTATGTGTGGATGTCCTCATGTTTGCATATATGTGACAACAAAAAGTCTCTGATGTCAGATTTAATCACTCAAAATTTTATAGGTGGAAGTTTGTGTAGTGGAGATTAAATTTGTATAATGTGAGATTTATATGTAAAATAAATCTGAATCATAATTTGATAATTCTGAGTAATGTCTAAATAGTTAATTCTGAATTCATAATATTACTGATGTGACAATCCCAACAAAAATAAGCAATTTCTAGTGTTACCAAACGGCACCTACATACTCTTAAAAAAAAAAAAAAACATTTTAAATTTTTAAAATTTTTTTTAATATCTTTACCGATATTTTTTTTCTTAGATTTATGTCAATTTTACCAATGTAAAAAAAAAAAAAAAAAAAGTTATGTCAATTTTTTTTTTTTTTTCAGTTCATTTAATTTAAAAGAATCTAATTTTTTTTATTATTTTTTTATTTTTTAAAACAACACCAAAAAATAAAAAAAGTCCACTCTTTTTATTTATTTATTTATTTTTTATTTAATGGATTTTTTCAATTTTCTTTTATACTGTTTTTCCGCTGTCTAGTCGAATAGAATCAAAAAGTGTGAGTCCTTATTAATCATTTTAAAAATTCATTACAAACATAAACAAGTCAAAAAAACAAAAAAAATGAAAAAGTTAATCCCAATCTAAATCCCAATCTATGTTAATTTTTATGCACAAATTCTGCATTCATAAAGAATAATGTCATACTTAAACATATTTTTTATTTGATTTTTATTTATTTATTTAATCATTTTTTACTTGTAAACACAAAGATACTAAGGGTTGGTTTGATATGCACTAAAAAGTGTACTTTTTGACTTATTCGTGGGTTGGGTTGGGTTTGATGTGATGTGTTAGAGAGGTAATGTAATTTAAATAGATGATGTGACTTAAATAAGATAGTGACTTTTGACTTATTTAGGGTTGGTTTGGGATGTCCTAAAATAGTGCACTTTTTGATTTATTGGTGGGTTTGGATTGGGTTGGGTTTGATGTGATGTGTTAGAGAGATGATGTTATTTAAATAAGATGATGTGACTTAAATAAGATAGTGACCTTTTGACTTATTTAGTACATGCCAAACTAACCCTTAGATGATGTCAAATCAAGCCTAAGACTCATAATTTTAAATACAAGCAAAATCAATTATTTTGTATTTAGTAATAAAACATTCGTTTATGTTTAACATTTTTTAGTAAATAATTTCTTTTGGAATGTGAGAATGTGCCCAAGCTTGCTGCGCATGGGCATACAAGCTTATACTTGCGAGTATATCCTGGATGATTGAAAAGAGAGAATCAATGTTGTCTAGTTAACAATTAAAGTTAGAAAAATACTTGGGAGCACTAATTAGTGCTACCACTAATTAGGTGGCAGTGGGTTTCGTCAATAATGATGTGATGTTTTGGTCTTGGAGTTGTATTTTTTTTTTTTTTTTTTTTTTACTTTTTTAATGCATTAATGCTATTAGTGGTGGTGTTTTTAATGGGATGAATCATTGTTGTTAAAGTTATTATTATTATTATTATTATTACAACGATGGTTAGGTACAGTAGCGGGGTCAAAAAATTAAATTAGAAAAGGTATTTATTAATTATAATATTAAAAATTTTTACAAAAATATTTTACGTAAGTTTTTACGATTGATTTCGAGAAATATCAAAAAAATAATGTTATTTATAATTAGTGTATCATGGATAATATAAAAAAATATAGATATAATTCTTAAAATAAATTATATAATGATAAATTATTTTTTATACAAAATTTGATTAAAAATTCAATATAATGGTAATACCAAGTTATTTAAGTATGTAATATCACCAACTAATAATAAATAAATACATAGAGAGTGAATCTCACATGTCAAATGTAACTGACAATCTAATAAATTTTATATATTTATAGTGAGATTACTTATACTTGCATGTCAATAAAAATGACATCACCGCTACATTTAAAATTTTTCATAAAATTTTCATAAATAATATGGTTTGTAGTAGTCTCTTCATTTTCAATTAAAACAACTATTATTGTTATCATAATTTTTAAAATATTATTGACATTTCACTTTAATAATAAATTTGTAGTTTTTTTTATTTAAAATATTTTCTTTATATTTGTAAAAAAAAAAAAATCTCAAAATCCAGGGAGGCACGCACCTGGTCCCTTCTTCCTCCGCCATTGGTTAAGTAAAGATAAACATTTTCTAAAAACAATCTCAAGGTGTTTGGTTTGAGTTTTTGGATTAAATTTTTGAAAACTCAATTTTTTGGTTTTCGTATTTTTTGTTTTTAGTGAATATTTTTAAAATTTTAAACATTTTTTTTACCTTTTTAGATGCACTTTATTTAGATGTACCTAAAAAGTAAAAAATTTGTGAAAAAATATTTTAAAATTTTAATAAATACATAAAATATAAAAAATGTACTGAATTCTTGTATTTTTTTTATTTATTTTTTTAGTATTTAGTGAATTTTTTAAAAAAAATTTCACAAAAATTTTATTTTTTAGATATATTTATGTTAGGTATGTCTAAAAAATAAAAAAATTACTTAAAATATTAAAAAAAATTAAATAAAAACAAAAAAAATACAAAAAATAAGAAAATAAAATTTTCTTCAAAAAATATTTTTGAAAAAACACAACTAAGCAAGGTCAATATAATAGTACTATGATTTTCTGAAAATCAAAGTTGTATGGCAAAGTTGACATTTTGTCATAACAATTATAATATTGTTTCATAGATGCGTCGTATTAATGCTAGTGAGGTAAGATAAGAGAAGTATTGGGTGATGTGTGTGGTCTCATCGCATGCAGGCGCTTCACCAATCATGGAAAAATTATATCGTAGTACGGGATACAACATGATTTTGCTCTTTACTAATTATAATTTATCATATCCATTCTATTTTTCCATCGGACAAAGGAAGGGTGCTATTACAATATCTTATTATGGTGTCTCCATTGAGATTCGTTTTGATTTTATTTTGATAATTAAAATTATTCATATTATAAAATTCGTCAAATATAATATTTACATAAAAAAAAATAAATTAATCAAATATGCATAATCTCATTATTGAATCATAATTATTTTTTTAAAAAAAATTATTAAAATTTTGTTAACCGTTTATTTTTTTAAAACATAATTGTAATTTTGTTATGGGTTATAAATGTCTAATTGATTTAATTTTTTTCATAGAAGATCTACTGGACGAATTCTATAATATGAACGATTCAAATTATTAAAATAAATTCAAAAAATACCTCTACAAGCTCACAATACATTATTGTGCCTATAAAGACATGGAACCTTTTTAGGTTCTCTCAAATCATCTAACACAAAATTATAACATCTATCCTTTCTACTAATTACAATTCACCTAGGGTTTGATACCAATCATGACTCTCCTCGTGCCCCAGCACTACCAAACAACATCTTCCGGTCATGGATGTCTGCAGGCTACGTGTATAATATGCCACATACGCGAGTCCGGATCCTCGGCCGCTCTACCCAAATGTCTTTTCTGAAAGCCTCAAAACGACATCGTTTTGGGGCCAATTTCCCAAAAAAAAAAAAAAAAAAAAAAATAGAACGAGCACTTGAACTCGAGAGGAGGCAAAGAGTTGGGGTTGAATGGACTTATCTGTGTTTAGATTGGACTTGGAGGGGAAGAAGAAACACAGATTTTGGTTTGGAGTATATATATCATTTCATATATATATATATATTGGTTTGGAGTATATATATATATTATATTAGATTAGAAGAACAAAGGAGTATATATATCTTTGGGAATTCTAGGTTCATCCATATACATATATATATATATATATATCATTTCCTTCGTAAATTTTCGAAAAGAAATGAAGAATGATCAAATCTGGGAAGCATTCTTCAACACAGGAGTCAATTTTTTTTCCCCCTTTAGATCCAGATCCAAATCAACTAGAAAAAAAAAAAAAAAAAGAAGGTAGAGAAAGCAGAGGCCATCGGCGATCAAAAATCTTTTTGAACATCATCATCAACTTCATCATCTTCATCAACAATCAAATCCAGCTAGATAATCACATACATACACAAACAAATCCAGATTTTGAACATTTTTTTTTTTTTTTTTGTTGATGATGAACCTAGTAGAACCCAAAGAAACCCAAAGACTCCTTCCTCTTCTTCTTCTTCTTCTTCTTCTTCTTCATCTATAGATATAAAGATATATATATATATATAGATGAACCCGCAGACCCTCGTTCTGTTTTTGTTTTTTTTTGTTTGAAAAATTAGTCCCCAAACGATGTCGTTTTAGAGCGCTACTGGAAAAGGCTGTCGGGTAAGACGGCCGAGGATTCGGACTTCCACATACGCAGCCAATGATTTTTGTTGTTAGTGACCTCACTCGTAGGTCATCAATGATTAGCCGTTCACTTATGTTGTTAGTGACTGATTCTTAGGTAGGCAATGATTATTAGCGTGTTAGTGACCGATTCTTAGGTATTCAATGATTAGCCTTTCACTTCTACCGAGGGTCATTTAAAAAATTAAAAAAAAATTTATTTATAAATTCCATTAAAGAGACTTACACTATATATGGTACTATTAAAAAATTTATTTTTTTATAAGTCTTGTGAGAAGTTTGTTGACACATTTACCTTTAATATTAGTTGTTAATATCATAAATAATAGTAAAACTGTATATAGAAAATTAAATGTTACCATAAATCATATTTATATAAACACAACGTAACGTGACACCTACATAAACGTAACGTGACACATATGATCTATGGTAACATGTATCATATTTACATAAACGTAACGTAATGTGACACCTACATAAACGTAACGTGACACCTATGATTTATGATAACATTCAATTTCCTATCATATCTACATAAACGTAACGTAACGTGACACCTATATAAACGTAACATGACACCTAAGATCTATAGCAACATTCAATTTCCTATATAGGAAATTGAATGTTACCATAGATCATATTTATATGAAACGTAACGTGACACCAACATAAACCAGTATTATTTTCATATTCAATTTAAAAAAATAAAAACTCATTAAGTTTGTGAAACGTAACGTGACACGTTACGTTACGTTTATGTAAGTGTCACGCCACGCTACGTTTATGTAGGATCTTTTGGAATACATTCCTATCTAAATAAGACTTGAGACTTTATAAAAAATTACACAGGAATTAGCCTACCATAAATGTCTGAAAAAAAACTTATAAATAGGTCTCCCAAAAATAAAAAATAAAAAATGTTTTTAGCACACCATAAAATATTAGTAGATAATTATAACAATAGTGCCGCAATTATTTTATTGATTCCAACATTAACATACATTAACATATTTACCTAAAAAATACCCATAACATTAACATACATTAACAAATTTGGCTTTTTTACGGTCTTTTTGGACAGTTACATACATCAACATATTTAGCTAAAAAATTAATAAGTCATTAAAATTATTAAAAAGTCTATAAATTTTTAATTCATATAAAAAAGTCAAATATTTCTTCTCATTTACTTTTTTTTTTTTTTGTACATTTTTTAATATATTTTTTAAAAAATTCAAATATATTAATTTTTTCAAATCATATTTTAGGCAGAAAAAATCACTTTTCAAGACTGGAAGCTTTTTGTCATGGATAGGAGTTAACTTAGTGATTTTGAATTGAAGCCTGCCTCTTTAGCCCACAATTTTCGGCCTAAAACCTCTGGGCCGACCTGGCCGTATTCAAAAATTGAGCCCTTTTGGGTACGAATTTTAAGTATACCTTGCTCAAGCTTGAACTTGGAGCCGGCCCAATCGATACTATAAATTCACACAAAACAGTAAAAATAGGGATTCTATTTACATCTAAAAAATGTTTAATTGAGCCCAATTTTTCAATACATTCTATTAAATTATTTAAGGTTACAATTTATTCTTAATACACTCTATTTTTTTTTATCCAAATTACCCTTTTGAGGTATACCATGTTGGAACAATCTTCTGTGTAAAATAAATAACTTGAAACAAATCAAACAAATAAAAATAAATTACTTACAGAATTTAGTTTACCGAAATGAATAAGTACAAAAATAGATCAAGTCGAGTGTGTGACATTCTGTCCTTTAGACAGATTCGCCCCGCATCGGTGCTTATGAATAAATGATGTTTATCTCCCAAGATAGAATGATCTTTTACAGATTGTATTAGCACTAAAAACAATCTATTTCGGCGAACTAGAACTTGTGTTCTACATTCTCAAATATTTCTCTAACAACTAGAATGAAGAATAATACGAGAGCAAAACCAGGAAGACAAATGAATTTTCTGGATGTTAGAAATGTGGAAAATGTCTGCTTTTATAGGCAGATTGGTGACCATTCAGACTATCCAAGCAGGTATGAAATTGAATTAATAGATTTGTTTTTGAAATGAATAGGTATGGTTCAAACTGAACAGGTATGGTTTGAAATTGAACTTATTCTGTGCACTGTTTTAATCTATCCGCTGGATTGTTTGAACCTGGACCGGAAGGGCATTGTTTTGGATAGAAAATTGAATTCAAATTTGGCGCAAAATTTGAATTAATTTCGTTTAGAAAAATTAATTTTCCCGTAAGAATTTTTGGAAAAAATTCAAATAAATTTTGTCCAAAAAATTAATATTAGAACCGACTCGACCCACAACCCACACTCCGTGTCGATGCAGACAAATTCTGGACAGACATCATGGCGCGTGTGTGTGGTGGTTTGAGCCAAAGGTTACTTTGTCCATAACTTCTCCATTCTACAAACTTGGGGTGTCCCTTAGAGCCTAACTCAAGTGTTGCCACCTAGAGCTTATATACATACACAAGCTCTCTTAAAATTTCAATGTGGGACAAGCTTTACAAGGAAACCCACATTTTATTATTTTATTGTCCATTTCATGAATCCGAAAAGGACGTCAACTTCTCATTCACTTATAAATGGTTTTGATGAACTGTTTGCACCGTGTGACTTGCCATGTAGTAAAGAACACGTCACCCATTTAGACCCACCTCAAAAGATGTTTGGAACCCACTCAAATTTGGGCTCAAAGTTAGCCCAAAATAAGCCTACAAAAAACCATAATTCCTACAATCCCCATATGAATGGAATTTGACGGAGAGAAAATGAAACAACATGCACTACAAGAAATTACATTTTTCACAACGCAACAAAATATGTTGCTAAAAGGAAAAATTCGTCGGCAAAGAGTTTTGCTGACACATAAAGCTACATTGGCAACCCGTAGGCAAAAGTGAGTCGGCAAAAGTTTTTACCGACGAAATTATCATTGCGTTGGTAAAAGTAATGCCTTTAGCGACGAACATAGTCGTCGATAAAAGCCTTCATCCATCGTCGGCAATTCACTTTGCGTCGGTAAAAGTCATTCAAATATGATGATTGTGTGACACTTTTCGCGATACAAATTTGCATGGGCAAAAAATATACTTTTAGCAACAAAATATGCGTCAGCAAAAGTAAACTTTTGGCGACACATTTACGTCGGTAAATGTTGTCATTTGCCTACGATTTGTTTGTCGATAAAACTTCACTTTTGGCAAAGACAAATTAGCATTGGCAAAAAAAACACTTTTAGCAACACAATATAGTGGGCAAAAGTAAACTTTTGGCAACACATTTACATCGGCAAATATTGCCATTTGCCGACGATTTGTTTGTCGATAAAGGTTACTTTTAGCAACGACAAATTGACATTGGCAAAAAATACACTTCTAGCAACACAATATGAGTGGACAAAAATACACTTTTGGCGACACATTTACTAACAAAAATAATTTAAAATAATTTATATATTTTTATAAGATTTACAGATTTACAAGAGGCATCCCTCATGCACCACTATTACAAACTAATAACATTGATATGAAATCAGCTAAAGTTGATCTGCAAGCAAAAAAAACACTACTGATACTGCTTTTAGACGCAATGTATAAAACCTAAAAGGGTAAAGTCACTAAAATACCCAAATACATCCAAATTGTGAACCCACATTAGAAACAACAGATAACAAAATGAAAACATGAAACTAACAAAGACAGGCAAAACGGCATGAAAATCACCCACAAACTTATCCAGCAAACCAACATCTAGTGGCAAGCCACAAAGAACATTGCATAGCGGCTGAAATTTCAGAAGCATCACCACGAGGCGCAACAATGAAGAAACTGAGAAGCGTGACCATCAACCACCAAAGAAAATGAGGATTTGGTAGCAATCTGTATTGATCAATGACAAATTTAAAACAAAGTCCATTAGCTTTTTGTTGATCCGTAGCGCCTTTGTGTGTGTGTGTGTGTTCATAGCTATGCAAGCACAAGTACTGGCCAAAACATAAAGCTTTTACCATCATCTAGGACAAAATAAAATAAAATAAAATAAAAACCTTCGATTTTCAACTATACTAAAACAATTAGTAGCAGTAGATCCAATGCATTCTACACTCTAGTGAAAAAAAATGTTATCCAAGTTACAAATCATTCACTTGCAACAATGGCAATAATTTACACAAGGCAAACTAATTTCAGATTCCCTACTAATATTCAGATAAGGTCCATTTCAATGATTTCTAATATGGAAGGCATATGCATTATCTCTGCGATATGTACAGAGGTTTCAAATTCTCTGTAGTCAGGCAACAATATGATGATATTACAATACAAAACTCCTAATCATTATCAAGTTCACATCATTCAATAATTTGGCAACAAGAAAAAAACAAATAAAATGATCATTTTTGACATCAGATCGTGGTGGTCATTGCTAACAAAGGCAACAGTATGAATAAGGGTCATTGTGATATATTTGTTTCCAACAAAAATAGACACGATGTTCGGTGGGATTCAGGTAGGCAAAGATGATGTCAATACTGCTGCAGTCCTGGTGATGATCATGGTGAAGATGGTAGTCCCCTAGTGATTATTGCCTCTGATTGCCGACACCAATACGAGTTGGTTACAAATTTATTTTGGGTTGACAACGACAACAATGAAATTGTTGCGTTGACATCATTTTTTACCATTTCTTCCTTCTTATTCATTGAATTTACCCCTCATTTCAGTTTTCCCCTTTTCCTTGTCAGATTCTAATAAAATGAAATGTGCATGGTTAATGCAATACTTTTCAAAAAAACTGTATAATGGAAAGCAGAAAAGAAGAAGATGACAACAAAAATGTTTTCAATATGAGAAAACTAGGATTTCAAGAAATTGAAGGTTCTGAAATGGTCCCTCCTAATGCATTCACTTACTCAAAAAGCCCAATAGAGACCAAAAGAAACAGCAGTGCTATGTCGCTCGAATTTACGCCCCCTCCCCCGAATCTCCCGAACCAAAAACGACGTCGTTTCATCGTTTTTGGATTTTTTTTTTTTTTTTTTTCCGTTTAATCAGAGATGAAGCAAAGGCAGAAATGAAGAAAGAAGAAGGGAAGAAAGAAAGAAGGGAAGAAGAAGGGAAGAAGAAGGGAAGAAGAAGCAGAGGCAAACGACGGCGGCACGGCAGACGGCGGACGAGCTGCGACGATGGCGGAGTTGCGACGATCGGCCGATTGGCCGGAATGCAAGGGCCCATGTGTGTGTGTGTGTCTCCCTCTCTTTCTTCCCCCTGTGTGTTTGAGCTCGAAAATGGAAGAAAATGGAAGAAAAAAAAAGAAAAAAAAAAAAACCTAATGCCCAAAACGACGTCGTTTTGGGCATTAGGGGGGATTAGGGAGGGCAAATTTTCGAGCTCTAAAACATTATTCCAAAAGAAATCAGACACATAAAAAGAGAGAATTAGTATAAGCATTACTATAGTAGGCTTAAAATGACATGATTCAAGCGCAGAAAACAAACCACATCAATATATTGTAAACTACATACTTCTCAAGCAAATTCTAGCAAACTGGGCACTTACAAAAACCTAAGGAAAAAGGAATCAATTTCCTCTATTGTGCCAAATTCAATGTATTCAAAGAAAAACAATAATAGATAAACTGTCACTCCCGCACCACCAAGAAAAATAATTAAAAAAGAAAAAGCAATAATTATTTTACAGAAGATATTTGAGAAGAAAGCTTTACAGCTGTCAAACCATAAGCACCTATTTCTGGAACGGGGAAGGAAGGGAGTTTAGGGTGGATCAGTTATGCTAAATAAGAATGGTAAGTTTAATAAAAACATTTAAATGAAATTCTGGCAACAGACGCCAAGGGAGTCAAGGTTCGTCAAGTTCCACTACTCATTATGAAATACGAATCAATTCAATTCATATTCTCCACCAGCAAAAACATTATCACCAATAAAATTAAGGTTAAAAAAACCACAAAATATTAGAGGACTTGCAGAATGAGAAGGGGAAAAAAAAGATTTTCTTATTTACCTACAACACGAGAAACAGTAACTTTCACCTCCCCATGTCCTCCAGGGCCTTTCATGTGAATCCTATCAGTTTTCCCAGGGGAATGTCCAAGTGACAGGAGGCTCCCGAATCCAGACTTCCCAGCTGTAAATGAGAGGGAGAGATAAGCCCAGACAAAGAAAGAATAACTTCTTTTTTTTTTTTTTTTTTTTTTTTTTTTGTAGTTGATCAAAAAAAAAAAAAAAAAAAAAAGAAAGAAAGAAAGAAAGAAGAATGCTCAAAATTGATACATAAAATTTCAGTGCAATACTCTGATATCCAGAATTGGTGATTTAATCAAACTTTGTAATGGAAATGTCATAACTACAAACTTTATTTCGGGAAGTTGTAAAATTTCTTATTGAATATCACAAACTAAAAGACTATGATATAAACTTTGTTATTCTAGCAAGGTAAACTGTTAATGTCAAGTTTTTGATCGACTAAAGGAGTTGAAAATTATTTCCACATTGATAAATTACATGGCTTGAATAGTTTTACTTTTCTTTTTTTTTTTTATTATTTCCATATCGATAATTGTTAGTATTTGGATGATAATTAAGTGTGGAAAAAAGTTTCAAAGCAGAAACAATTTGTTACTAAGGAAAAATTTAAAATACTTTCCACTAATCAATATTGAACTCAAAGCCTGAGTGGACGAGCAGTCTGCACAAGCTAATTGCATGGACATAGTGATATGCTACTTGCCACAAATCATTTACTTGGGGAAATGACATTATATTATGGACTTCATGGAAGAAATTCCTCTGAAACACTTGCTTCAATATTGATCAATCAACTAGTGGGAGTCAACATGAAACAATCCACCAATAAAAATTCATTTGAAATATTAAAACACACCTATTAGAATAAAACAAACTTCAAGGACAAGGGTATTTCTTTTCATTCAGTTTCACAAAATTATAATGCATCAAGTTGATGACAACTTTCAACTATAATCAGCAACAATTATAAAATCTCAATCAGAACCACTATTCCTTAATCAAGAGCTGTGTGGCTGCATGAGTCACTGAAGCAGGAACAAGTACAAATGAGCATATGAAGTGTTATATGCTACAAGATTGGAACTCAGGAAATGACTTTAATGCCACACGTTAGATGATGAAGAAAAATTGTAATCAATAAAAACAGTAAATGTCTTGAGATCCAAATATTAAAATGAGTCCAAGATTAAATGCTATAATAGATAAATATACCTTCATTTGCATCTCGAACCATTTGATAACTGACAAATCCTGATACACATAGGACGGGTTTTCTAACATATGAAATAATTTAAAGATTAGAAAACCTTCAAGCATCTAGAAAAGGAAGAAATGACAACATACAATAAGAATATTTCTTAAGATATTAAGAAATGATCAAGAAATTTTAAAACATCAACAAAACATTTCCAAAATTAATAAGATGATTCAATTGCCCCATAAAAGCAATGTCATGATGAAAAATTAGCAAAAATTCAAGATCTCGATAATTTGCTACTAAATCCAGGCCCTAAGAAGCTCAAGAGAAAAATCAAATTTAAAAAGAGGAAGATGTGAAATTAATCTACTTTAATGCAACACCTACTTGGGACTTGCATAATTATGTTAAAGGAACTCTTTATGACACATGAAAAAATAAAATATAAGGCAGCTAATAAAATCTAGTGTGTTTTTTGGATTAGGTTTGTTGGTTGTTGTTGTTGTTCTTCTTCTTCTTCTCATTCTTCTTCTTCTTCTTCTTCTAAATCCTTTTTGAGTGTGCATGTGTGCGTATCTCTTGTTGTCTTACGAGTATATATGGTATTTGGAGTTATTTCTTTGTGGTTTGAATGATGTAACAGATAAAGAGCTGATCTGCCCTGAAAAGCCCTACTGACAGTGCTTTTTAGCCGATACGAATTGTGTGTGCTAATTTTGGTTTACTATATATATATATATATTTCTAGGAGTAGTGCATTTACTGATTTGTGCTCAATTCCTATGCCAAATGGAAACATTAAGAAGTTAAAAATTCCTATGCCAAACGGAAACATTAGAAGTTACTGAATGAAGAGTGCAATAACAAACTACAATAGAGATATGTGAAAGATTTTGAGATGAGGAAAACCTGATTTAAACCGTCTGAAAGAACTTTCTTGAAAACTCCAAATGGTAGGGCAACCAAGGTAGGAATCCCAATCTAAGAAGGCATTTTTCCTTTTAGATATCCAATATTACGTAATTTAGCTCCAACCTGTGAAAATCAACATTTTGTAACTTACACAAACTGTTTAGAAAAAAAGAGAAAACTCCTCAAATATAAATGAAATTTGACAATGCAATCCTAACTACTTCACTAGTGAACTCCTCAGATGATATGGCATATCTGCCACCAAATTGTTTTTTGACCAATTTTATAGAGGGCAAGGGGCCTTCTTTGTTCAAGTTTGTTGAAATTGCACTTGTTAAGCCACCCTCTACCTTGCTGGGGTTAAGCACAAGAAAGAAAGAGAATTAATATTGGCTTCTTGTGTATTTTGGATTTTTTAGTGGAGCAATGACTACTTTGATTTGTAGATTATATGAAAATGTATTCATACCTAAAGAAAAGTAAATAAAAAAAAATGGACTCTATACGAATAAATTCCAATGACTAATTTACCTTCTTCCGCCCATCATCCACATCAATATAGACAGGAGTTGTATTAACGATAACCGAGCAAGTTCCTCAACCTGAAAATTTATAGATATTTCTGCTTAAGCTTCCGTAAACACAGAATTTATAATTTTGGTGTTAGAAATGTTTTAGTTAATTTTGATTATCTATAACATTATAAACAAAATGTTTTAGTTGGTTTTCATGGACTCTTTACCCTTTCAATACTCAACTAACAGTTCCATGGTCCTAAACAAATTAAACAGGATATATATCTAGACATAATTACATAATCAAAATGTACTAACACTATTATAAGCCAAATGTTTAGAATAAATTATAATGAAAATGAAACCTTGTAGATGTTCTTCTCAGACGATCTGCAAAATAAAATAAAATTAGATCCATGCACCAATACTGCCACAAGCCTCTACACGTTTAAACATATAATTCCCACAAAACAATTTGTAGATTGTAGATATGAATTAGAAGGCATTACTCACAATCCTTTTTTAGATAGACCTTTCGATGAATTTAACTGCTGTGAATGGTGGTGTAAAAAAAACACATTGTTAGAGTTAAAGGCCAATTCATTGCTTCAATAGAATTTATAATAGAAAGTTAACCTTTGTAGGCTTGTGACCATTGTCAACAAGCTCCCAACGCTCTTTATCTAAACGGAGCACTTCCACATCTCCATCATCATACAGTACCCTTAACACAAAATTGATCAGAGAAAATTATGTCAAAGAACCATATGAGATTACAATTATTACATTATTGATAAAAATAAATAAATAAATAAAATGTGTATCTCCAAAACATGACTAACACAAGTATTAGAGTAAAAAAATAGAACATGGAACGGTGCACTTACCACATATTTCTTATGTTCAAAGTCATAAGACTTCACTACTCCATAAAACCTGTTGATTTTAACAAGACACCATCAAGACACAATTCTTGCAGCAGCGTATACACACAACGATTTTGGAGTGCAAACCACGTGTACAAAAAGTACACACTACTAAGGTAATCAAGGATTGTCATTCCCTAGATCAAGATTATACGGTATGCTTTTGAATAATTTATTAGCACATGGATATATATACACGCTAACAAGGCAATTTTCAAAAAGCATAAAACCAGTAGAGCCACGACAATATATACATATATTTACATTTGGAAATTATAAATATAAATTTTGATTTGATTCTCCCATTTTTTCTTTGTATGTCATGTTCGACAAATAGAAAATATAAATAAAGTAAAAAAAGATGATGAATGGGTTTGAGGCTTGCATCCACATGTAATCCATCTCTAGACAGCCCACAAATTGATTTGGCTGATGAAAATTGACAGCATCAAAGCAATCAAAAGATGGTAGCTAAAGAGCAAACATGAGATCAATATATATAATTTTTTAATCATCATGACAACCCAAGCAACATCCACCAAAGGCCACAAGACTGGGAGGTCAATGCAAGCAAGGGCCAAAGAGAATATGCCAGAAGCCCTTGTCCACTGGCCAGAGGGCATTGGCCCTGGGGTACACACCGCTGGGCAGAAGTCATCTTCACCAGTCACCCACATTGGGATGTGCAAGTGCGACTGACAACTGGGTACAAGTCATCTTGGCCCATCACTGATATTGGGATGTGCGAGTGTAGAGTCAAGTTTTCTTTCCATTCTGAATGTATCAAGTTTTTTATTTTTATTTTTACCACTTTGACCATTCATTAAATGGCTTCCAAAATTAGAGTTTGGCCCCTGCCATTTTTGGCCTCTGTGAGTCTGATTCTGATACAGGCATGTCCTCACGAAGTCAGCAACATGTCTCCAGTGTTTGACACCTATCCATGTCCAAAAATGTGTATATGTCACATATAAGGAAGTGTCCTTGCTTCCTTGCAGGAAAGACACAATTAGGAATGGAATAGAACTTATGAGTAGCTATTGATTGAGTCATAAACAAGGTTAACTATTTGAGATGACTCAATCAAAGGATTAAGAAAAGTTTTAATGTATGCCAAAGAATCCAATAAGGATGACATAGAAAACAGAGTGACAAACTGATCAAAAGTCGCAGACTCCTAGTAGTAGCAGACCACCCATGGCCCTAAACAGAGGAGTAGAATGGGAAACTTTCATGAAACTGAACCAAAGAAGAATTTGGTAAGGGGTCACTGTGTTCATGAGTACAAGAAAATAAAATTCATTTTCACAATCCAAGTGAAGAACAAAACTAAGCCATGGCCAACCCTGTAGACACTGGTGTTATTGAAAATATTTTTTCAAGTGTTGAACCTATGACTGAAAGGATATGACTCATCTCAATCTAACTACTTTTACCTGGAAAGGAAATTATCCAGAGCTTAATTTTAAACAGAAGATGGATACATAATAAATTAGAAATTTAAATATAACAGAGATTCCCAATTTCATAGACCTACACATCTCATGCTCCAACTTTATCTTTCTCACCTATTTTGTTAAAAAATGGCTTAATCTTGTTCTCTAAACCAACAAAATACTTACCGCTTGTCCACTGGCTACCAAACTTTTATTCTGCAATCAATCAAGTCCATTGTCACACTTCCACCTTTCTTTGATGTGCACTGAAGAAACAAAGTAGCAGGTCAAGTGATTGCTTATGATGCTGTTTTTATTTCTAAATTCTTAGTAAGTAAGAGAACTTGAAATATTTTGAAAACCAGAAAGTTCTCACATCCATAATTTAAAAACAAAAACACACACCACTTTCCTCAATTGAAAATAAATTGAAATTATAATGTTGTACGAGCAAATCATTAGACACAGAGTTTATATCATGAAATAATAGCCATCCATGATATAAACTCATAGTAGTTGGATTCAACTCCTTCGCATCTCTATTCAATATTGAATCCACCGAACCAGTAGCTTCCCTCACAATTGCTTTCAAACAAAGCTAAAAAAGCAAAACTATATGATCCTTCATAGGCACATCAATCATAACATCATAACAAGGCAAATTCACAATTACCCATCTAAGGAAATCACAATCTTTAGCCATAACAGAACACAAAATGATCCAAAGAACTCTATACGAATAGGCAATAGGGTAATCCCTCAATGACTCAATTTCACTCCTAACAAGCCACAACTCCAAAGAAAGAAGCCTAACACAATCCTTAGAAAAACCCTTAATTTCACCATTATCACTGCCTACGAAATTTGCACACTAAATCGATAGAATACCTGGGAGAGTGAAGGTTCGGCTCAAAATATCTCGATCGGCAGAACTAACTACCCCGGGGCAATTACGGTAGAAGAAATTGGGGCCGAAGTCGCAGTAATCGTCAAGGGAGAAGCAGAGGTTGGAGTTGGTATCGTGTAGGGTTTGAAGGAAGCAGTTCTGATTGAAGAGTTGTCGGGAGGGTTTGAGAGTGTTGGGGTAGCACAGTGATTGGAGCAGGAGGGGGTTAAGGTTGAAAAGAGGGGAAGGGGAAGAAGGGCATTGGAGGGAGTAGCGGAAAAGGGATTCCGGCGGAAGGCGGTGGTGGAAATTGAAAGGGCAGGGGCAGAGGGCAGTAGTGGTGGTGGTGGTGGGGAGGAGAGTGGAGATAGAGTGGAGGGTGGTTTTGTAGAGGTGGATGAGGTGTTTGAGTATTGAGAGAGCGTAGGGAGATCGGGAGGCTGTGGCAGAGGCAGAGGTGGTGGTGTTGGTGAAGTGATTGAGTTGGTGGTGGTAGTGAGAGAGGGATGTTGATGGAGATGAGAATAGAAGAAGTTAGGGTTAGCGGGTGAAGGAAGAAAGGTGAGGTATGGTGATGGAGATGGAGGATTCATTAGTGTCTCTTCCTCTTCTTCTTCTTTTTCTTCGTCGCCCTTTGGGGCTGAAAAAATTGGGGCTTTTGATTGTTTCTATCTTTCTTTTTTATTTTATTTTTTTTGGTGTTTGGCGCTTTTTTTTTTTTTTTTTTTCGATCATCCCTTTCATGACAGTAATTGCGCGTCGTGGAAAGCATAATATTTTAAACGACTGTTTTTGTGCATCGTGGAAAGTACAATTTTTAACAGCTGGCTTTTTATGCATCGTGAAATGTTCAATATTTTTAACAGTAGCTTTACGCGTGTCGTGTATAGTTGATGTATTTACGGCATGCCATATGCACGCCATAGAAAGTTATATTATTTATGACTAACATTGCAAGTTGTAAAAAAATCATTGTTATTAGCATTCACGACCTACGCAATAGACGAGTCGTAGTTGGAAAATTATTTACGACATGCAAAAAAAGCAAGTTGTAAAAATGAGAAACCACGGCTTGTATTTACTGTAAGTCGTTGATGTGAAGCCGTAAAAACCCAGTTTTGTTGTAGTGTATGTATTATATTTGATATTCACCGCTCGCCCATTTAAGAGAGATAGAGATAGGACATTCGAAGGCGTTCACAAACACCTGTGGTTATTGAAATTGTGCCGTTTTGATTTTTAAAAAAACGACATTTAACAAACGTCGATAAATATTACGTCGCTAAAACTCATTTTTCTTGTAGTGAAGGGTGTGCGAGAGTGAAATCGTAGAGAAATTTTTTTTTTTTTTGAACGGGTGAAATCGTGGAGATTAATGAGGGAAGATTTGATGAGGGAAAAAAAAAAGAAGAGGGAATTTTAAGAAGGATTTTGCCACCGCCCGATAATCAGATCACAATCACAATCAAAATAATAATAATAATAACAATAACAATAATAATAATAATAATAATAATAATAATAATAATAATAATAATAATAATAATAATAATAATAATTTCAAAACAATTTTTAGATTTGTTTTTTTGAAAACATTAAAAATAATTTGAGAGCAATAAAAATCAAAATTATATTTTTAAAATTTTAAAAAGTATTTATGACGTAAAAGATAAAAATATACAAAAATAATAAGTATTTTTTTATTTCACCCAATTTTTTTTAGTTTTTTAGGGGAAAAAAATTGAAACTAGTTTCTGAAAATAAAACCAAACATATTGAAATTGATAATCTAACCATATTCTTTGAAAAAGTTTAAACTATCTCAAATTAGTCATCTCAACTTAAGAGTGTGTTTGGGGTTAATGGGTTCATTTTGTGATCTAATTCAATGATCATTTTAATTTTACAATTCAGTGATTAGAATATTTAAAACTCTTTGAAAAATTGTAATAAAAAATACAAATCACTATATCACATCATTCCACTAGCAAAACTTTTACCGACAAATAGTGTTATCGTCGCTAAATGGTTAACTTTTTGCCCACGCCAACTTGTCGTCGCCAAAAGTATGCACACTAATAGCAACGCTTACTGTGTTGCTAAAACATAAGCGTCGTAGCTAAAAGTCTAAAATTTTGGCGCCAACCAAAAAATTTGGCGCTAAAAGAATGTTATGCTTTTTTAGCGACGGTAGCAAATTGCGTTAGTAAAAGTATACTTTTACCAACGAAATTGATCACTGTGTCGCCAAAAATATACTTTTGGCAATGAAAAATTAACGTCGTCACCAAAAGTAGTTGCCAAAAGTGCAATTTCTTGTAGTGATGATCTAATTACAGAGAGTATATAAATTTGAAATATTCTGCAAAGGATAGGTAGTTTTTGGCTTTTAACCTTCCCTTGTGAGACACTATCGGATTTACTAGCTAACTAGTGAATATGATGTTTTGAACTGTTCAGCCATTTATGTAAGACATTAGATCTCACATAGTATATTACCAAACATAGTTAAATTCTCACAAATAGTTCATTTTGGCCCTAAACAACTTGGTCTTTTATGAGTGCTCTAGAGAATTGTAACCCTTCACAAATCTCATAGAACCGGCCAAGTTTACACTCATATAGGTGATTCTTATGAAGAGTATCCTACCATACTTCACTAGGTATTCCTAGATATAAGAATCATTAAAAGTATTATTTAACCTAAAACGCTGCAGACATCACTATTTCATCATAAAAATGGGTAGGAGTTTGACTCTCCGGTGATCCTTATGAGTCATACACAACTCGGTTGTCCTTTTGAACCTAGATCTTAGGATCTCCAATCAACTAGGCTGGGTTGCCATTGTGGTAACTCTTATTTAATAGGCTTAAGTTCCATTCCCTTCGATGAATTCTCAATTAACTCTCTTGCTAACCCTTTGATTAGTGGGTCCGCTACGTTGTCTTTAGACTTCACATATTCAATGGAAATAATTCCATTAGAGAGTAGTTGTCTCATGGTGTTATGTCAATGACGAATATGTCGTGTAACGCCCCGAAAATAATTCAACATGAACAATCCACATTAATTAACATTCACTAGACCATGACATTAAACCATCCATCTTTACATAATTAATGAGAGTATTTATACAAAAGTTCACATGTGGATATTGTAGCGACCCTAATTTTCTTAAGTCATTATTTATTATTATTATTATGATTATTATTATCTTATTTTATTTTTGATTTTATTAATTGTGTGGTCACATGAGAATTTAATGTGTTGTTTAGTTAATGTGATATTTAATGAATTTAATGTGGTAATTAATTAAATTAATGTGTTATTTAATTATATATAATTAATCTAAATATTTAAATATTTATATTTATATTAAAAAAAGATATTATTGATATAGATTTTATATAAGATATTTATATTGATATAATGTTATATTTGTGATTTATTTATATAAAAAAATATAATGTTATTAGGTTATTATATATTTAGACCTAGGTTTATTAGGTTCTAATCTTAATAGGGTGTAAAAGAATCATAGCAGCAACCGTGGAGAAGAAGAAGAAGAGAGAGAGAGAGAGAGAGAGAGAGAGAGAGAGAGAGAGAGAGAGAGAGAGATCTCAAAATCAAGAGGCTGATTCCATAAAGCCGAGAGAGAGAGTTTTTAGTGCGAAGAGAAAGAAAGGGAGACAATAGGGAGAGATAAAAGAGGAAGAAAAAGATTAGGGTTTTGTTTTGGTGATTTCATTAGTTTTTTAAATATTTTTTGGATCTTTAAAAAAATATTGTGAGTATAAAATTCACTTTTCTTGATTTATGTTTAATTTATTGTTTTTATTTTTATCTTTATTTTTATTTTAGTTCAATTTTGTGTTTATATAAAGATGATTGATTAATTTTAATTATTTTTTTTAGTTGTGCATGTAAGGTTTAGGGTTTTTAGTTGATTGATTGATTTTGATTATTTTGATTAGTTGTGTATGTTAGGTTTAGGATTTTTATATGGATTTATTTTATGGTGGTAATAACCCTCATGGTTATATGAAACTAAAATTAATATGGTTATATGAAATTAAAATTAATTAAGAACCTATAGATAAATTCCTTATACTCCACCATGACTCAATGGATTGTTGTTTTATTTGAGTGATAGTGAGAAAGAGTGTATAAAAAAAAAAGTGAGGATTATGAGATTTATTTGAATGCCTTAGGCTTGGTATTGTTATGTTTATTCTCATATGTGAGATGTTGTGTATATATATATATTGTTGCCTCGTTCTCATGAGTAGACGAGTGCTTTGATTTGCGCGCGTACGTATATGTTAACCATCCAAAGAGTGTGAGTCAAACTCGGGACAATATCTCGTGCAAGTTTGGCTTCGGAGCAGTGTTAGGTATACGGGAGGCACATGGGATATATGTGTAGGCCGGAAGGGGAGGGCCGAAGTAGTGGAGTTAAGGTACAAAAATTTAATTATGAGTTTATTGATTTGTACATCTTGAAAAATAGTAATCAACCTCAATAAATGATGAAATTTGAGCAGAGGCATATATACGTGATTTTGGACAACTTTTGTGTTGTAGCTTTTTATTAAAAAGATCGATTAGAACTTATAATCGGATGACCTTAGTTATTGTCGGTTTAATTCATTTTGGTAATGCAGATTTTATAGGCTGTTTTAACCCACGAAACGAGCTCATTTGTATTGGTTTCTCGAAAACTGAAGTAAAATATTATTCTGCACACTTTTTATATTTTGAACTTTTTCGAAAAAAATCATCTTTAGGGCAGTTTTTGTTTGTTTTCAGTTTCAGATTTTTTGATTGAATTCTGTCTGGATTTTTAGATCAATTTTTTCTCTTAACCTGTTCAGTTTCTGTTAAATTCATTCACTATGTCTTTTAGGAAATTTGATTCTGTACAACTTTCGTTCTTTGAGTTTTGGTCAATTCAAATTATTTAAGCAGGAAACGGTGCATTTTTATACGTATTCAGCAAGTTACTTATGATTAATTTATACTAACATTATTTTTTTGCAGAATGATGGGTCTTACTAACATTTTATGCAGGGCTGACTCACCATATTTCTATTTCTATTTTGTTTATTTTATAATAAATTTATATTTCGTTGTACACGGACAAGAAACTAAATGTCACCGTATCTCGGGAAGCTACCCATTCGTCTCAGTGCGGTTGGAACTACTTGTCTTGTCCTGTAATAAGAATTAAATGTATTTTTGTTTGTGTCTGGTGGACACGTGGGTGTTAGATCTTGTATTCATACCAGTATATCTGTATACTGACCCATTTTGTCTCTTGACAACTCAAAGTGCGTTCGCTTGAGCGCTAAATGAGCTTCCTTTGCAGGATTAGTAGAGGCTTTGGTGGTGACAAGAAATAACTGTGATCGTAGGACATGTCGTTTGGAGTTTTTTTATTTTTCTTGAGCTTAGGGTTGATACTAATTTATGTATTTATTATATTGGAATAATTTGGCATGGTTTGTAACCGTACTTTATTTAAGTTGTTTTGATTATTTATTGTTACCTTGATGTTGAGGTATTGGTCAGTTATGAATTTATGGTGGATGGTTTGGTTTGCGTTTAGTTTTTTTTTTGTTTCATCCCTAAGATTTAGATGATGGAATATTATTGGGTTAGTCCTAATTTAATATTTAATTGTCTAAATTTTGGGGCGTGACAGATATACATTCAACAATAAAAGGATCACTTGAATCTATAGCATGTGAGGCATCTAATCTCAAACAAATGAATGCCCTTAAGGGCTTATATCTTCCAAGACAATAGCCTGGTTACACAAAAGTGGTCTCTCGGACCCATACACGTTAGCCCTTGGCTTTACAAAAATATCATAACAAAGTAAGAGCTATGTACTCTTTGCAATTATCCGCGCCATCAAATTGGCAGGATCACCACGTCTTTACCTGCACAAAGTCCCATAGGGGTGAGCATAAAGTCCAGTAGAGAATTCTAACAAAGTATATACAGTTATGCTATTCTCAATAAAAATGCAATGTTCGTGCTATACCATGCGTTCTTAATGAAAAATTCCATTTCATGCTCTTTTAAAATTCCCATTTCAATATAAGTTAGCAATCTCAACATGTCAAACAAACTTTCAATTTTAATCAATAGGGGCGGTAAATACGACACTGGTAATCCCTAGGCTGGTGTCTGCAAGTAGACTCTACGAGTACTACCAGACTGTCATTTTTACCGGTATTAACCGGAAGCTCGATACTTATCCGCGCGGTTTTCTGGTCTTTCACCATGGACACTCAAGCCAACTCATCAAATCATCTACACCCCCTATTCGGACTTACCACGTATTTACCCCATTCACATTACCATAGTTCTCATTTCTATAAATATGTTCTTTTCTTGAAGTAAATGTTTCCGTTCAAACTTCACAATGCATAATAATAGTAACATGAATGAGTATGCTAATGCAAAGGTTTTCCCCACATCTCAAAACATTTCTCCATTTTCAAGGTCTCCACAATAATCTCCACAATCCCATTTCCCATTACCTTTTTTCAATGCTCCTCCTCAAGATAACTATTTGTTATCTACACTTAGCCACAATTTCACTTTTCACAATTCTTAGCATTAGAGTCTTATCAAGATTTCATGTAATGTTCTCAAACATAAATTAAAGTGAGGTCCTCAACTCTCTTATCAAGAAAGATTTTCATTTCTTCATACCACATTGGGAAATCCACACTTATTGATTCATTTAAACACAAGAAAGGAAGAACTTCATAGTTGTTCCCATATTTTCAAAAAGACCCCCAATTTCTAGGGTTTTTTCTCAAGAAATCAAAACACCTTCCATTGCATGTGAGAGTCATCAAAATCATCTTTCTTATGTCATAGGAAAAGGCTTCAAGATTTAACTTAAAACATTTAAAGTTTAGACCCTCATTTGAGAAATTTTATCATCTTTGAGCTGAGAAACAAACTCTCAAAATAATTTCAAGGAAAGCAACAAAATCAACATATACTTTGCAAAACATGTATATATGACTCAAGAATATCCCTACCTCAAGCTTGATGAAGAAATGGAGTAGAAACCCTAGGATTCAAGTGTGAGAGGAAGCATTGATCTCTACCACAACAAATGAAACTTTTGCTCTAGATCTTCAAGGTTGTGAGAGATGGTGATGATCTAACCCAATGGAGCAAGAACAAAAAATTCTTGGTGCTTTGGTTAGGGTTTTTAGAGAGAAGGAGGATAGAAAATGTTTTTAGAGAGAGAGAGAGAGAGAGAGAGAGAGAGGAGAGAGACTTTAGAATGAGATACAAACTGCCCCAAGGTGTAAAAAATGTAGTTTGACTGGTCTCACCAGACGTGCATCGGTCCTGCACCTCCCCTCCGCACCTGCAATTTAAGCAGAATGCAACACACACTGCCTCCCCTTTTTCCGCATGTGTGGCTTGGCCTCCCGCACGTGCGGCCAACCCCGCATGTGCGGCCATGGGCCTTCGCATGTGCGGCCTTGGCCCAGCAGCCTAGAATTTCCTGATTTGGCTCCCAGACACTCCGGACTTGCCCTCGTGCTCTCCAGAACAAGTGAGATTCGATACCAAAACACAACAAGAATAAGGACTTTATTTTTGAGAACTAAATCCCAGACGTTTCAAGCTCAACGAGAATAAAAGAAAGGCAGAGCGAAGAAAGAAAGAAAAGAGAAGAAAGGGAGGAAAAAGGGAGACCTAGTCGTCACAACCTCCCTACCTTAGGAAATTTCGTCCCCGAAATCAAATAAACTCACCCAATAAGAGTGTTCTAACAACGGTGATCATTTTTCAACAACACTATCAAATCACAACACCAAAATTTAACCAACATTCATCATTTTCTTCCTCATCATTTCATCAAGGCTACAATTGCTTACACTAGATATACGAAACAAAACGTTTGCAATAAAATTTCTTTTTTTCACAACCTCAAAGTTTAGTTTAACAATACATACAACAACATGTGATCAACAATTCAACACATATTCCATTCAACACTTGGGAACATTACAAATTTAGAACAAAACAACTAAACATGCTCAAATAAATCCGGATACTTGGAGCGGACTTCTGCTTCCCGTTCCCAAGTTGCTTCCTCAACCCCATGGTGTCTCCACAACACCTTCACTAACGGTATGGTCTTACCCCGCAACACTTGCTCCCAAGTATCTAGGATTTGAACCGGTCGCTCCTCGTAAGAGGCGTCTTTATCAACCTCCAACTTAACCCAATCTAGCACATGAGAAGGGTCGGGTTCGTACTTCCTAAGCATTGACACATGAAACACGTTGTGGACCTCCGAAAGTTATGGCAGTAAAGCTAACCGGTATGCCACTCCCTCGATTACAAAAAGGATTACATGCGTTACATTCATAAACGTTCATCCTGAATCTACAGCATGTAATACAAGTTAATAACAACAAAATAAATGCTCTACGAGCATACATCTTTCCAAGCTATCACTTGGTTACAACAAAAGACAGTCTTAAGCTCTATACATGTAAAGTCCTTGGAATGAATAAACATTTAAATACAAAAAATAATACAAAACGGAGCCTTCAGCTCTTGAGTCATCCCAAGCTATGTCCTTGGAGGAAGCATATCACCAGCACCTGAAAATGGTTTCCCAAATAGGGTGAGCCAAAGCCCAGTAGAGATATACTTACATAATATATGAGGTTTAACTAAGATATGAGCGTTAGATAAACGTTCAATATTCACGACCAACTCATATTCTTCCCATGACCATTCAATACTGATATTCATATCTCAATCCATTTCTATTTATTCATTTCAAGTCTTATTACAAATATATATATAATTTTCCAATTAACCCAACTGAGACTACAACTCAGTGGTTTTCAACCAACATAACTATCATACAAGCACTTCAACCTTACCATTTTACGAAAATTTCGTCTGCGGGATCGGCACCCATGTATACATAAGATTTTGGGACTTTCACCCTAGACACTCTAGCCCAACTTAATTCTCAATGAAGTCCATCTCTTATCTCCTCCCAAACAATGGAGTGTATCCCATTTCTTCTCTCAAAACACTATACATACACAATGTATTTAAAAATGTCGTCACATATAATGACTATCCATAACACATATTTAATGACACAACTTAAATAATTAGTTTCAATCCACCTAATCCTCATGTAATTTCTACAACAATCATGGTTATTCTCCACTGATAGCCTAATACAGATATTTCTAAACAGATATACAATCTTTATAACAGACAATTCTTTACATTCCCATAGGTGAGTGATTAAACAAATCTAACTACACCATTTATTCATACATCCTCCCAATTTCACATTTCACATACCAATTTCATCATTTATACAAAATAATCATTTAACACTGTAGACACCCCATTTTTGACCATCCTCAAGACTTGGATGTTTTTGTAGGTACATCCGATAATGAGTTTGATTGCTCGTTGAGCGCTCGAAGTCCGTGGCGGAATGCCACAGGTTTGAGTTTTCCAAACCCTACATCAGTTTTGTCTCATCTTTGGACCATGTTTAGGTCATTTCAGCATGTTGTTGTTGATGGCCTGCCGGCCATCCTTGGGCACTGCTGGCCATGGATCTTGGCATGCCGGCCATCACTGATGGTTGGCCGGCCACCAGTGCATCAGTAGATATTTTTTGATATTTTGTGCCAGCTGTTTGCACAAATTAAGGCATCTTCCAACACGTGTGTGGCTGGATCTTTATGAGGGGATTTTGTATTCAGGCAGTTATATCACATAAGCACTTAGCCTCATGGTAAGCATGCTATCATGGCAGTCACTCACACACATGAAAGCATGCTAAAGCATAAACACTTACCGAGTACTTCGAGCCAAAGAAAGAAGATAATTAGAAAACATGCATGAATCCTAACTATGTTAAAATGCCTAATGCAACATATGCAAAAATGCAACTAAGACAGGCTCGGTTATTCTAAAATGTCATATGAAATGCAATAGCCGATACATGTATTCAACTTGGAATTGAAATACAATGTAGTTAGTATGATGCGCCGAGCCTGGTGCATACAAAACAAATGAATGGATGCAAACATACGAGTATAAGGATGCTAATTGAAACGTGCCCTAAACTAACCATCATAAACTAGTAAATAAAGGAAGAAAGACGTGGGGTTGGAAGACATATATCACACACATGCACACTTATTACAACATTACCCTCTCTCAAAAGGTCCGAATAAATAATACACAACCGAATGAGTAACGAATTATTACACAACACTAGCTAATTAAAAAATTAACTAAGAAAGCATGTAAACTAGTATGTAATGCTACATGAAGTAGACTGCCTCAGCTCTGTTTGGAATGATGAAAGATACAGCCATGCTCGAGTCGCCTTGTCGGGAAATCCATCGCGATGCCCCGATTTGCCTCTGTTTACAATTGACCCCGGAACACTGTACACAGCTCCATGGGAACTTGTAGGGATACTGCTAACCAGTTTTTGCTGCTGGCTTCCGGTTTGCTGTAACAGAGAGCAAGAAAGGGGCATGGCAAAGTATTTTCAACATATGTATACATAACCACTCTCTCTGTCATTGCATGAGCTCTAGGGAGTGTAGTCCTCGATCCTCGTACCACCAATCACGCATCCCGATGCATGATGGCTGGGGAGTCGAATTGCACGACTCAATATGAAATGGATGCATACATAAACACAACAAGGCCTAAACTCCATCATGGATAATCCGGAGTGTCAGCGATCGAGAATCGAGGCACGTTTCGTCACTTGGAGTATGAAACGTCCCTCGTTTCCCGTGTTTGAACTAAACCCTATTCCGAACACAATACAATATACATGGCATGCGCGATGCGATTCGGACTATGTAACCAAAATGCAATGCGACTAAATGATGTAAACATGCAGAAAATGACATGCAAACATGCTACTAGTATACACAATGCTATGAACTACATGGCATACTCGATGCAAGACACCTTATGCAACAATATGACAACATATGATTAGCATACACAATGCGAATATCAAATGGCATACTCGATGCAACGAACTACATGGCATGCGCAATGCTATGACTAGAATGGCATACACAATGCAAGATGGACTAAAACCAAGATGGGTGAGCCTCTGCCACACCCAAATCAATGGCCAAACACAATGAACTTAGGCAACAAAAAACATGCGAATATGCACAAATGCAAGGGACCGAACCTAAGGCACCAAATGCAACTATATCAAAGCATGGCAAGGGATGAAATATGGCATACAAACACACATTTTCCAGCTCTGAAACATAATACACAATGGTCCTGAATCATGTAAATATGTCACACAATGCATGCTAGATGGCCCGAATACCGAAACTAGTGAAGTGCATTACACTAGAGGTACACAAAGCAATGCACAAATGGAAAAACCAGCCCCAAACAGACCTTAGGTAGGTCCAAGACAGTGGGAAAATGGCCTAAAAAGATGGCTCAACATACATGGAAATGAAGCTCATGCAATGGTCCAAAAATGAGGCAAACAAGCACAACTCTCAAACGCATTTAAAGAGTGGAAAACATGGGAATATGGCACACATGTAAGCTCTAAAATATGATTCACAATGGTCCTAAAGCATGGAAGCACCTCAACATAAGCATGCAATAGGCCCCAAAACACAAAGCTAGGCAAGAGTATTGAACTACAACCATGCATAGCAAGCATCATTTGACCATGAGGCATAAAAAAAGAGCTAAGGCAGTCCAAAACATGCACAAAATCAGTTTAAGGCATGGCCAAAAAGTGCTAGATTCATAGACCAAAATAGCATGCAATACAAGCTAGTGAAGAGGGTTTACACTACAAGTATATGGAGCATTCAAGAGGTCACTAAACCAAAAAAATTCAGAGGTATGACATGCCAAATAAACCCAAAAAATCCACTGAAATGTGGTCTACGCATGCAAGAATGATAGGCCCCTTTGATAGGCTATGAAGAGGGTTGTTCTACACATGCAAGAAGGACACCTAATATGGAAAATGGGCTCTGGGCAAAGCCTATGCAGGTCCTAAAACCCACCAAAAATGGCCTGAAATATGGCTTGGAAGCATGCAGATCAGGGCTCCTTTGTTAGGCCAAATATGCTAGTAAACAAGACAAGGGGTGAGAGGGTCACCCCTCTCCGATTTTGGTGCTCAAAATAGCATAATAACCACTGAAAATCCTCTGGATTTCAGTGGTCAAAAGGGCCAACAAATCTCAATACAAAGGCCCTAATGCATGGCTCAAAATAAGGTGAAAACAAGCATGCAAGGGGGTATATGACCCCCAACAGAAAAATGACCTTAAACAAACATGTAAAGGACCTCAAAATAAGACTTTTTTCAGTTTATTACAAAGCTCAAAAATGCTTTCAAGTAAGGCTAAAAGATGAATCAAAATAAAGCCTTAAAGAGGGAATAGGGTGTTACCCTTGTAGCTGAGCAACTCCAGCAGCTTCTGGACCAAAAATGTAGCTCCTTAACCTTTGAAAACCAGCTCCAAGGACCTTAGGTTGGTGTTGGAGGTGTTAGGCTAAGAGGTAGTGTGTAAAGGGGCAAGAGTTTGGCTCTTTAGAGGCTAAAATAAAAAGACAAAGGGAGATACATGTATGTATGCTCCAGCCAACTTCTAAACCAGCACGAAGGAGGGGGAGGCCCTCCTTTATAGCCAAAAAGGTCCAAAGCTTCCCAAAGAAGCTAAAAACCAAGCTTAAAGATCCTCCATACACATGTATGGAGGATCCATTCTGTGCCTTCTAGCTTGCACAGCTGGCAACAACTCACAGAGACAAGACAGAAGAAAAGCGACCGACCAGTTAAGGTGGTCGGCCAGCGAGTTAAGGTGGTCAGCCGACCAGTCCAAAAGGGTCAAGTTGAAGAATGGTGGTCGGCAGCCCTAATTGATGGTCTCCCAATTGAGTGCAAGCTAGTGGTGTGGTGGGAGACCAGCAATTATGGCCTAAAAGTGAGGGAGACTAGCTATCTGTCAAGAAAACCAGCCGGTGGGAGAAAGGGTGGTGTCCAAGAGAAAAGGTGTTCTCCCACCCTTGTACCACCTTCCAAACAATGAAAATAGGGTCTATACCAAAAATGAACCAAGACGGATGCAAAACGAGGGTTCGAGGGTGCCCCAAACCGATCATACATTGAAAGTGGCGTGCGACCACGAAGGTGGTCTCTCGGGCCACAGTGTCCCTCTAGAGAGAGGAAACAAGGTGTGTGCCAAAAACTGGAGAAAACGGAGAAAGTTAAGCGGTCCTGAACCGAGATGCACGGCCGGCTTCAAAATCAAACTGGTCTCCAATCGAAGGGTGGTCTCGACCACGAAAAGTAGCCCTCTGACCGAGAGATGGTCTACAAGACCTCTCCCTCCCTTCGGGAAGAGAAAACAAAACCTGGTTCACAAATCGAGGCAAAGCACAAAAGAGTCCCGAAGTCCGGAGGCAAGGCTCTCAGTTGAGACTCCGAAACCTTAGAACAAGCACAACATGTGCAATCACCGAGTGCTCATCAATGACATCTGAGTCTTAAGGTCGGTTAAAAATGGGGTGTCTACAGTTACCCCTCTTTGACAGAACTCGGAAGTCATACGTGACGGGAGTGAATGTCAAAGCCAGAGATGACCTATTTTTGACAAGGCCAAAGACTTAGACAAACAGGCGAGACAAACAAAGAGATATGCCCACAAGCGTGGGCAAAATGCAAAACGATATGCACAAAGCCGAACATAACTTATGATTATGCAAAAAGGGCTGTAATGAAGCAAATATACACAATAAATGCAACAGTTTTGAGCAAGAATGCCATGCAAATCAAACTACATTTCATGCAGTAAGGATCATGCAAATAAAGCTGTAACGAAGCAAAATATTCACAATAAATGCGACAGTTTTAAGCAAGAAGGCAAATCAAACTACATTTCATGCAGTTATGATGTAAAAAGATTATGCAATCTTAGCGAGCATGTGCGATAGATACACAAAAGTAAAGAGAGTGTGATTGATACACTATATGAATAAAGTGTGATTGATACACTAAGTGAAGCAAAGTGTGATAGATATACAAAGCAAAACGAGTGTGATGGATACACTACGCAAATACGTGATAGATACACTAAGCGAACGTGTGTGATGGATACACAAAGTGAACGTGTGATAGATACACAAAGTGAGCATAGTGTGATAGATACACAAAGTGAAGACAAAGTGTGATAGATGCACTATATGAAGCAAAGTATGATGGATACACAAAGTGTGATAGATGCACTAAGTGAACAGAGTGTGATTGATACACTAAAAGTGAACACAAAGTGTGATAGATGCACTATGTGAACTGAGTATGATAGATATACTAAAGATGAACACAAAGTGTGATAGATGCATTATGTGAACAGAGTATGATAGATATACTAAAGATGAACACAAAGTGTGATAGATACACTAAGGGTGAATGAGGTGTGATTGGTACACTAAATAAATGAAGTGTGATTGATACACTAACTGAATGAAGTGTGATTGATACACTAAATAAATGATCTCAAACGGAACTTCTTTGAATGAACCGTACATACAATATCGTGCATGAATGAGAAAGAAACTTGATAGGTACAATGCCATACAATGCATGATGTTTAAGGAACGCAATAAACAAGCATAGCGGCGTTTTAGAAAGCACCTCAAGGAGTGAGTGGCGATGAACCGCTCTACTCTGACGGGGATCTCCCCTTGTGCTCTTTGAACACTTACCTTTAACTGACAGTACAAAGGCTCTGGAATACTGACAAGGGTTTTTCACGTAGAACACTTTGGATGCTGCCTTTCTTCCTGATCATATTCACAACTTTCCCTATTCTCTAACGGGGTGACAGACTAGGTTAGTTCAGTATCCAGAATTGAGGTGCATACACACTATCTCAACCTATGGGGCTTCCATATAGATTTCAAGTCGAGGACACGCTTCTGGATATTTAAACCAGACTTTAGTCTTGGAAATCCCGAACCTTTGCGTTCTAGGCAACAACCATTCGAACTCTAGTTTCCACCGTCGCAGTTAATCTCCTAGGAACTTATTACGAACACATTCAAGATGCTTCTGGCAGGGAATGGTACTCAGGAAAAACACTTTTGATCGCCATTCTGGCTTGAAGCAGACTTGATCTTGAGCTTGAGGTAGAGGCACACTCATACTTCGGAGCATTGGCAAGATCTGAAGAGGGACACACAGAATGCAATCTCAGAACTTACTGAAGTTGAAACAAACTCAGATACCTGACATTTTCCCTCTTTTCTTTTGCTTTCCAGTCTGGAACCTATATAGCTTCAGATAGATCCTGGTTTTACTATTCCCGCATGACCTGGGTTGAACCTTGCGGTTTTACGAAAGAACGAATCTTGTTTTGCACAAATGTAGAGAATGGCACAGCACTCGGAGCGCAAAATGATTTTATTTTTAAAATTGAGAGATGAGTTCTTGATCGAGGTATTGAGCCTACAACTGAACACAGTGCACTACGACTCAACAACGGAAAACAAAAGGTAAACAACCTAAACACATCAAGTAACACTCGAAACGACTCAAAACAAGAATCGAAATAAAACAAAAAGACACGACACTCAGACGTGCACAGGGAGCCTGTTTCTCTGGGTATTATTTCCCACCCTTTCTCATTTGTGATTCTCACATCACTTGGCCCTCAAGCTTGGTTTTTCTCTCAAAACCCTTTCCTCGCTTTTCCTCTCAGCGCACATCTCTCTATTCTTTAATCTCTTAATTTTCATCCCTCCCCAGGGTGGTTGATGGATAAACAGGAAGTTGCGGGCTCTTGCCCCTAGCATTCTGCTAGATTCTTTTTCTTCTGCCCACAACAGTGAACTTTCCCGCAGAGGGGTTGCGCTACAACTGGGTGTGTAGCAAATCTGTAGTTGACATCGGTTGACGATGTTCTGCTGGGGAGTTTGGACATGATCAAATGTGTCCAAACGAGGGAGTGGAATATCTCGATCCATTCCAGTTCATGCTTCGCACTTGGCTTGATACCTCGTTGCTTGGAGGATGTTGAGAGCTTTCAGCCCTTTGTTGTTAGCTTCAGTTATGCCCTTTTCTGGCAGGTAGAGTGCCCTTTCTGGCAAGTAGAGTGCCCTTTTTCTGGCAAGTATGTTGACAACGGGGAAAAGACAGAACACCTGACTCAACTGTGCCCCTAGTTCATCATTTTGACCATTTTTTGTTTTTGGTTTTTTACTAAAACAATTTTGACCAAAATGAGAGTTAGATTAACATGCTTGTTCAATTTTCTGATTTAAAATCATGCAAGTCAGGCTATGAGTACTGAAAATTTTCCTTTTTTGGGCCCAAGAAATGGTCCAATTTTGGAAAAATGGAATAATTTTCGAGAGAATTAGTCAACCTCATTAAAAATTCTCAAAAACTATTTTTGCAAATGGCCACTGCCCGACATACGTAGGATTTACTCTTGAGACACACAACCTCAGATCCAAAACAATGGAAAACTACCCCTTTGTCTGAAGGATATCGCATGGCAACGGAAAGTTGCCCCTTGTTTGAATAGCACCACAACACACTGTATGGCAACGGAAGGTTGCCCCTTGTTTGGATAGCACCGCAACGCATTGTAATCAGTCCTCAGAGTGACGATCACAACCGAACTCTTGGATACAGAGAAGGCAAAGATGATCAAAACCATTACATGGACACAATCGATTTGGAAGTGTTTATGGCTGGACTTCAGAATGAAGTTGCCTACGTATCCCAAACATAGGAATCAAGCCTTACGTAGTTCAGGCTAAGGTACACTCGAGTATTAACCTCTTCTTTTGCGCTCTAACTTTTGCCAAGGCTACCCTTTTTGGGTTTTCAACCTTGCGAGCTTTATTCTTCTTTTCTTTTCAATTCTTTTCATTTTTCTTCTTTTCTTTTTTTTTTTTTCATTCTTTGTATTTTTTTTTCTTCTCTCTTTTTTTTTTTTTTTTTTTTTTTTTTTTTGCATTCTTTTCTTTGCTCTAACTTTTGCCTGGGTTGCCCTTCCGGGTTTTCAGACCAGCGAGCCTCTTAAGGGTAAAAGTGTAGCTTTGTCCATGTTGAATGGTTTGAGATCTCAGAGCCATCTGAATCCAAGAGAATGGCTGCTATTCGCTGATGATGTAGAAGTCCATCCAATGGAGGGTGAATTTGCCCCTAGTGTTGTGGATAGGAACTCGGTTGTCCTTCAGCGATACCTTCTTCTTTCTTCCCTTCTGGAATTTGGCATTCTTGCCAGTCTTCACTGATTTGCGGAGTGATCCATTTTGGGCTCTTCAAGCGCATCTGACACTTTTGCCCCTAGTTCGAGGGGTGCTTCTGATCTAGTTTTGCAAGCTTTTTTTGACGACATCTGATCTTCTTGATCTGACTTCCTTGCCCCTAGTTCGAGGTCTGCTTATGATCCAGCCACACAGGCCTTACATGGTGGTTGACCGTTGAACATTCTAAATCTAAGTTCAAGGTTCGAAAGCAAGGGGGTCGAGTCTCGAGGCTGGGAGCGATCCTAGGCTGCACAATCTCAAGAGCGATTCCACACAGGTTTTCGCAGGACCGTGTAAAACATTTTTTTTTTTGAAATTTTTTTAAGAAAGCGACAAATCGCTCTCACTGAAGACAGTGTAGAACCAATCTAGATCAAGCCAGGGTCCTTCTCAGTACTCACATTAACAAACATGATTTCATTCATTAAGGGCTTAGCATGCCTCTCTTTCTCTCAATTTGATTAAATTTTTGCAAATCCCGAAGAATTCCTTCCTCTTTGTTTTCACCGAAGTGTTCAAAAAGAGTTTTTTGAAAAAAAACTTAGGTTGATGTAATGAATTCAAGGCACAAAAGAGCAGGTGAAATGCACTGTCGTTTCATTCTAAACTTGCTGGCACAACAGGCTCAAAATAGCAATACGCACAAAAACATGATAGCCATAGCTGTTTCGATTATATCTCCTAGTATAACTGGCTCCCCGGCAGAAACAGACTCAAAAGAAAGCGAAAACACAAAACAAAATAGTGATATCCGAGGTAACGCCCCCAGGATCACCCGATTCTAACAAAACTAGACTGACTCGATACAACAAGACAGACCTAACTGACTCAGTATGAAAAGACTGACTCTATACAACGGGACAGACTTTAAACGACATAATAACACTAACTCAATACCCGAGTCAAAAAGTACAAAAACCAGCATTCCCAAATGCTTAAAACAGTGCGTGCCATACGCCACATCTGGAGTAAACTGAGTGCCGCCCGCAGGTGGTCCATCCCCTGATCATATATTCGTACTATCCCCCCACAAGTTCATTGATCGAGTGCTGATAGACTTTGCAAGACTGGTGCAGCGATGACCCTATTGTCAAACAAATCTTGTACATCATGGCGCAGACAAAAGCAACTATCAGTGTCATGACTGGTTTGTTGATGGTAGGCACAGTACTTAGTCTGGTCATGCTTTGGAGGGAGAGGATCGGGTAGAGGCCGTTGTTCCAGCGGTTTCAAATATCCTTTCCGGAGGAAGGCCTCTAAAGCCTTTGATAAAGGCATATAAAGTGGGGTAAAAACCCTCTTGACTCGAGGTGGATATTTGGTTTTTTGCGAACTACTTCCGGACGCATCGGTGAATGGGGTAGTTGTTTTTGATATGGTGGTGGTGACCATGCCGACTTCAGAAGATCTTGCAACTGCATCACCACTGGTAGTCGTATTCGAACTGCGGGAAAACGCCCTCCTGGGCTGCTCCTTCTCCTGGTCAATGAGGCCCTGCCTCACAGCGTCCTCGATTTGCACCCCCATCTTGTGTAAATCTGAAAAGGTGGGGACTGGGAGAACAATCATTTTCTACAAAAGCTTGGGTTGGAGATTGCGCACAATCATCCGAATCTGATCTTTGTCAGTGGGCCTAGTGGTCATCATTGTGGCCTTGGCCCTCCACCGGGTTACGAAGTCAGAGAAACTCTCCGTAGGCTCCTGCCTTGTTGTCTCGAGATCATGGGTTGTAATCTCGATTTGCGTGTTATAGGAGTACTGAGTGACCAAAGCCTCGACCATCTCATCCCAATTCCTCTTGACATCGTCTTCCAGTTTTGCATACCAGATGGCTGCCACACCCGACAGGGTCCGGCTGAACAATGAAAGCTTCTGTAGTCTGGTGAGGCCCATCGGCCTTAGTATGTCCGAAAACAAACGGAGATGCACCATGGGATCCCCAGACCCGTCAAAGCGGTCGATTTGTGGCATTTTGAACCAATCTGGCAATACACAACAAGGCTTCGGATACCCGTCCTCAATGTCTGGGATGGACTTTACCCCTTGGGATTTCTTGAACAACTTTTCAAGCTTGCTCAACTTCAACGCTGTATGGTCCACCTCGAACTCAAAGGGAGAGTTCGGTTGATTAGCAGGCATAGGTGCCTTGGATAGTTGAGGTAGAATTGGGGGCGGGGCCGGCCCTGTTGGAATGTCCGTATCCTCCCCAATATTCTAGACATTTGGTGTCTCCCCAAGTATTGGAACCCTCAGGGGGGGAGCTTGGTATGAAGCAGATGCCCCGACTTGCTGCTGAAGTCTGGTGATTAGCTCTGCTTGTTGGGCCATGACCTCGGCCTGTGCTTAAATTTCGCTTATGACAGTCAGGCCGTCAGATCATTTTCATACTTTCTTGGAGTTGGCACACCATCTCCTCCATCCCTGCCATACTGCCTTGATTTATCTGAACTATTGGTATGTCTATCTCTGGAGTAAAAGCAGATATCTCAACCCAACTGCACACAGGTGAGATGGACAATGACTTCTGATCCGAAGACTGTTGAACTGATGATCTGTGCCTGACTGGCCTTTTTACCCTGCATCTGGTGAAGGAACACTGATTTGCCCTTGAACTGAATCTCTGACCTGACAAAGTCTATTGACACAAGTTCAATGAACCTGGGGGATATCGGAGCCTTCTGAAGCTATGGTTCTAAGACTACCTTGCAAAAGAGAAAACAGACAGCACCTCAGCCTGATTTCACCAAAACCAAAATGAGCAAAGCTGAATGATTGTGCCCCCCCTACAGAATTCTGCCACAAGTTTTGCCTGTAAACTGATATCCTCAGGTAAAACTGATCCCCAAATATTGGTGCCCTCAAGCCTGATACCCAGTCTTGCAAACTGATACATGCATTCCTGTATGGACGCACTTTAAAAGCACATAGCAAGCAAATGAGAGCGAAAACACCCCTATGGAGGGGTAAGCTTTCCTTGTCCTATTTTGTCAGGAGCTAGGGTTTTACTACACATGTAGCGGTTTCAAACAACCTATAATCGGGTAAGCAACCTGTCCTAGCTTGGAATGGTCACTATGGATTCCGATATGCACTAGGTCGAATGGTCAAAAAGGGTGCCCCGGTAAAAACTGGGGTTTGTGTTCCCATCATGGCAGAGCCCGTAACCGGTCAGCCTTATGGTGCGCAGTCTCCGGCAAACCGTTCAGGAATAGCAGATGGCAAACACGGTGTCCTAGGCGCACCAATGCAAATGCAATGCAATGCAAAGAAACACATAAGTGCAAACAAAACAACATATCATGAGTTCGAGTCAAGTTCTCTAAATCCCCAGCAGAGTCGCCAAAAACAGTAGATGTCCCCGAACGTCCCGAGAGGGAATCCCGTTTTGTTCATTTGGGCTCACTACAGTTCAGGACTCAATGTCATGGTCCTATATCTAATCTCACAGAGTGCAATGCAAGATTGATGAATCATCAAAGAGTCCAAATCCGGCAAATCGTTTTTTGAAAACAGATTTTTTTGAAAAAAGTGCCAAACATGGACTGCTTTGCTAGATACAGAGTCGCCACCTAAATATTTATTTTGGGAGAATTTAGGAAACCCTAACTCGTGCCTAAGGCCACGTGTCCGTCATCACCAAAATTGCCTCGGCTCAGGAACTTGGGTACGATTGGGGAAGGTCACTTTGTGAGCACCCCCGCTCGCCCGATCAAAGATCGGCCTCTACTAACCATGATATCGAGTTTTGAAAACATTATGTGCTCTTATTCCTGTTTATTAGCCTAGAATTACTATGTGATACGCGCAGCATACAAGTATAGACTGGATCGACTGAGTTGGAACAAAACATTTCGTGTTTGTTTTCTTTAAAGCGGTTTGCTACTCGCAAGTAGGCTAAAATGTGGATTTTGCCACCCTCAAGTGGGCTTAGAAAACATGGTGATTTGCCACTATCTAGTGGGTTTAAAACTCGCAATCAATGTTTTCTTCCAACTCAGTTAATTCAACCTCCACCCACACGCATTCAGGCAGTTATATCACATGAGCACTTAGCCTCATGGTAAGCATGCTATCATGGCAGTCACTCACACACATGCAAGGATGCTAAAGCATAAACACTTACCGAGTACTCCGAGCCAAAGAAAGAAGATAATTAGAAAACATGCATGAATCCTAACTATGCTGAAATGCCTAATGCAACACATGAAAAAATGCAACTATGATAGGCTTGGCTATTCTAAAATGTCATATGAAATGCAACAGTTGATACATGTATTCAACTTGAAATTGAAATACAATGTAGTTAGTATGATGCGCCGAGCCCGGTGCATGCAAAACAGATGAATGGATGCAAACATACGAGCATAAGGATGCTAATTGAAACGTGCCCTAAACTAACCATCATAAGCTGGTAAATAAAAGGGAGAAAGACGTGGGGTTAGAAGACATACATCACACACACGCACACTTATTACAACATTGCCCTCTCTCGGAGGGTCCGAATAAATAATACACAACCGAATGAATAACGAATTATTACACAACACTAGCTAATTAAAAAATTAACTAAGAAATCGTGTAAACTAGCATGCAATGCTACATGAAGTAGACTGCCTCAGCTCTGTTCGGAGTGATGAAAGATACATGCATGCTCGAGTCGCCTCGTCGGGAAATCCATCGCGATGCCCTGATTTGCCTCTATTTACAATTGACCCCGAAACACTGTACACAACTCCATGGGAACTTGTAGGATATCGACCGCTTTTTGTCAGCCGCTTCCGATTTGCTGCAACAGAGAGCAAGAAAGGGGCATGGCAAAGTATTTTCAACATATGTATACACAACCACTATCTCCGTCATTGCATGAGCTCTAGGAAGTGTAGTCCTCGATCCTCATACCACCAATCACGCATCCCGATGCATGATGGCTGGGGAGTCGAATTGCATGACTCAATATGAAATGGATGCATACATAAACACAACAAGGCCTAAACTCCATCATGGATAATCCGGAGTGTCGGCGATCGAGAATCGAGGCACGTTTCGTCACTTGGAGTATGAAACGTCCCTCGTTTCCCGTGTTTGAACTAAACCCTATTCCGAACACAATACAATATACATGGCATGCGCGATGCGATTCGGACTATGTAACCAAAATGCAATGCGACTAAATGATGTAAACATGCAGAAAATGACATGCAAACATGCTACTAGTATACACAATGCTATGAACTACATGGCATACTCGATGCAAGACACCTTATGCAACAATATGACAACATATGATTAGCATACACAATGCGAATATCAAATGGCATACTCGATGCAACGAACTACATGGCATGCGCAATGCTATGACTAGAATGGCATACACAATGCAAGATGGACTAAAACCAAGATGGGTGAGCCTCTGCCACACCCAAATCAATGGCCAAACACAATGAACTTAGGCAACAAAAAACATGCGAATATGCACAAATGCAAGGGACCGAACCTAAGGCACCAAATGCAACTCTATCAAAGCATGGCAAGGGATGAAATATGGCATACAAACACACATTTTCCAGCTCTGAAACATGATACACAATGGTCCCAAATCATGTAAATATGTCACACAATGCATGCTAGATGGTCCGAATACCGAAACTAGTGAAGTACGTTACACTAGAGGTACACAAAGCAATGCACAAATGGAAAAACCAGCCCCAAACAGACCTTAGGCAGGTCCAAGACAATGGGAAAATGGCCTAAAAAGATGGCTCAACATGCATGGAAATGAAGCTCATGTAATGGTCCAAAAATGAGGCAAACAAGCACAACTCTCAAACGCATTTAAAGAGTGGAAAACATGGGAATATGGCACACATGTAAGCTCTAAAATATGATTCACAATGGTCCTAAAGCATGGAAGCACCTCAACATAAGCATGCAATAGGCCCCAAAACACAAAGCTAGGCAAGAGTATTGAACTACAACCATGCATAGCAAGCATCATTCGACCATAAGGCATAAAAATAGAGCTAAGGCAGTCCAAAACATGCAAAAAATCAGTTTAAGGCATGGCCAAAAAGTGCTAGATTCATAGACCAAAATAGCATGCAATACAAGCTAGTGAAGAGGGTTTACACTACAAGTATATGGAGCATTCAAGAGGTCACTAAACCAACAAAATTCAGAGGTATGACATGCCAAATAAACCCAAAAAACCCACTGAAATGTGGTCTACGCATGCAAGAATGATAGGCCCCTTTGATAGGCTATGAAGAGGGTTGTTCTACACATGCAAGAAGGACACCTAATATGGAAAATGGGCTCTGGGCAAAGCCTATGCAGGTCCTAAAACCCACCAAAAATGGCCTGAAATATGGCTTGGAAGCATGCAGATCAGGGCTCCTTTGTTAGGCCAAATATGCTAGTAAACAAGACAAGGGGTGAGAGGGTCACCCCTCTCTGATTTTGGTGCTCAAAATAGCATAATAACCACTGAAAATCCTCTGGATTTCAGTGGTCAAAAGGGCCAACAAATCTCAATACAAAGGCCCTAATGCATGGCTCAAAATAAGGTGAAAACAAGCATGCAAGGGGGTATATGACCCCCAACAGAAAAATGACCTAAACAAAGATGTAAAGGACCTCAAAATAAGACTTTTTTTCAGTTTATTACAAAGCTCAAAAATGCTTTCAAGTAAAGCTAAAAGATGAATCAAAATAAAGCCTTAAAGAGGGAATAGGGTGTTACCCTTGTAGCTCAGCAACTCCAGCAGCTTCTGGACCAAAAATGTAGCTCCTAACCTTTGAAAACCAGCTCCAAGGACCTTAGGTTGGTTTTTGAGGTGTTAGGCTAAGAGGTAGTGTGTAAAGGGGCAAGAGTTTGGCTTTTTAGAGGCTAAAATAAAAAGACAAAGGGAGATACATGTATGTATACTCCAGCCAACTTCTAAACCAACACAAAGGAGGGAGAGGCCCTCCTTTATAGCCAAAAAGGTACAAGGCTTCTCAAAGAAGCTAAAAAACCAAGCTTAAAGATCCTTCATACACATGTATGGAGGATCCATTCTCAGGTCCACTGCACAAATTGCCAACAACTCACAGAGACAAGACAAGAGGAAAGGGGCCGACCAGTTAAGGTGGTCGGCTGACCAGTCCAAAAGGGTCAAGTTGGAGAATGGTGGTTGGCAGCCCTAATTTTTGGTCTCCCAATTGAATGCAAGCTAGTGGTGTAGTGGGAGACCAACAATTATGGCCCAAAAGTGAGGGAGACCAGCTACCTGTCAAGAAAATCGTCCGGAGGGAGAAAGGGTGGTCTCCCACCCTTGTACCACCTTCCAAACAATGAAAATTGGGTCCACACCAAAAATGAACCAGGACGGATGCAGAAGGAGGGTTCGGGGGCCAAAACGCGTAGCTAGGAACCTCGAAAACTGACTGTTAAGCATCAAAAGTGGCGTGCGACCACAAAGGTGGTCTCCCGGGCCACAGTGTCCCTCTAGAGAGAGGAAACAAGGTGTGTGCCAAAAACTGGAGCAAACGGAGAAAGTTAAGCGGTCTCGAACCGAGACGCATGGCCGACGGCTTCGAAAACCAGAAACTGGTCTCCAAATGGGAACAGTGGTCTACGACCATGAAAAGTAGCCTACGGCCACTGAGAGATGGTCTAAAAGACCTCTCCCTCCCTTCGGGAAGAGAAAACAAAACCTGGTTTGCAAACCGAGGCAAAGCACAAAAGAATCCCGAAGTCCGGAGGCAAGGCTCTCCGAGATCAAACCTCGTAACGAGCACAACATACGTATTCACCGAGCGCTCAATCGATGGCGTCTGAGTCTTAAGGTTGGTCTAAAATAGGATGTCTACACCACTGTTCAAATCTGAATCCGAGCTTGAATCGGAGCCCTCCTCAGCCTCCGCAGCCTCACCACTACCAGAATCTGAGCCAGCATTGTCGTCTCCGTCCTCAGATGACTCTGAGTGCAAACTCGCTGCCTCCTCATCCTCGTTTATCTCATCATCATCATCATTTAGGATAGGCTTTGAAGGGCCACTCTTATCACAGATGCCCCTAGCTCTGCCTCGGCTGCATACTGGAGCCAATCCCTCTCTCCTCCTTGTTGCTAGAGGAGGTACTGAAGGTCCTATTGCGACTATCACTACTGCTGTCAGTAAATGTGGGACTTGAAAAGGCAGTTGGTATATGTTAGCCACAGTATGTGTATCAGATGCAAGAGTGGTGTGTAGAATACGTATATGCAGAGTATGAATACAATGTGAGAATGCAGTGTATCAGATGTGAACTATACACATAGTGTATCAGTGCATGGTGAAAAAGTGTTCAGTTGGAATGCCAGTTTTAGTATATCAACAGAGATATGATGACCAAAATGCGAGAAGACTGAAATTTTTACCTCAATGCCGTGGAAGTCGAGTATCGCCTCCCTCCTCAAGATCATACCCTCGAATAAGGACAACATCTCGAGTAACCCCTCAACGTACTCTGTGAAGGCCTGCAAATGCAATTTTAAATGATCAGTGTCTGGAATGAATGAATGTCAGAGTATCTAAGCAAGAATGTAAAATGAAATGAAAACTGAAGTGCATACCGGAGGTGCGTCAGGCGCCCTAACGTATCTGTGACCAGCCAACGAAGGCTCGATCGGGATTTGATAAGCCTCTCCAGAGTACCACCAACCTGTCAGTTCAATCAGAAGCTCTGGCCAACCAGCCCTTTACTCTGCCTAGGAAGTCCCTCTGCCACGGGCTGTGCTCGCCCGACTCGTCTTGCATGTCATCGTCACGGTAAAAGCTCTCACTCCTTTGCCCCCACGAACGCCGGTCAAAGGTGGCATCAGGTGTGTCTAGATGAAGGTCGCATAATCGCCCTCTATGTAGAAATACTCTACCTTCAGCCCTACCATGAACTGGATCACCTTGTCGGCAGATAGACTATGTGTCGCTTTCATGGACGCTAGAGGTGCTATCGGTATGAATGTAGCATGTAGGCCCAAAGTCTGGCGCGCGAAGCACTCGCCCAAGAACTGGGCGTGGAAAATCGGGCCCTTGAGAAGAATGTAATGGCGGGTAATGACCTGAGCTGTGTCATACTGGGCTCAAAGCCTTGACGGTATCATGGCCTAAGGCTGCCATGTGATCTGAAAGAGAAAGTAAACAAATTAGTCACTGTTAGTTGTTATTGTGTGGAAAGTAAGATGGTTTTGTTTTGGGTTACCTCATGTGCTGTGACCACATCAAAATACTGGCGGAAAAACATGAAGTTTTCCCGGGTCCTGCGGCGGAGCTGGCCATCATATACCCGAGAAAAGGGAACTGTCGCTGGAACCTCCTCCACAGGCTCTGGGGCGAGAGTCGGGAAGTACGTGTACATCCATAGCTACAGGGAAAGTACGATGATATGCAATTAATATAGTATATGAGCAGATATAGAAAATGCAAAGCAGAAAGCATATAGTGCATGAGCAGATACAGAAAATACAAAGCAGAAAGCATACAGTATATGAACAGATACAGAAAATGCAAAGCAGAAAGCATATAGTGCATGAGTAGATATAGAAAATGTGAAGCAGAAAGCATACAGTATATGAGCAGATACAGAGAATGCAAAGTAGAAAGTACATGATGCCGAGCAGAAAATGTAAAGTAAAAGGGGGAGGGACTAAGTTGTGTACCTCCCAAGCCCGCCAGTAGCCTCCAATCAAGCTCCCACTCCTACGAGAAGTTAAGCTCATATACCCGTATAAAGTAGTGAGGCCGGCTCCGTCCCAATCATAGAACCGAACTCGATGGAGCACTATCAAGGCACTCAGCAGATACAAGTCTACAGTATTCCACCTGTTCGAAAACAAGGTGGTACCAAAAATGAACATGAGGAAGCCTCTGGCGTACTGCTCTGTCTCCTTGACCGTCTCGGGCTCAGTCCCCATGAACTGCTCCTCAAACTATCTTTACCAGACCATGCCTGCCCGAAGTGTCGATAGATATGTCCTAAGCAGTGCGACCTATGTTGCCTCTCACTCCTCCATATCAGGGTCGAGAGGGATCGGATCACCCTCTACGCCTAAGCCAGTGATCACGGCAAAGTCGTAAGGGGTTATCGTCATCTCCCATGTGGTGGAGAAATGGAAGGAGTTGGTGGTGTCCCACCACCTCGCCGCCAGAGCCCCTAAGAGAGGACGGCTCACTATGACCCGAGTCAGGCTGGAGCAGAAGATACGGAAGCCTGTCTCATCAATGATGTCGCAAACTCCAACTAGGAGCTCACCGTACCAATCTCGAGCGGTCGTCGTGCCATAGCCTTTGAAGGCGCGGGACCTGTCATGTGATAATGCATGAGATGCAATCAGATCAGGCAATGAAAAGTACAGTTAGATATAAAACAATGATGATAGTACAGTTGGATCAAGGCAGTGCATGAGATCAGATCAAACAGTGCAAGAAATGTAAACAGTTAAGGGTAGTACTATAGAAAAACAAATTTCTTACCTCTACGGTGATGGCCGACAAATGAGATGCTGGCTCTCTCACTAAGAGGTCCTTTGGCGCGTCCTCAACAAAGTCAGAAAAGGATTTCATGCCTCATACAGTGGGTACGATGTGAGTTTGAGGATGGTACCTCGCTGGATCGAAGGGGCGTATGCTCGGTGGTAATGGCTCTGGCTCGGCCTCAAAGTCTGCCTCGAAATCTACTGGAGGAAGCTCGGGGAGATCCCCGTCATGAGGAACATCGTCCGCTATTTGAATTAGGTGCAAGATGAGTAAAAAATGAGGAAAAGTGAACAAAAAGGGAAAAACTTGGAAAAAGTCAACCTTAAGAGAGAGAAAAAGTCAAAGAAAGTCAAAACCCGAAAAAGTGTACAAACCTCGAGAGAAACTCGAGGGGAATGAGCCTAGAATGGTGGAAATGAAAAAAGAAGCGTCGAAATCAAATTCCAATTGGTTCAAAGTGAAGAGAACTAGGAGGATTTCACGAATAAAGTTTGTATAGGGTGTTGGAAAACGCGTAGAGAGCGTGGATCTAGAGAGAAGGATCATCTAGAGAGCAAGATGGAGGAATTTCAGATGTGAGATTGTGTGAAAATGAAGTGGCATGCTTTGTTTTTAAAAACCGGATGTGAAAAGTCAAAATTGCCGAAATCTGGCATCGATGGCTGACAGTGGCACATCGATGGTAGGCAGGGGCACACTGGTGGCCGGTGGCCCCCTCTAGTGGCTGGCAGGTTTCCACAAGTCTCCCCTACATCCTGGGCTCTGTTTTGTGTCCTTGGATTCCAAGAAGTGCAAGGGATATTCAGTGTTTGACTCAGTATGGCTTCACGGAAGCTCAGAATTGCGTTTCGAGTGTGCGATGGTCGTCGCTCATCAACATAAATAAGGTGTATCCTTTTTTAACATATTGCAACTCTCCCGAGAGGTAAATCGGAAGTTGCCTTTGAGTCATCTTTATCAAACACGCTTTTGTCGTTGCATAGAATGTGCATTTCTTTATTGTTGCATAGAACATGCATTTGCTACATTTGCATAGAATTTGCATTTTATTGTTGCATTGCACACGCATTTCGCCATTGCGTTTGCTGTATTTGCTAATCTTGAATAGAATGTGCATTTGTATAGTTGCATAGAATATGCTTTCAATTTTGCATAGAGTATGTCGTCACCTTTATATATCGGTTGTTTAGCTCACATAGAACGTGCGTTCTTATCATATCACACTTGTTAAGTGTCTTTCTCTACATGCACGATATTGTATGTACGGTTCATTCAGAGGAATCCCAGGTGAGATCATTCCTGTCCCTTGAACACCTTGTTAGTTAGAAACATTCTGGTACGCCCGGTGTTTACACCACACCTTGTTGGTTAGAAACATTCAGGTATGCCCGGTGTTTACACCACTCCTTGTTTTGGTTAGAAACATTTGGGTACGCTCGGTGTTTACACCACACCTTGTTGGTTAGAAACATTATGGTACGCTCGGTGTTTACACTAACACCTTGCTTTGGTTGGAAACATTTGGACGTGTTCCCGATGTTTATACCACCTCCTGGTTAGAAGCGTTTGGGATGTGTTCTGATGCTTATACCACCTTGCTTTGGTTAGAAACATTGGGATGTGTTCTCGATGTTTATACCACACCCCCTCCGGTTAGAAGCGTTTGGAATGTGTTCCGATGCTTATACCACCCTGGTGTTTGCACCACTCCTCTTCTCCTCTCACATGTGGCGCATTAGGATGTTTTCGATTATAAATATTCAGGTACGTCTGGTGTTTGCACCATCCTCTTCTCCTCTCACAGGCGACGTATGAGGACGTTTTTGGTTAGAGACACGTGGGCGCGTCCCGGTGTTCTCATTGCTTTTTCTCCTCTCGCGTGCGACGCGTTAGGACATTACACTTTAGAAACACATGGGCGAGTATCAGTGTTCACATCATCCCTTCTTTCCTTATGTGTGCAGCGCGTCGGAATCTTGTTTGAGACCTCGGGTGCACCCGACAGTCGCTCTTAGCCTTTCCTGCATGAGGCGCAGTTAAGATTGCATAATTTTTTTTACATCATTTTTGCATGAAATGCGGTTCGCCTTGTGATTCTCACGCGTGGCGTGTTTATTTACTTACTTCTTCTCATGTATGAGATTATTGTACCTCATTGGTTTGCTTAAAATGTGGCATTTTCCTTACATGACATTTGCATTTAAATGCTTCATTACAGCCTCATTGCATGTTTATAAGTTATGTTCTTGCATTGTGCATACTATTTGCATTTTGCCCCAGCCTGCGGGTGCAACTATATATTAGTTATCTTGAATGTTTGTCTAAAGTCTTGCGGCCTTGTTAAAATAGGTCGTCTCTTGGTTTTGACATTCACTCATGTTACTTTGTGACTCTGAGTTCTGTCAAAGAGGGGCAACTATAGACACCCTATTTTTGACCGTCCTCAAGACTTGGATGTTCTTGCAGGTACATTCGATAATGAGTTTGATTGCTCGTCGAGCACTCGAAGTCTGCGGCGGAACGCCACAGGTTTGAGTTTTCCAAACCCTGCATCAATTATGTCTCATTTTTGAACCATGTTTAGGTCCTTTTAGCATGTTGTTGTTGATGGTTTGTCGGCTATCCTTGGGCACTGCCAGCCATGGATCTTGGCATGCTGGCCATTGATGTGCCCCGTCGGCCATCAACGAGCCCCTACCAGCTATCACTGATGGTTGGTCAGCCACCAGTGCATCAGTAGATATTTTCTGATATTTTGTGCCAGCTGTTTGCACAGATTGAGGCATCTTCCAACACGTGTGTGGCTAGATCTTTATGAGGGGATTTTGCATTCTCTATATATAGAAGCCCTCTCTTGCATATAAGGGGGTTAGAAAATTTTGAAGACAAAAAAATTCTCTCTTTCTCTCTCTCTCTCTCTGGAATTCTCTCTGTCTTGACATTTTGTGCCTTATAGCCTAACTTCTCTACACTTTTGCATATAAGCCCTTGATCAAACTTGATCGCCATTGAGTTGAGGCTACTTGAGTCCCTCTTTGAGCTTTAGAAGAGGATATTGGCTTGGTTTGGCTTGATTTTGGTGCCTAAATTGCATCTTGTCTTCAAGAGGTAGAGTACTTGTGTTTTAAGCTTAATTTAAATACTTGTTTTTCCATCTTTACATACTACTTTGAGGCTGGTTTTGACCTTTGAAAATCTCTATTTTCATGGTCTAAAAATGGTGATTTGAGGATTGATTAGAGTTAGGGGTAGTCCACCCTTCTTGTTGCTTGATTATTAAGTTGTTGTGCCATCTTTCAAAGCTTTTAAATCAATATTTTTGGCCCTTTTAACCACTGAATTTCAGAAGATTTTCAGTGGTAAAAACCATGTTTTGAAGTCCAAAATGGGAGGGGTTAGCCTCCCCTCCTTGTGTCTTGCTTCTATGCCTAGGTTGCTTCACATACTGGCATAGTTTAGCCTAACTTAATTCAAGCATGTTTTAGGCTTTATTTTGGCATGTTTAAGCTCTATTTTGGGCTGCTTGGAGCACTTGAGGCTTGCTTTGTATGCTTGTAGTGCAATTATGCTTAATAGTTTAACTTGTGCTACGTTTTGGCCTCTTATTCTAGCTATTTTTAGCTTACTTTAAACATGTTTTAGAAATCCTCTTAGGCTATTTTAGGACTGTTTTGAAATATTTGTACCTTTGGAGCATTGTATTGCATGCCTCTAGTGTATTGATCTTCACTAGTTTGGTGTTTTTGGCTTTTAAATATGATTTGCATGAGTTGCTTACGTGTTATAGTATCATTTTGCATGCCATTTTAGCACTAAAATCTCCGCAATCTCCCTCTATTCTTCACTCTTTCATTTGTTTTAAAAGTGGCTTTGAGCCTCTTATTGGCTTGAGTGTGCAATTGAGACCCTCATGCCTAATGGTTTAATTCCTTCGGAAGTTCATTACCAACAACATAAGGCCTTTTTCATGCTCAAGGTACTTGTGGTTTAAGCCCTCTTTCCATTAGAGGACACTCACCTTTTGGACTAATCAATTAAAGAATGGATTAGTAAGCTAAAATGTGTAAACAAAATTTGACAAGTAAAACTTGAGCAAGATAAGCATGTTGTGTTATCTTGCATGTATTTAATCGGACGTTATATTGAACACAAGGAAGATTGGAGCATTTCATACTCAAAGTGATGAAATGAGCCAACCTCCTTGGTCTCCATTGCCTTTGATCACACATGATAAGGTAGTGGTCTTGAGTCTTGTTTTGCATACAATGAAATTATACTCCTTGGTTTTTTGACCGTCATGCATTGAAAATGCTTGGTTGGTGGTTTTGGATCCAAGTGTGCCACTTTATTGAGGTTTTGAGATGATAAGGAGGGGCACAGTACAAATAAACCCCTGGAAAAGTCTTCATTTTCCTTTGTTTGTGCTCTGTTACAGTGTGGTAACTCAGAGCACAAGTGGCCAGTAGTGGCTCACTGATGGCCGACAGTGGCTCACTTTTGGCCGGCAAGGGGCTGGCAGCAACCTCCCATGGCCGGCTGGCCGCTGGTGCAACCCTCAACAAGTTTTTGGTAAGGTGGAGCAGAAAGGTTTTAAAGTGTACTCAACCCTGCAAACAGAGCCTCTTGGGAGCAAAATGGAAGGCTTTTCAAGGCGAAAACCGAGTACATACATCCTCCATTTCCCAAAGCAAAGTTGAGGCATTGTAGTTTAAATACTTTGCATGATTAGTTTATGTACATTTGTGTTGTAATTTAATTAATTAGTTGCTAATTAGTTAAAAGTGTTGTAATAATTAGTAATTAGTTTGCTAGTTATTAATATGATTTGTAATAAGTAGTCTAATTAGTTTAATTAGATTAGTTAACCCAGCTTAGCTTAAATTAGGTTAGCTATTATTCATTCGGACCCTCCTTCGCGAGGGCACAATGTTGTAATAAGTGTGCGTGCGTGTGTGCATATCTTCCAACCCCACGTCTTTCGTTCTTTTACTTAATCGCTTTTGATGGTTAGATTAGAGACATTTTCAATTAGCATACATTATGCTCGCATGTTTGCATCCATTCATTTGTCTTGTACGCACCGAGGCTCGTCTCATCATTCAAACTGCATCGTTATTTTAATACGCTTCTTTGAATACGTGTTTAAAACATGTTGTTCAAATTGAATCGTATGCCATAGTAGTAGCTGAGCCTATTAATTGCATTATTGCATGTGTTGCATTAGGCAACTTGTATAGTTAGGATCATGCATCTTTCTAACTAGCTTCTGTTTTAGCTTGGAGTACCATGTAAGTTTTCACGCTTTAGCATGCTTGCATGAATGCGATTGCCATATTGCCATGTTTTGCATACTTGCCATGAGCCTATGTGCTTACTTGTTGAACTGCATGAATGCCTGTGGATGAAGGCTTTGTTGTTTGAATTGGAACAACTCAACGGATGTGAGTTTTAAGCCCACTTTGCGAAGTGGCAAATCATGGTTCAAGCCCACTTGGGGTGGCAAATCCGCATTTCTAAGTCCACTTGAGGGTGGCAAATTCAAACCATTTTTGAAAGCAAACATGAGTTAAATTCATTCCAAGTCTTGCGACTTAGTCTATACTTGCTTGTGTGCGTCACATAGTAAAGTTAGCTAATAATCGGAATAAGAACATGTAATGTTTATAAAAGAACATATCATGATTAGTAGAGGCCAATCTTTGATCGGGCAAGCGGGGGTGCTCATTTCAGGACCTTCCCCTCTCGTACCTAAGTTCCCAAAGCGAGCCAACTTTTGTGATGACGAACACGTGGCCTTTGGCATGAGTCAGGGTTTTCTAAATTTTCCAAAAACAAAATATTTAGGTGGTGACTCAGTAATTTGGCAAAGTAGTCCAGTTTTGGCATTATTTAATTCCAAATCAATTTTCCAAAATGATTTGCCGGATTAGACTTTTTGGTGATTATCAGTTTCACATTGCACTTGTGAGACTAGATTCATAACCGCAGGTAGAGTCTGAACTGTGAGGGCCTTTCTTTTCAAACCCCTTTTCCGAAAGGCCGGGGGCGCGAGAAAAAGGCGAGCCCACAAACACATATTAGGGAAATTTTTCCCTCCCCCACTTTCTCAAATATCAACCAAAAGGCTAAAATCCACCATTTTAACACAAGATATCCTCATATTCAAACCCCATATTCATCTACGAAGCACAACATAGCAACCCCTTTTTTCAATTTAAAACCAAATCTTAGGTTTACCCAAAAACTTCAAGATTTCCACCATTTATACATAATAACGAATAACTAGGTTAAAAGTCATACCAAAGTGTAGAATATCCCTACCTCAAAGAGAGAAGACAAGCCAAGCAAGAATGGAACTTCAAAAATGACGAAACCAACTTCCAATCAGATGAAAATGGAGATCTTGAGGAGCTCCACCTTTTTATCAAAGGGAGTAGGGTGAGGAGATCAAAGGATCTAGGCCAAAATGTATAGAGAGAGAGAGAGAGAGTATTTTAGAGAGAGAACCTCAACTTTTTGGGTTTTGGAGAGTTTTAGAGAGAGAAAGATATGAAAAAGTGATATAAAATGTCACTTTTACGATCTGATATACGCACAATCTGCTTGAGCGGAGAGTTTGGCACTTGAGCGTTAGACACAAAGTTTTGTTCTGCTCGAGCGCAATATAGACCTGCTCGAGCGTAGAATACACACTTCCAAAACTTTTGCAGACAACAAACAAATCGTTCGAGCACCGACCAGCTTGAGCGTAAGAAATGCCGCTCGAGCGTGAAAAACACTTTTCCAGCATTTTGTAGACGTGCAAAGTACTGAATGTTTGCAAACCCCGCTCGAGCACAAGAAAGCTCGCTCGAGCGGGAGACCAAAATTCTAGGCAACAACATTCTAGACCAACTAGCACCCAACCTGTTCCAAACACACCCAAGATATTCCAAAACTCAAATTCAAAGAGAAAAAGGAGGAAAAGACCAAAGTAATGATATTAAACCACAAGACCTGAGTCTGGAATACAACAAAGGTTGGGTCAAAACTAGAACCGTTATAACCTCCCCTCCTTAAAGAATATCATTCCTGAAATTGCAAATCAAGTTCAAAATCATGATTAGATCAAACTCAACAAAGTTATTCTTACAATTCCATTACCATGACCCATTCTTCGGTCATTCATTTTCACCGACTCGATACACAAGTCCAAGATTAAAATGAAATTTAGAATTTCCCAAAACATCTATAATATTAAATCAAATCCAAGTTTTCAAGAGATTTAAATAGCATACACAATGCTTCTAAAATGCCCATAACATATACAATGTTCTTATATACAATGTTTATATACTTTTCATCATTATGATCAAAATGGATATCTCTCATAAACTTCCAATTCACGCTCCCAAGTTGCTTCCTCAACACCGTGATGTTTCCACAATACTTTGACCAAGGGAATTGTCTTACCTCACAAAACTTGGTCCCGTCTATCCAAGACTCTCATCGGTCTCTCCTTATACAAAGCATCCTCATCTACCTCTAAGTCGGTCCAATCCCATACATGCGATGGATCCGGCTCATATTTTCGAAGCATACTAATATGAAAAACGTTATGCACTCCGGAAAGTTATGGTGGTAACGCCAGACGGTAGGCAAACGCCCAAATCCGTTCAAGGATCTCAAAAAGGCCAATAAATCGAGCAGATAACTTCCCACTCTTCCCAAATCTCATCAAACCCCGCCTAGGTGATATTTTCAAGAAAACATGATCACCTACCTCAAAAGACAAGGGTCTCCTTCTACGGTCGGCATAACTCTTTTGGTGACTCTGAGTCGTAACCAACCTTTTACGAATAAGTGTTATCTTCTCAGTCGTTTCTCAAACCAACTCTAGGCCCAACAAAGGTGCATCACCCACCTCGCCCAACAAACAAGGGATCTACAAGGTCAACTATACAAGGCCTCAAACGGTGCCATGCCAATACTCGATTGGAAGCTGTTGGTATAGGCAAACTCCACTAAGGGTCGGTGCCTCTCTTACGAACCCTTGAAGCAGCATATCCTTAAGGATCTGAATAGTACGCTTAGACTACCCGTCAGTCTGAGGATGATACGCAGTACTAAAGGTCAATCTAGTGCCCAAGGCACTCTATAAGCTCTACCATAACCAAGTTGTGAAACGCGGATCTCTATTCGAGACAATCATCACAGGGACCCTGTGCAACCTCACTATGTCTCTGATATACAAGTCAGCAAAATAATCTACCGAGTCACTTACGTGCATAGATAAGAAGTGTGCGGACTTGGTTAACCAGTCAATTACCACCAAATGGCATCATTACCCCCATTGAATCCTTAGAAGGCCCACAACAAAAGCCATCGTGACATGCTCCCACTTCCACTTAACTATAGACAAGAGTTGCAACAAATCTGCTGGCCTCTGGTGCTCGGCCTTTACTTGCTGACAAGTAAGGCATTTCAATACAAATACGGCCACATCCTTCTTCATACCTCTCCACCAAAACTGGCGACTCAGATCATGACACATCTCTGTACCTCCCAGATGTACTGCAAGGCGTAAATTGTGAAACTCTCGGAGTACTTCCTCTCGGCAAGACTCCGGCACGAACAAGCAGTCACGGTATCTTATACTCTGGTCAGGATACATAGTCAAGCCCTTCTCTACCTTCTCGCTGGAGATCTTCTCTCGGAGGGATTCTACTTCAAGGTCACCCCTCTACGCTTCTAACACTCGATTCACAAGTGTCGGTTGTGCAACTATAGGAAACAAGGCTGCAGATTCAACAGACTCACCCAGATACAAGTCAAATTCCCCAAGAGTACCTAACATTTCCCATTCTCGTATGGCAATACAAGCTACACTGCTAATCAACTTCCTACTCAGGGCATCGGCCATAACGTTGGCCTTCTCCGAATGGTAATGCAACTCAAAATCATAATCCTCTATGAACTCCATCCATTTTTTCTGCCTCAAATTTAAGTCCTTATGTAGATTTATCATAATCCTCTGTGAAAACACCTCAAATCTCTCACCATACAGATAGTGCCTCCAAATCTTTAAGGAAAATATCATTGCTGCTAACTCTAAGTCGTGAGTAGGGTAATTCTTCTCGTGGGTTTCTAACTACTGTGAGCCATAGGCCACTACTTTCGCTTCTTGCATCAATACACAACCCAAACCTTCTCGTGAGGCATCACAATACGTTGAATAACCCAAATCCCTCTCCGGAATAATTAAGACTGGAGCGGTGTTAAGTCTAACCTTAAGCTCTTGGAAAGACTTTTCACAAGTCTCACTCTACGCAAATTTGACCCCTTTTCTCGTCAATCTAGTCAAAGGCGAAGCAAATCTGGAGAAATCCTTCACAAACTGACGGTAATACCCGGCCAACCCCAAGAAACTACGAATCTCAAAGACATTCTTAGGATGTGCCCAATCTTGCACTGCCTCTATTTTGGATAAATCTACAGTCACTCCTTCTCTGGATACCACATGGGCTAAGAACTTAACCTCTTTTAGCCAGAACTCACACTTCCCGAATTTAGCATACAACTTATGGGCTCTAAGTAACTCAAGCACCACTCGCAAGTGTTCATCGTGCTCCTCCTCAGAGGGCAAGTAAATCAAGATATCATCCACAAAAACGACCACAAAACGGTCTAAGAACTCCCGGAAGATTCGATTCATCAAGTCTATAAATACAGCTGGTGCATTGGTTAGCCCAAAAGGCATCACAAGAAACTCATAGTGGCCATACCGCATATGGAATGCCATCTTTGGGATATCCTCCTCCCTTACTCCCAACTAATGCTATCCCGATCTTAGGTCTATCTTAGAGAAACAATGAGATCCTTTCAACTGATCAAAAAGGTCATCTATACGTGGCATTGGATACTTGTTCTTAATGGTTACCGGTTCAACTTCTGGTAATCAATACAAAGTCGTAAGGCTCCATCTTTCTTTTTAGCAAGGAGAGATGGCGCTCCCCAAGGAGAAGTACTAGGGCGGATAAAACCCTTATCTAATAACTCCTGGAATTGAACCTTTAACTCACTCAACTTAGTAGAGGCAAACCGATACGGTGCCATAGAAATTGGTGCTGTACTAGGCACTAAATCAATAAAGAACTTGATCTCTCGATGAGGTGGAAAACTAGTAAGGTCCTCGAGAAAAACATCAGGGTATTCAAAAACCACCCTTGGCAACTTAACTCGGCCTTCGTCACACTCACTACTCTAAAAGCCAGCAAGAAGACAACTAAGCTCACTCCGTCCACACGGATCATATACCGGGGATAAGACTCTATCTACCCGGTCCCCAAAGACATAAAAACAATCACCACTCAAGGTATATACAGTAACCCTCTGACAGTAGCAATCTATAACAGTCCGGTATAATAATAACCAGTCCATACCCAAGATAACATTAAAACTAGTCATATCGAGCAAAACAAATGCAAATAGAAGTCGACGACCAGAGACCTTTATATCACAACCCCGACACCCTTGTTTCAAAATAACCTCACTACCAATAGGTGACTCTACACAAATAGGAGATGCTAACTGTGCCAACTCCAATCCCAAAACCGATGCAAATGCAGAAGATATAAAGGAATGGGATGCACCCATATCAATCAACACATTAGCAACATAATTACAAAACAAGAAGGTATCTCTCAAAACAGATGGAGCAAGTACAAGATCTGGCGTAGTAACAACATACACGTGCCCTGAAGGTCTCTAGTCCACCTGCTCACCCATCGGAGCATAAGATTGCTGCATTGACTAAGCCGAAGAGGCTTCATGATTGGCCCTCGAGGCCTGTGTTGACTATGCTGGCAAGTGACTCTATGTCTGCCTCGAGCTAGATACACCAGGTGTGCCACCCAACTGTGGGCAAAATCTCTTCAAGTGCCCCTTTGTCTATCGATAACAAGTGAGCGGTGGCCTCTCTACACGACTCGCCCTAGAGCAGTAGAAGATGAACCTACTCGCTGCCCTCCTCCCTTCTATGGGCAAGCTGGAGACTTGTGGCCCAACTGACCACATTTGAAACAGGTGATGTCTTCTTATCCACCCTTCCTTGAAGCCGAACTCGACACTAGAAAGGTAGACCTCGAATGCGCTCTCTGGGACTGCTAGGGATTCGAACCCCTCTGCCTCTTACTGTCCCCCTCACCATCCTAACTCCTCCTGGAGCCCCTCATTCTTTCCTCCTCTACATGCATGATAGTCTCAAGATGGGCTACAGTCTCCACAAGGCGCCCATAATCCCTAATCATGGATCTGGCCACTCTAAACATGAGCCCGGTCCGCAATTTCTTATCGAACTCCAAACACCGGCGCTCCTCTGTCGCCACTAACTCCGGTGCAAACCTCGACAAACTAGTGAACGTGGCCTTAAACTCAGCCACTGGCATGTTCAACTGCTTAAGCTGAGAAAACTGATCCCACAACTTCTCCCTTATTGTGGTAGGTAAGTACTTGTCCTGGAAGGCATCAACAAAGACCTCCCAAGTTTTTCCAATGCCTTCCCGCGCATACTTCCACCACTGACCTGCATCTCCCTTCAGTTGGAAGGATGCCAATGTCACTCTCAAACCTCCGTCTTCGATGCTGAGCATCTTAAATGTCTTCACTATTTGCTCTAGCCACTCATCGGTCTTCAGTGGCTATTTGGGATCACCCGAAAACTCATCCGGGTTCGACTGGAAGAACTCTCTCTTCAGAAAAGACAGCCCCTGTTTCAGCTACTTAGGCTTGGACTTGATTCTCAGCTCTGAGAATGTCCTTGGACTCCTTCAATGCTCTGACCATCTCACGGGCTAAGGCGCGCATGGCCTGTTGACCAACTGGTTCAGCCACACTGGCCTGACCAATTCCTTCTTCCTGCTCCAAAATTTCGTCTAGTATAGACACCTCATGCCTCTTAGGCCTACCACACCTACTACCACGACCTCGTCCTAACATCCTAATAAAGGTAACAAAAGAGATTAGCACATTTACAAATGTGTCGAAGCTATCTCACTCGCGTCCTAATACGATGGACAACTACAATTCACTCCACACAAACACATAGTCACATAAGCACATACGAACTTCTTTCCTAGATAGTGATTGTCCTGCGGCGTTACTAGAATTCCAATTAGAAACAACATTGATTAAGTGCTCTTCTAATAGGACTTCCAGAAACTCATAGACCCAATCAACATCTTAGGAACTAAATATCATACACATATAATCACATAAGCATGTTATCAGATAAGCACATAACATCCACACTTAAGTCTCTAACAAGCGAGATAAACCCATTATGGTACTAACTACTTCCCACTTACCCAAAGTATTCAAACCCAGTACGCTTTGATACCAAGTTGTAACGCCCTCAAAATAATATAACTAATCCATTCCATGAGATTCAAGAATATAATAGAATGACACACTTTCATTCATCAGATTTCGTATTACAAAAAGGATTACATGCGTTACATTCATAAACGTTCATCCTGAATCTACAACATGTAATACAAGTTAATAACAACAAAATAAATGCCCTACGGTAGAACATCTTTCCAAGCTATCACTTGGTTACAAAAAAAGAGAGTCATAAGCTCTATACATGTAAAGCCCTCGGCTTGAATAAACATTTAAATACAAAAAAATAATACAAAACGGAGCCTTCAGCTCTTGGGTCCTCCCAAGCTATGTCCTTAGAGGAAGCATATCACCAGCACCTGAAAATGGTTTCCCAAGTAGGGTGAGCCAAAGCCTAGTAGAGATATACTAACACGCTATATGAGGTTTAACTAAGATATGAGTGTTAGATAAATGTTTAATATTCATGACCAACTCACATTCTTCCCATGACCATTCAATACTGATATTCACATCTCAATCCATTTCCATTTATTCATTTCAAATCTTATAACAAATATATATAATTTTCCAATTAACCCAGCTAAGACTACAACTCAGTGGTTTTCAACTAACATAACTATCATACAAGCACTTTAACCTTGCCATTTTATGAAAATTTCATCCGCGGGATTGGCACTTATACATATATAAGATTTCGGGACTTTCACCCTGGACACTCCGACCCAACTTAATTCTCAATGAAGTCCATCCCCTATCTCCTCCCAAACAATGGAGTACATTCCCTTTCTTCTCCCAAAGCACTATACATACACAATGTATTTAAAAACGCTGTCATATACAATGACTATCCATAACACATATTCAATGTCTTAATCATACCGTTATATTCAACGACACAACTTAAATGATTAGTTTCAATCTACCTAATCCTCATACAATTTCTACAACATCTCATAGCTATCCTCCATTGATAGCCCAATACAGATATTTCTAAACAGATATACAATCTTTATAACAGACAATTCTTTAAATTCTCATAGGTGAGTGATTAAACAAATCCAACTACACCATTTATTCATACATCTTCCTAATTTTACATTTTACATAACAATTTCATCATTTATACAAAATAATCATTTAATACATATTAGGGTAATTTTTTCCCCCCCTTCTCAAATATCAACCCAAAGCCTAAAATCTACCATTTTAACACAAGATATTCTCATATTCAAACCCCTATATTCATCTATGAAGCACAACATAGCAACCCCTCTTTTTAATTTAAAACAAATCTTAGGTTTACCCAAAAACTCCAAGATTTCCACCATTTATATATAATAACAAATAGCTGGGTTAAAAGTTATACCAAAGTGCAAAATATCCCTACCTCAAGGAGAGAAGACAAGCCAAGCAAGAATGGTACTTCAAAAATGATGAAACCAACTTCTAATCGGATGAAAATGGAGATCTTGAGAAGCTCCACCTTTTTATCAAAGAGAGTAGGATGAGGAGATCAAAGGATCTAGGCCAAAATGGAGAGAGAGAGAGAGAGAGAGAGAGAGAGAGAGAGAGAGAGAGTATTTTAGAGAGAGAACCTTAACTTTTAGGGTTTTAGAGAGTTTTAGAGAGAAAAAGATATGAAAAAGTGATATAAAATGTCACATTTACGATTTGATATACGTGCAGTTTGCTCGAGCAGAGAGTTTGACGCTCGATCGTCAGACACAGTTTTGTTCCGCTCGAGCGCAATATAGACCTGCTCGAGTGTAGACTACACACTTCCAGAACTTTTGCAGGCAACAGACAAATCGCTCGAGCGTAAGAAATGATGCTCGATCGCCGACCCGCTCAAGCGTAAGAAATGATGCTTGAGCATCGACCCGCTCGAGCGTAAGAAATGCCGCTCAAGCATGAAAAATACTTTCCCAGCATTTTGCAGACGTGCAAAGTACTGAATGTTTGCAAACCCCGCTCGAGCGCAAGAAAGCCCACTCGAGTGGGAGACCAAAATTCTGGGCAACAACATTCTAGACCAACTAGCACCCAACCTGTTCCAAATATGCCCAAGATATTCCAAAACTCAAATTCAAAGAGAAAAATGAGGAAAAAACCAAAGTAATGATATTAAACCACAAGACCCGAGTCTGAAATACAACAAAAGTCGGGTCAAAACCAAAATCGCTATATTAGAAGTCGAGGACTTTCCCATAAAAAGTTGGTCACCGTTGTCCATTATTGAATAAGATGTGAACATGTTTTTGTTGACACAGATGTGGCGAGTAGCACCAGTGTCCACTCACCATTCTTTAGGATTTTCGACAAATTTTTCCTCAGAAACAACTCTAGAAAGATTTATGTCCTCAACACCATTGGAAATTTTGTCCACTTCGATCATATTCGCTTGAGCAGGCTTCTTGCTTGATCTTCCTTTGCCTTTACGTTTGCTACGACAATCTTTGGCACGATGTCCCTTTTTGTCATAAATGTAACATTTGCCATTAAACTTGTACTTCTTAGTTTCCCTTCCTTTAGAGCTTTGTGCGGAACTTTCTCAGGAATATTTTCGTTTCTTTGCTTTTGGAGCGTGTTCCACCACATTTTCCTTGGACTCCATTTGATGCTTACCAGCCCGTTTCTCATAATTGCAGTTGTCCTCCTCAATCCTCAAACGCACAATCAATTCCTCTAAAGTCATTTCTTTGCGCTTGTGTTTGAGGTAGTTCTTGTATTCCTTCCAGCCTTGTGGTATTTTTTCAATTAAAGCAATAAGTTGAAAGGATTCACTGAGAGACATGTCTTTTGTATGAATGTCATGCAGAATAGGTTGAAGATCCTGAACTTGGCTAATCACAGTATTAGAATCAACCATCACAAAGTCTAGAAATTTGCCTACTACGAATTTCTTCGAGCCGACATCTTCTATTTTGTACTTTTTCTCCAAAAACTCCCAAAGTTCCTTTGCCGTCTTGATAGGACTATAGAAGTTGTATAATGTGTTGTCAAGTCCATTCAAGATGTAGTTCTGGTAAAGGAAATTAGCATGTTTCCAGGCATCGACCGCAGCAACCATTTACCGGTCAGTTTCATCGTCTTTTAGAGTAGAAGCATCCTTATGGAGAAACCGTATCAGGTTGAGAGTAGTAAGATAGAACAACATTTTCTGCTGCCATCTTTTAAAATCAGTTCCTAAGAACTCTGGCTTCTCACAGTGATTGACTGGCACAATTACAAGAGAAGGGATTGGTGCAATTGCAGTCACTATACCAATACTTATTTGAGCATTAATTTTAGTAGCCATGAATTCTAAATTATAAAACAAAATTACAATTAGAATTTTTTACCACATAGAAAATTTAAACCATAAACACATAATTTAATTCTGTAAAAATAAAAGAAACAAGAAATGTAACTTTTATTTCTAATTAATTTGAAAATAAAATAAAATTTTATTTAAACAAATTGATTCCACACAGAAAAAATATTTATGTAACATTTTAAAAATTAAAATACTGAAACAGAATTTTAATTAATGAAAACTCAAAAATTATTTCTGAAAATTAAAATTAATTTCTGACCAACTTCACAAATAAATATTCTGACTTGTCAATGACAACCAGTATATTACTACTAGTTGTCAAAGAAAATAAACAGTATATTACTATTATTAGGAGTGTAAAAATTGCTCGCAGCCCGGGATAGGCTTGGCTCGTTTAGGCCCATTTGGGCCAAGGCCAGGGCCTGTGCTATCGTTTTGAAGCCCAACCTGTGGCCCGGCCCATCGGCCTGCTTGAGACCCACTTAGGGCCTAGCCCGCGCCAAGACCCAATGTATTTTTTAATGGAAAATAATAAAATTTTGGTAGAAGAAATTTTAAAAAACAAAAAAAAAATGGTCAAGCCTACCCAAGTCAAGCCCACCAGCCCGCTCAAGGCTTGAATACCCCTGAGCTTGGGCTTGGGCTTGGGCTTAATTTTTTTGACTCATAGGTCGACCCGGGTCGGCCCGAATTTTAGCGAGAACTGCACCAGGCCGACATTTACAAGCCGAGCCGATAAGGCCAAATTCCTAACTATTATTTGTATTTTCCAATAAGAATATTATTTTGTACACGCACAGAAAATTAATTTCTGTACGAAGAAGAAAAGAAGAAAAGAAAACAAACAAAAAATTATGTTTAAACAAAATAATTCAATATGTCTTAAGATTGTTGGAACAATCTTCTATGTAAAATAAATAACTTGAAACAAATCAAACAAATAAAAATAAATTATTTACAGAATTTATTTTACTGAAATGAATAAGTACAAAAATAGATCAAGTCGAGTGTGTGACACGCTGTCCTTAAGACAGATTTGTCCCGCTTCGGTGCTTACGGATAAATGATGTCTATCTCCCAAGATACAATAATCTTTCACAGACTGTATTAACACTAAAAACAATCTGTTTCAGTGAGCTAGAACATGTGTTCTATACTCTCAAATATTTCTCTAACAATTAGAAAGAAGAACAATGCAAAGAGAGAGCAAAATCGGGAAGACAAATGAATTTTCTGGATGTTAGAAATGCTGGAAAAGGTTTGCTTTTATAGGCAGATTAGTGACCATTCAGATCTGTTCGAACAGGTATGAAATTGAATGAACAGATCTATTTTTGAAATGAACAGGTACGGTTCAAACTGAACAGGTATGGTTTGAAATTGAACCTGTTCTATGCACTGTTTGAATCTGTGCACTAGACTATTTGAACCTAGACCGAAAGGGCACTGTTTTGGACAACAAAAAAATTAATTTTCCCGCAAGAATGTTAGGAAAAAAATTCAAATAAATTTTGTCTAAAAAATTAAAATTTGAACTGACCTAATCCACAACCGCGCTCGGTAGGACGAACAGTGGTAGCGGCACGCGCACGTGTGGTGGTTTGAGCCAAATGTCACTTTGTCCATAACTTCTCTCTTCTACAAACTTGGGATGCCCCCTTGGGGCCTAACCCAAGTGTTGCCACCTAGAGCTTATATACATACATAAGCTTTTTTAAAGTTTCAATGTGGGACAATCCTTACAAGGAAACCAACTTTTATTGTTTAATTGTCCATTCCACGAACCCGAAAACGACGTCAACTTCCCATTCACTAATAAACGGTTTTGATGAACCGTTTGCACCGTGTGACTTGTTATGCAGCAAGGAACACGTCACCTCTTTGGACCCACCCCGAAAAACGTTTGGGACCCACTCAAATTTAGGCTCAAAGCTAGCCCAAAATAAGCCTATAAAAAATCATAATTCCTACCTACCCAATTAAAACCAATTCAAGCATTCAAATTACTTTTGAAAAATCTTTCTTTTGTCCACATACATACATGGAATACCATTAGGAAATCTGGCATCGGCGAAGGCAACATCGATGAAAAGAGAAAGGCAAAAGAAAAGGAGAAGGAGGACGATGAATATTCAACTTGTTTTTCGTTATTATTGTTCGGACTTTCATAACTAAACAAATACACTTTTTTCATCTGTATACTGCCGAACAAAGTGAAATTATTCAGTTCTAAAAGTCCGAACAATAATAACGAAAAACAAGTTGAATATTCGATTTTATGTATAAAAAAAAAACATATATCGATAATTGTACTTTGATATTTATGTGAATACTTATCTCGTTTTGATGGGTTGATTCAAAAATTATTACTCTCATCCATTTTTTGATTTTGTTCAAATTTTATTCTATTTACAAGTAATAATATAATAAAAAAACAATAATTTTGATGATAATGGAGAGTTTTGGTGGGTTGAATTGGAGTTTTGGAGTGAGGAAGAAAAAGAAGAAGAGAAAATAATTGAAACTTGAGAAAGAATATAAAGAGATTTGAATAAAAATAATACGTATAATTGATTAGGGTGTACTACGAGAAAAAAAAATTATTTTAATGTTTAATATCTGTTGTCTTTATTAGCAAAGTCACATTAAGGTATAATAAGAATTAAAATTTGAATTTGACATAGTGAGATAATTTTTGAGTTCAAATTGAATGACTCGTAAAAATAAAAAAATAAAAAGAAAAAAGTGTCCAGTTTGTTTGGGCATCGAGAAAATTTGATTTTTGATGCCTATGATTCGCATCTACCAAAATTGAGAATAAAAAAAATGGGGCATTTACACACAAGTCATAATTTATGAACATATATTCTATTAAGTCCTAACTAAGATTTTTTTGACCTTCAAGTTCCATTAAATTTTTAATAGTCAATATTGCTCTTTAAACAATGATTGCTCATCATTTATGATTTTCTATAAAGGAACATGATGATTTGAAATTTATTTTAATTTTCAAAACTTTAAAATATCAATTTTCAAATTGAAAAAACTAAAAAAAAAAAAAAAAAATTACATGTTTTTGAAAAAATAAAAAAACTAAGTTATTTTTTTATGCAAAATTGAAAATTTTGTATTTATAAAGAAGTATGATGATGGAACATTGATGTGCAAAACTGAAAAGAGAAAAACTTTAAAAACGAAAAAACTAATAATGTTCTCAGTTTTAAAACTGGAAAAAATTGATAATGTTTTTGATTTTGTTAATCATATTATTTAATTTTGATGAAGTCTAAAATATTATTTGTAAAAATTTGGATTTTTTAATATACATATTATTTGACACAAAATATTATCTGTTTAAAATATATATATTTGTTAAATATTATTTAAATAAAAATATTTTTGAAAACTCTGCTATTTACTTTTTGAAAAATTAGACTGATCAGTATTTACTTTTTGACAAAATTAAAATTGATTAATTATATTGATTGATTGGTTGGATTATTTTGACAAATTTAGTATTAATGGGTTGTCTTCTTTTGACAAAATTGATATGGAAGGGAATGTTATATTTAATTTAAAATCTCTACAACATATACAGAAAAAGAGTATATATTTTCAGATCCATCATAAATATTATTAAAGAGATTTTTCTGTATGCAAATATTTGATTAGAACATTATATATATAATACATATAATATAAATAAAATACATCACGTGTGCTATTAAATTTTTTACACTACATTGATTATGTCATATTATAATCAAACAAGAAGAAAAGATGGAGTTATATATATATATATATTATAAACATGATGGAGCAAATCATTTGTTTGTTTGAAAGTTGTGAATTTTGTATTAAATTGTCTACAAAAACGGTGGCTCCATATTTGAAAAAACAAAAAAGGAAAAGAAAAAAATTAGTCTTGCTTTTATCTTTTTAATTATTAACATTTGTTGACTATTTAAAATCAAGGAGCGTGCTTATGTAAGCCATAACGTTAGGAGCGTGCTTATGTAAGCCATGACGTCAGCAAGGAGCGTCCAATGGGTATATTTTTGTGTATAAATAGAAGTGTTGTGTGTGGAGAAAAATAATGAACTTGAAGAGAAAATTTTCTTAAGCTTCAAAATTCTGAGTACATTGTATTCCGCTCTTTTACTTTCAGATCTAAATCTAACATTTGTTATTACACTTTCATATCTACTATTTATGAGAGAATTATTGTAAAAGATGGTTTAAGTACCACTTATTCTTATTTCTTGTTTTTGTGAGAGATTTTGTAAGGGTAAGACATTTATTGTTGAGTGAGGCTCAATAGATAAGAGTAACTCTTGTGCCAAATCCACAAGCTTGGTGGTGTATTTATTCAATTGATAGTAAAGAAATTCTCAAGGAGGTTGTACAGAATTAAATTTTCTAAAAAGAACCTCTAAACTCTGCATTGCTAAAATAAATCAAAACTACAATAATCAAGATCATCCGATTATAAGTTCTAATCGATCTTTTTAATAACAACTTAAAACACAAAAGTTGTCTAGAATCACGTATACATGCCTCTGCTCCAATTTCATAATTTACTGAGGTCGTTGACTATTTTTCAGGATATACAAAACAACCCAATTCACACTATACCAATAACCTTGTAATTAAATTCTTTGTACCTTAACTCCACCATTTCGGCCCTCAACTTCCGGCCTACACATATATCCCATGTGCCTCCCGTATACCTAACACCGCTCCGAAGCCAAACTTGCACGGGGATATCGTCCCGAGTTTGACTCACACTCACCGGATGGTTAGCATATACGTACGCGCGTAAATCAAAGCACTCGTCTACTCATGAGAACGAGGCAACAATATATATACACAGCATCTCACTCATGAGAATAAACATAACAATGCCGAGCTTAAGGCATTCAAATAAATCTCATAATCCTCACTTTTTTATACACTCTTTCTCACCATCACACAAATAAAACAACAATCCATGGAGTCATGGTGGAGTATAAGAAATTTATCTATGGGTTCCTAATTAATTTTAATTTCATATAACCATGAGTGTGATTAACCATAAAATAAATCCTTATGAAAACCTTAGACACGGCATACACAACTAATCAAAATAATAAAAATCAATCAATCATCTTTATATAAATACAAAATCAAACTAACTTCAAATAAATAAAAATAAATAAGTAAAAACAACGAATTACACATAAATCAAGAGAAGTGTGTTTTGTACTCACAATATTTTATAGAAGATCAAAGAATATTAGGAAAACTAATAGAGCCACCAAAACAAAACCCTAATCTTTCCTTTTCTTCCCTCTCCTCTTTCTTCCTTGCCACCGTCCCTCTCTTTGTCTTCTTTGATTTCTCTCTCTCTCTCTCTCTCTCTCTCTCTCTCTCTCTCGTTTTTGTTTTCTTTCTTCTCTTTTCTTTTGATCTCTTCAACCTAGTTGAATACTTCTATGTTACTATATATATAAGATTAAATATATATACATTAAATTTATTAATTACAACATTAAATTCATTAAATATCCCATTAAATCTCATGTAACCACCCAATTAATAATTACAACATTCAATTCATTAAATATCACATTAAATTTCATGTAACCACCCAATTAATAAAGCCAAAAATAAAATAAGATAACCATAACCATAATAATAATAAAATAATGACTTAAGAAAATTAGGGTCGCTACAATGTAAGTCTTTCATCAAAATTTCTCTGCAATGTTTCATCAGCCTTTATAAACAAATGTTACAATTACAAATGATATTTTTCATGTCATTGATGGCTATGGAGAGATCCTATTTGCTAACCAAAGGAGAAAACGACAACAACCAACTTCATTTTTTTCACATGCATGAGCTTAGAATGTTACTACTCTTTTATTTGATTTTCTCTGGAATTTACTTACTACTTTATCTTGTTAAGATATTTCTTGAAGCCAGTTGTGTCACTAGTCTAATTTTCTCTAGCTAATTGTGTGCATTTAAAATTTCTCTGTGTGTATATTTCTTAAAATCCTGTCATTTCAACTTTCTCATAACATAACCATTTTTTGATTTTCTCTGATCGCAGAACCTCATCAAGATGACGGAAAATCAAACTTTTCGAGTCTTATTATTTGACAAGCATCTTCCAACGGCATGGAGGAACTACAGGTTTCTCTATTTCCCAATAAATACTGGGGGTAATGAGAAGTCAACAGATGGAAATCACTGAACCTTGCTAGTCTTAGACAAACAAGACAATTTATGGAGGTTCTACAACTCACTAAGGCGAAGGAGGGATGATGCATAAGACAAATATATCAAAGATGCAAAACAATTTGTAACAAGTGCAAATTTCTCTAATCCATGATAATGTTTATGTGATGATAATTTTCATAGTATCTCATTGATTTGTCTGTAAATTTCTCTGTTATTTAATTTATTTTTATTTTTTTTTTGTAGCAAGATTATGTGGAGAATTTTTTGAAAGCTTGCCTTGAAATAGAGACACAATTACAACCCTCTTTCAAATTGATGGACTCACAAAACACAAATTACGACTTTGAATATATCAACAATGCTCCACAACAATACAGTGATTCGTAAGTTTCATACAACATCTATAAATAAAATAATCTAATTTAAATGTTTCTTAAAACTAACTATACCTATGATTTGTATGCAGTCTGGATTGTGGCCTCTTTGTATGCTACATAATAAGACAATATAGCAACCATGAACCTATTCGCTCGAAATTGTCCACACAAGACGTAAGGTTGATGAGGGCAAAAATCATTGAGAGATTTGTGACCGAAGTTGGCTGGTCATGGACAGAACTAATTCAAATACCACTAGAAGAAGAACCAAAAGTATAATAGTGAAAGCACACTAGTGAAAGAAAGACAATGTACACAATGTAATTAAGATTAACCATTCAATTTGTTTTTTCATACATTGAAAGAATGATGATGTTTGACATATATGTATATATATATTTTTGACTAATATAAATTTCATAGCTATCAATGGTTAAATATATATATTTTTTATTGTGATTGTTAACACAATCCACACAGAGAAAATTGTCTGTAGAAATTTCTCTGGTATGATGTTACCAGAAATTCATCAAGAAATTTAACTCGTATTTTGCCAAGGGGATGCCTATATGATCATGTAATCTATAATACTATGTGTTGGTACAAAACAATCATCAAATTCAGAAAACACAAAGCGCACAGTAATTTTCTTTGCTATTGACAAATTTCACTTGATGAATTTGAAGCTTCAAAACACAATGCACAGATAATCTTCTCTGCTAGTGGCAAATTATATGGATGAAATTGATTGGTATTATAAACACACTGCCCATAGTATGTTTCAACAAATACAATGCACATTATAATTTTCAATGCTCTTGGCAAATTTCTCTGGATAAATTAAACCTCACAAAACACAATGCACATTTCAACAAACACAATGCCCATAGTAAATTTCTCTTCTATTGAAAAATTTCTATGGATGAATTTGACTGGTATGAAGTTACCAAAAATTTAAAAAGAAATTTAACTCGTATCGTTCCAAAGAGAGTGCCTATATGATCATGCAATTTGTAATGGACTATATTGTTACAAAACAATCATCAAATTAAAAAAAAAACACAATGTACACAGTAATTTTCTCTGCTATTGACAAATTTCTCTAGATGAATTTGAAGTTTCAAAACACAATGCATAGAGAATTTTCTCTGTTATAGGCAAATTTCTCTGGATGAATTTGACTGGTATTATAAACACATTGCCTATAATATGTATCAACAAACACAATGCACACTTTCACTACTATTGAAAAATTTCTTTGGATGAATTTGATAGGTATTATTATATACACTGTCCAAAAAATACATTTCACAAAATAAAATACACAAAGTAATCATCAAATGTATTATTCAATCAATAAAATGTATTATCCTCAAGTATTTAACAAAGGTTCCTTGCATGTCCTCTTATTATGGCGGCCAATATTCTCACAACGACTACACTTAATCACCCTTTTAAACTCTCCAGTAGAAGCAATTTTGTTCTTCTTTGGCCTCCCAGTTGGTCTCTTACTCAATGGAGGTAAAATCAGAGCATCATCAATGCTACACACGGGTTTTTCAACAGTTGGAATTAGGCTAATTGAAAACAAGTATGCTTGATGATACATATTAGCATGAAAAAATGGTTCAACAAATGAATTCAAATTCTTTCTACTCCTAAAAATTGCAACAACAGCATGTTGATATGGATACCCATTTATTTCCCATTTTTGACATGAACAAGTTCTTAACGCAAGATCAACCATAACCAAAGGAAAACAATGCACTTCAAAGAAATTATCAGATAATAAAATCACATTCCATGTCCTTCCATCCAAGTAAGCCTTATCCAATACACTATCCATACGAGGTCAGAGAACTTCATTCCATTTACTAGAGAGCAGCCTCCTATCAAACCTCATATTCATGATTTGCAACCGTATCATATCCACAAAATTTGTTATAGGCAAGTGCTGAGTGTCTCATATCCATGAATTGAATGACTCAGCAACATTTGAATACATCTCATCATAATGTTTCTCCTCAAAATATGCATTATTCCAATTTTCATATGGTAAACTTTTCAAGAAAACACTTACAATGTCTCCTCTCTCACTTTTTAATTCATTTAACTTGAAATGAAATGACGTCTTTGTTGGCGCATATGTACATTCTGAAAACTTGGACACAATCGTCTCCCTAACAAAATTTGTGTTTCCACATGACAACTTATCCCTCAAATTTTTCTTTAGATGTTCAAGACAAAATCCATGAATGCAATTAAGGAAAAACCTAGCAATTCCTTCCACAATACCACAATGTCGATTTGATATGAAACTTATTACCCTCTCTGAACCCAATACTTCACATAAATGTTTAAGGAACCAACACCAATTGTCTTTATTCTTAGCATCAACAGCAGCAAAAGTTATAGGAAAAAAACCTACAAAACAAATAGGAGCAAGCATATTAGATATAAATATATGTAGAGAAAATTAGAATAATAAACAACTAGAGAAACTTGACACTACTAACATCCAGAGAAAATTCAAAACAATGGTAACCTCCAGAGAAAATTCACTTAGTGAACAACTCCAGAGAAAATTCAATAGTGACCAATTACAAATAAAATTCACACATTGGCAACATCGAGAGAAAATTCACTTAGTGACCAACTACAGATAAAATTCACACAATGACAATATCCAGAGAAAATTCACACAATAACCAAAATCCAGAGAAAATTCATACAGTGGTCAAAACAAGAGAAAATTCAAAGTGTTAGAGAAAAATCACATTCACTCAATTCCTACATGTATAGAAAATTCACATACTTAAATAAACTAAGATATATTTACAATTACCTTCATTCCCATCTTTCCTTGTCGCAGCAAGCATAACTCTTTTGTATCGTCCTTTCAAAAATGTTCCATCAAGAAACAGCAATGACCAACAATATTTGAAACCAGTAATGCATGCATGAACAGCTGCAAACACTCTTTTAAAACACTTGTTATCTTCAAAATCTAATTCAAAACGACTACCTGGATTGTTCTTCAATGTCTCATCAAAATACCACCGTAATTGATCGAATGACAAACAAGAATCCCCATATGTACTACATTTTACTTTTTCAACCCGCAACCAACCATAGTTATAACTGATTGAGACCCCATATTTGCCTTTTATTTCTTTGATAACATCCACTAGACGAGTTAAAGATTTTGCACTTACCTCTTTAAGCATTAGCCTAGATAAGCTGGAAGTCATTCTAGCATGTTTACTAATACGACCGCCACACCACACGTATGTTCATTATTCAAAGTTCTTATGTGAAAGAGCCTATTTGTTTTTTCAACAAAAGCATGTACACACCACATACATCCCCTTGATTCCTTATATATGCATTCTCCCGTAACCCTTAACTTGTCATTTTTAACATACATAAACTAAAAACCAACCTCAATAACATACTTGCATAAAACAATACGGAACTCAACCACACCACCATTAAACTTTTGTCCAACACTCGTAATATTATTTTGCCAACTAGCTGACAATAACACATTTTATTGGTGAGAACAAAACTTAGAGAGTGAATTCCTTTCAATATCCACTAGCCTATCACATTCACTATGCACAAAATCTACCCAATTAGACCCCACTTCATTCTCTTGATCAGAAGTACTATACCTAGTAACTGAAATATCAACTATATCAACACCACGTGCACAAACAACCCTCAATATATTCAGAAAAATCAATATTATTTTGAACCATACAATTTGGATGGCCCACAATAGAATATGAAATACACATCATCTCAGGTTTCAAATTTTCCCATGTTTTACACAAAATGCCAACCAATTCCTCAAAATTCAATTCGCATGAAACATTAATGACAATAGTATCATTCCCATATTTGCACAGCAACAACATTGCACTGTCCATCGAAACTGAAAGAAAAAATAAGAAAAATAATTTGTTCAACATAAAAACACTTCACAAGAATAACATAAAAGTTCAGAGAAATTTCTAATAATTATAATTTTCTCTGTATTATAATAACAAGCTTATAATTTTTTCTGGATTTAAATAAAAGTCCAAAGATATTTACAAACTTATATTCACCTTCAAGATAACAAAAACAAAATCACAGAAAAATTAATGAATTCAGAGATAATCATAGAGAAATTTACTGCTAACTATTACACACAATCATAGACAAAAATCACACAAAAGATCTGTTATAAAATTATAAGCTTCTCTGTGATTTTCACTGAACTACAAGCTTACAATTTTCTATGCATCATTCTGCAATATTGCACTCATATCAAAATTCAGAGAAATTTACAAACTCATATGCACCTTCAAGATAACAAAAAAAACACAGCACTATCCATCTAAACTAAAAGAAAAAACACAAAAAATAACTTTTGCTCAGAAAAACAAAAACTTATATTCACTTTCTACAAATTTATAATTTTCTCTGAACTACAAACTGAAAGTGAATAAATTTTTTTTAATTTTCTCTCAATTACAAATAAAAGTCCAGAGAAATTTAAGAACTTATATTCACTTTCTTAGATTCTATTTACATTAGAATCTTCTAATAATATGTCCATATGAACTTATAATTTTTTCTGTGATTTTCTTTGGATTATAATAACAAACTTACAATTTTCTCTGAACTATACCAACAAAAGTGCAGAGAATGAAATTTCTCTAGTTTAAAAAAATCTCTTTGGTTTGAAAAAATAGATAACAAAACTTATCATTGATCAGCATGTTGATGAAAAACAGAGCACGAAAAATGAACTCTAAACATCAAAATCAACTACACTATCAACACTCTTTGAAATTAATCAAAAAATAGAAAATGAAAAATTAATTCCAAAAATAAAAATCAACTCTATCAAGCTGGCCTCTGTCTAAAATTGATCAATAACAGAGAATAAAAAATCAACTCAAAAAATCATAAACAATTTCATTGAGCTAGCCTCTCTTATAAATTGATCAAAACTTAAAACAAAAACCTAATGCAAAAATACACTCGAAAAACTAATATGAAATCAAAATCCTTACATAAAATTCAAAATAAAAGCCAAAATCTATCTGGAATCTCCATCAAAAACATACCTGATTCAACTCCACTGAAAAACTTATGCGATCAACACACTGTAACACATACACGATCGTAGCAATCTCTATCATCAAGTCCACTGCAGCACTTGCGAAATCCCTACGAAATCTTTGACGAAATCTCCACCGCGAAGTCAGTTTTCAAAATCTCCACGTTGAAGTTGACAATAAAATATTCAATTTGTCAAAACCCAAACAAACTTATGTTATAAAGAAGGGTAAATTAGGTATTTTATAACATAAAATAAGATTGAGAGATCTTAGCCATCAAAACATATTATTGTAAATCTCTCCTCCTATCAAAAGTTAAAGAGGGACCTTAGACCAATTTTCCCATAATATTATCCTATCATTCTTGGGCACAAGAATTCTGATAACATAACAATTTTCTTTAAGTTTAGAGTTGCTCCGGCGTGGAAGAACCTTTCTTAATTAATGCTGGTCTCCTAGCTAATTCTCTCTCTCTCTCTCTCTCTCTCTCTCTCTCTCTCTCTCTCTCTCTCTATTTTTTTTTTATTTATAATTATTTAAGTTTAATTCTAACTAAGGATAAACCATATTACTTGGGTCTAAATTGGACTCCTTTTCCCATTTGGCACTGACTGTGTAGGTGAGAATCGTGTGCTTATCTTTCTCTTTTTTTTTTTTTCTTTTACTTTTTAAATGATTCCATTATTGAGAATACGTGGATGGGTTTTGTTTGAATTAAACCTATATATACATATATATATATACACATTCAAAAAAAAAAAATGTACACAAAATGTAATGGTGAGTAGTATTTTTATTTGTGTGTCAAGATTGATTGAAGACGAAAAAAGGACATGTCATTTGATTAATTTGATAGTGCCCTTTCTAAAAGGGAATAAAAGAAATTAAAAAAAAAAAACAGAAGGAAAGAGCATAGATAGTGTTACATCGAAATTTGATGCCTTGTCTGTTAAGTTATAGCACCAAGAAGAAAAAAGTGAACATTTAAAAAAAAGAAAAGATGAATAAGGGTGAAAATTCTCTTTTGTATGTCACTTTGGCTAAATACTCTGTACATTTAAATATATGTACATAGCTATACAAATTTTAACACGCATCCATATCAATTTTGTATAATCTATTACAAAATTATATATATTTTTTTTAAAAAAAATAAGTTTAAATTCTTTACACGAAGATAATAGATGACTAATATATAAACAAATCTAAATTTCACATACATATAAAAAAAAGTTAAGCTCCTCTTAAATCAAATTGATCGTGTTGCCTAAACCTATCATACCATGCGTCACGTTTGTCTTTAAAAAAAGTTTTCAGAAACACACTTGTTATTGAAAAAGAACACAAAGTGTCCCGGCAGGTTGGAGCTCGTCAGTGATTGGAGATTGTAGTCCGATTTGGGTCACCAACGGCGGACCTCAGTTAAATTTGACGCCCAACATTAATTAAAATTTTATTTATTTATTTATTTATTGGGGGGAACTTGGATGAGCGAGAACAATGAAACATGCTGTGAATAATGAAGCATGTTGACGAACAAAACAAAAGACAGAATAATCAAACATACCTACAAGAATCAAAAGAAACTCAGAATAATCAAATTATTATTGTTTCAGGCAGGTGGCACTGAAAAAGAATCCATTTTTATGGTGAGAATGTTGAATACTATTGTTGAGAGGCACCAAATAAATTAATTAATTAAAAGTGAGAATAATAACAAAGATAGTGGGAATACCAAAAAAAAAAAAAAAAAAAACAAAGATAGTGGAATGGGAGAGGAAGAAATAGCCATGGCTGCATGTAATCAAGATGGAAACAGAATAGAAGATGGCCAACAGACACATCATTTGATCAAGAAATCGGTTGACATCATTGTGGATAAAAAAATGGCAAATAAAATTGAATTGATACTTGCGTCCTGTTAACAATTTATAGTTTTTTTTTTTTTTTACTATTTTAGTCAAAAAAATTTCAAAAAAAAGGCATTGAAAAAAAGGTAAAAAAATTAATTATCTCAGTTTCATGATTTCTGATACAACTAGAACCAGTCATTCTTAACACATTAGCTTTTTCTATCTCATTAAAAATAAAAATAAAAAATCACTAAAAAAATCAATTTCTAAATGAGGCCTTAGGTCAGAGGTTTGATACAAGATTTTAAGGTTTTGTTTTTTGTTATTTTACATTTTTAGAAAAAAAAAAAAATAATTGTTAAAAAAATTGATTTGTTTAGTAAATGCTAAAAAAATTATTTTTGTTATTAATGAAAGAGTTGAGATTACCCCAATAACAAATGACTAGAACCATGATTTCTTAGGTTTTGATCAAATGGAAGCAATTTTAATTTTTAATTTTGTGTACTTCTAACTTTCTTCTTTGTTAAAGGGCAGAGAAAAATGAAACACTACAAAGGTAAGAAAAGGAAAGAAGAAATATTCGGTCTTTTTCTCCCTTTTTCTTTTTTAAATAATCAAATAAGAAGTTTTTTTTGTAGACATCCAAATGGAGAATAATAGACCCATCCTTCTTTTGTGTCAAGCCATTATTTTTATTTATTTATTTTTTTTTTATCTCTGGACTTGCTTTCATCCAAATCCACTTTAATCTATATAATATTATCATTGTAAAATGTTACCATTTTATTACAGTTGAAAGGTACAATTCTTTTTTTTTATTTTTAAATTTTTATTAATATGTGTCATAATATGATTGATCTATAAATTAATTTTATATTCTTAAAATAAAATTTTAAATTTAGATTCTTCCTTAAATTATGTTACCATAAATCAATATTCATTCCTTAATTTATGCATTTTTTATTAAATTTTAAATTTAAATTGTTCTTTAAATTATGTTACTACAATTAGAATGAGATTAATATTTATATATGTCATAATGATGTGTCATAATATTATTGGTCTAAACATAATATGTTAGTAAATATACGTGTTCAAATTATTAATCGCTATTAAAAGTTTATATTTTTATTTTTTGTCATTTTTTATTTTAAATTTTATAAATTTTTTTAATACAAGTATTTCTTTTTTTTAACAAAAGACAAAAACATTATAAAAAAAATGAATGACTTTTTTAACACTTGTCAAACATGGTGGATTTTGTTAAAAAAAAATTTCTTATCTCAATTGTCAATTAAACAAATTAAAATAAAAAAATAAAAAAAATTGGCTTAAAATAGTTAAGCAGCGACTTTTGTTAAAATTAAATAGAAATAAACATTAATTTTCTATTAAAACTAATGGTTGATGAAATTTATTTTTTTATATAACAAAAAAATAGGAGTCAGACATGATAATTTATTGTTCAAGCAATACTATAGGCCCACACTTTTACCCCCAATAATATGGTAAAGAAGTTGGGCACCATGTCATTGAGTGTATAGCAAATTCAGAGCTGACACATATGATACAACATCAACATGGGTACAATTGTGAGTGTTTTTCGTGAGTCTCAAATATTTTTCTTATTATTCATCTAGATTTTTTTAGTACTTGCGAAATATGCTAGATCCAATTTTTTTTTTATTTTTTTTTTATTATTTAATCTCAATAGTCAATCAAACAAACTAAAATAAAAAATAAAATTTTTTTGGCTCAAATTGCTAAAAAGTGACTTTTTGTAAAATAAATAGAAATAAATGTTATTTTTTTATTAAAAGTGATGGTTCATGAAATAATTTTTTCATAAAAAAATGAGGGTTACAGGTGATATAGTTTATTAGTCATCTAGAATTATTTTTAGATCAAATGAGGATACTATTCTAAATTTTCTTCTTATCTTTTTTATTATTTATTTATTTATTTATTTTTATCCAGATGCTTTTATTTTGTAAGAAATTTAATTTTATTATATTTAAATATTTTATCATAATTTTTAAATTAAAAATAATTTCTAAAAAATCACATTTAAATTATCTTACGCTATTATAAAATATATATTTTTTAATATCAACTTATTTAATGATCCATTTTTAAACGATGTATTTTTTAAACATAATAAAAAAAAGGTTTATTACACTTTCTACCTCTAAATTGTTGTCAAATTATCTATTTAGTTACTGAACTATCGATTGAGTCAACGTAGTCCCTAAAGTATGTAAATTAAATCTATTTAGTCTATAAACTATCGATTGAATCTATTAAGTTCTTAAAACATTTAATTCAAACCTACTTAATCCCTAAAAAGATTATAAAAATAAAATATATGCCAATAAGTATGATAAATTAGTAAAGGACCCTACCAAGTTAAGATTTTATTCTAAAAAAATTTTAATTTTCTATTGTCCTTAAAAAAATATTTTATTTCGCTATATGTTTAAATTATTATTAGAGTCTGATTTTTCAATTTTGCCAATAAAATTATATGAGTATTAGACATATTGACGAAGTAGAATAAATAATATCATTTCGCTACAAATTATAATAGAACAAAATAATACATTAATTAAGTTATAAAAAGAATTTATCGAAAAACTTAAAAATAATCAATTAAAAATTATAAACGAAATTCAGTATATAATACTAGATAAAGGTAAACAAATAGACATTGTACAATATAAGTAAGAAAATACTATAGATAATTACTTTTACTCTTATAAAGAAAATTCACCAGAAGAATTTACGCCTATTTTTCAAAGACAATATAAAAATTTAAGATTTTTTTTTTTATTAATTTGTAATACTTATGAGCTTATATTTTATTTTTGTAATCCTTTCAAAGAAATATGTTTGAATTAAATACTTTAAGAACTTAATAAATTTAATTGATAGTTTAAAAACTATATAAACTTTAGTTTATATACTTTAGGGACTAAACTTTACCAGTTTACGATAGATGATTTTCTATTCAATATTTTGCAGATTAGATATTGTTTAGGTAGAAATGTGTAATCTTTGTTTTGTTCTTAAAGTTGTAATGGGGTGTATTGAGTTAGAACCTCTCTAACTCTTTGTGGTGGCTTTGGGGATGCACATAATAGTCTTGTTTTGGGTGCCAACTTAGTTAGGATGCTTAGCTTTAACAATGATGTAAATTCTCCCTAAGCTAGTTTCTATCTTTTCACTTTTAATAAAATTTCTATATTTGTCGTTCAAAAAAACAAAAAGGTAGATTCAATCAATAGTTTAGGAATTAAGTAGATAATTTGACGATAGTTTAGGAGTAAAAAGTGTAATAAATCCTAAAAAAAATAGGGTGAAGCACTAACAAATCCTAAAATGTGATCTTGTGAAGTATTTAATCCTTTCTTTTTTCTTATAAATCTGAAGGTCTCATTAAAGTGAAAATTACACAAAAATGTAATCACTTACATGTTTGGATTTAATTTTTTAGGGATAAAAGTGAGTTTTCCTAAATGTGAAATTACAAATTTGGACAATCCAAATTATAGAAGTTTTGGATTTTTCCTCATTCTGGAACAAATTCCACATTACGAATAAGAATGTAACATTCTAATAACGTAACACTGTAATGTAACAAACTAAAAAACTCTTTAATGTATTTTTTTCAAGCATAACATTCCAATGTAATACACATAAAAACTCCTTAGTGTACTTTTTTCAAATGTAACACTCCAATTAATGTAAGAGTAAATTTGCAATAGGTCTTAATAATTGAATTTAATTCTCATCAAGTTCTATTGAAAATAAATCATAGTAAAATCGTCGTTAAAAATATTTTTTTCTAATCATTTTTTTGCGTATGTCGCTACAAATTGAGAATTAATGATTTTTTTTATCACGATTTTTATAATTTGTCGCTAAAACTTACGATTAGTGAATTTTTTTTTGGGATGAATTTGTAAAATCGTGGATAAAACTTATAATTAGCAACATTTTTTGCGACAATTTTCAAACTATAGTTGAAAATTAACAATTAGTGACTTTTTTTAATAGTGTTTGATGAAAAATATCATTAATTCTTATAGAACTTATTTGACAATAAGTCTACCTATTAAAACCTACACGTAAGTCACTCTTAAAGTTATGACAAATTAAAAATTAATTTTTGACAATTTAAGTTGTGACAACTTAAATTGTAATTTTTGAATTTTTTTTTTTTTTTTCATAATTTACATACAAAAGTTGTTGAAATATTGAAAAGCTCGACTCAACAAGTTTTTCTTATAATTATTTGAAGCCGATGACATAGATTTATTTATTTCATTTAATTCTATTCAAAATTAAACCATGCTAGAATTTAGAGTCCATAATGTAGGTGCTGATTTCTGACTACACTACCAAATAGGTACTCAGCTGGAGAGCACTGACAGAATAGATCACGCCCGAATAACCTGTCACAGAAAGATAAAACTCCAGCGATGGTTCGTCTACCTGGGGGTACTCCGACGATCAAGTCAGTAGTCAGTTATCTCTCAAAAATAGTAAACAGTGCTTAACTTATTAGCCAGAGTACAAAAAGCGTACCTTAGACCCACGAGAGTGCCTTACTTTTATAGTCAGCACAAACCTGATCCTTGTAGAAGCCTAGTTTCAATGGACTCCGGCTCAATGCTCATTTTGGACTCTCAGACAGATAGAGATAAACTCCCTAAGAATTTTATCTTTATCCAAACTGAGATCCTCTCCCATTCTAGGACTCTTGTCCTTTATCCGTTCATCTCAGAATCCGGTATCTCCACACATAACCTCGGCCTAGACGAGATCACCTTGGCACCATGACCAAGACACGTGGCACCTCGGTTGACACTTCGGTGCCACCTTGGCTACGTGTTGTGATTCACAAAAATATGTCCCAACAACTGCCCCCTAGGTTCTATTACCTCGTCATCCTGAGGTGATGGAACCTATATCGTTTGTCCATATAGCACATCAGCTAAGACTTACTCCATCCTTCATGATCGAAATCATCATACGTCGGCTTCACATGACGAAGACTATGCAGTCTACTTTATCAATGACCAAGAACCAAGAAATGAGTTCTTCAAGTTCCTTAACCGAGATTGTTCCTATAGCCGAGGTTTTCGCTTCATTAAATCAGGAACTCCAAGAGTTCTATCCGCACATGAGCTATCACGCACGATTTTCTCAAACATTTCCGCCACGCGTCTTTTTCTCATTGATTTGTACCTGACATATGCCATCAGGTCGCGTCGCTTCTGCGCACGCCGCCTGACAGACACGTCGTCCAAGGCACATTATTATGATTTGCCGCCTTTTTCGTGTTTTAACAAAACATTTTTCTCTCTCCGTCTCTTCACTTTTGCATCCTTCGTTTTCCCTCTGCATTTGTTTCTCTCTCTCTAAACAAAAAACCTTCATTTTCGTTCTTTCAAAGCTTTCTACAACTTGCATCGATCACCTCTTCCGACGAGGTTTTCACCGTCCATTTGTGACCACTCATGTCGTCTGACTCCGGCGATATTCATCTGGCGTCATTCTTCTCGATAAGTCACTGTTTTCCCTCTTTTCAGTTTTTGATTTACTTCAAACTCTGTTGCGTTTGTGTATTGCCATTATAAATCCATTTGTGTTTTTCAATCTTTATTTGTGTTTTAAATTTCATCATTCGCTCATTGAGCATGTTTGTTTGTAATTTTGTGTTTGTTCACTCTGTATCTGGGTTTACACTTGCACACACATACGGCTCATTGTAGACACCCCATTTTTGACCGTCCTCAAGACTTGGGCATCACCGCTTGAACACTCGGTGATTACCCATGATTCGTGTTCGTTTGGAGTTCCCGGAGTTCTCGGCTACGTGCCTTGCCTCAGGACCTCCGAACTTGACCGTTTTGTGTCTGGTTGTGCACCAAACATTTGTGTTTTGCCTTGGAGGGGCAGGGAATGCCTTTTGAGGCATCCCCACACACCACCGGCAGCGGCTAGAGGCCACCGGCTGGATGGTGTTGCCATCGGCACTATATTGTGCCGCTCGGCACTATTTTGTGCCGGTCGGCACACCTTTTGGCAAAATGACCATTTTGCCCTGCCGATCACTTTACAGCTGTTTTTGGAGATATTTTCAGACAGCTTTGTAGCACTTGTTTCCCCTCCATACACGTGTATGGAGGGATAAGTCTTTAATTGACTTAGGTTGTAAGCTTTGTCCTCTATAAGAGAAGGCTTTCTCCTCTTGGCTCAAGGGTTAGAAGAGTTAGGCATTTTAGGGAGAAAATACAGAGAAGAAGCTCTAGTTTTAGGTTAGAAATCCTATAGCTATCCTATCTCTCTTTTCCTTGCTCATTTTGTACACTAGGTGTTTTAATTCATACTATTGTACACAAGCACCTAGTGTTCCACCTTCCTCTTGGAGCTGAAGTTCTAAGAGCCTATTCTTAGTGTTCTTGACTGGTTTGAGGCTTAAGGAGACATCAAGGTCACCATTGTTGCAGAAAAGCTTCAAGGGTAAGAAACTAGTCTTTTTTACCCCTTTCTTGCACCTTGTTTTTACCTAGTTTAGGACTGTTTTTGTGCTTGGTGATCAATACAAAAAAGTTCTGTTTTTTAGTCCTCTTGATAATTTATTAAGGGTACTTTGTGCTTTGGGGAAGTTTGGCCCCTCTTAGGCCTTGAAAGGCCTCATTTTTGTGATATTTTGTTGAGCTCCGGGATTTTGGTGTTTGGGTCTCTTCACCACTGAAATCTTGAGGGATTTCAGTGGTGTAGGTGATGCCTTAAAGTCCTAAGAAGGAGAGGGCCACCCCCTCTCCTTGATGTCCTTGAAAAGGGCAAGTTTTGCCTCTTGAAGGAGCATTGTGCTTGAGTGTGTGTTGAAAATGTATGGACTGTTATTCATGCTTAGAATATCATGATTTAACATTGCTATGTGTTGGTTTTAGTACTTCTTGCATGTTTTGCATGGTTGCTTTGTAATGCCTCTTTGGTCCCTTAACATGCCTAGGTTGTTAGTCCTAGTTTGAGCATGCTTTAGGCTTAGACTTATGAATGTTTTATGCTTATTTTGACATGTTTTAGCTCTATCCATAGTCATTTGGGTTGATCTTGGCATGCATTATATAGCCCCTTTGCATGTTAGGCTTGCTAGCCTTTGAGTATGCATGTGTAGCATGTGTTGCTTACCTCATTTTGATGGTTTGGAACCATTTGGCATGTTATTTCAGTCCCTTTGGTGTGCTCGTATGCTCGCCTTAGTTGCCTCTTTAATACTTTAAAAGCACGTGTTGTATGCCTCATGTTTTAGCATTTGTGCATGCCTTTGGATTCATGCCATTTAGATGCCATCTAAGTGGTCTTTTGGGCTTAGTTTTATGTGTTAAAACTCTGTTTTTAATTGGTTAAGTGTTACCATGTGTGGTTGTAACATGTGTGGTTCAATGCCTCATTGGTTTGCCTTAAGTGCTTGGGCCACTTGTTGTATGCTTAGCCTACTTTGTTGCTTGGTTTAGCACCATATTTTGCACGATTTCCAGAGCTTTCTATGCATGCTAATTGGCCATGTTTAAACTCATTTCAAGTGTGCTTGAACATTGTTTATTATGCTTAAGTGTTGGTGCCTTAACTTGTGCATGTGTGCATGTGTGTTTGGCCCTCATGATTTAGCATTTTGGCCAATGGTTTTAGGCCTATTTGGAGCTGCCTAATCCATGTTTGAGTCCACCCCCTTGCTTAGTTCACATGCTTCCTTGCTTAGGTTGTGCACCTAGCATGTTTTGCTTGCTTGCATTGCCCATTTTGCATACTAGTTGACATGTCTAGGATTGCATCATATTGGCATGCATGCTAAGCCTCTTGAAGTGAAGTATGATGGAGGTTTGGCACCCTTGTTTGCTTGTTTGCATTGCATGCATTTGAAATTAAAGTTACATACTTGGTTCTTTGGGCCATCACGCATGGAAATGCATGATTGGTGGTCCGAGAATCGAGGCACATCTTCTTTTGAGTCATTAGTATGATAAGGAGTGTGTTTAGTGCATATATGCTTTGAATTGCATTGCCATACCAGTATTTGCCCTCTCGCAGTGGTGAGCTGTGTCAGAGGCATTCAAGGTCACGACAAGAGTTTAGTGCCGACCGGCAGTCAATTTGCAGCCGATGGATCAATTAAGTGCCGATGAGCTCAATCCACTGCCGGTGGAAGTTTTGTGCAGCCGGTAGTGATCTTCAGTACCTAAGGAAGTATTCCTAGGACTTTGGCAGCTTCCAGAGGAGCAAAACAGAGAAAACAGAGGCAAGCTAGGCATGGCAGTGTAATTCCGAGAGGAATCCGGGCGCGCGTGCATTGAGCCCTCGCCCCGAGGCGATTTACTGTTTTTCTTAGATTAATTATTTTGTTAATTTAATTAAGCTGTAATATTTAATTAGCTTGTGTAGTTAATTATTTGTATTATTCTTTTGGTCCCTCCGAGCGAGGGCGTAATTGTAATAAGGGTGCGTGAGTGGGTGTATGTCTCCCAACCCCCATTTCTTTCTCCCTTTTATTTACTTACTTATGATGGTAGATTAGGGCACGTTTATTTTAGCATACCTTATGCAATGCATGCGTGCATTTATGCATTTGTTCATATGCATCGGGCTCGGTACATCATACAAATTGCATCGTACTTTCAATTCCAAATTGAATACGTGTTATTTGTAACATTTCACATGCCATGTTTAGGATAGCCGAGCTTGTCTAGATCACATCCTTGCTTATGTTGCATTAGCCACTTAACATGAACTAGGACATGCATGTTTGCTAACTAGTTTATTGTTTTGGCATGGAGTACAATGTAAGTATTTATGCTTTAGCATCTCGCATGCGTGTGAATGTTAACATGACAGTATGCTTAGCATGTGGCTAAATGCTTATATGAGATAAACTGTTTGAATGCCTGTGGGTGGAGGTTGGATTGCTTGAGTTGAAAAACTCGTTGAAATCCATATTTTAGCCTACTTGCGAGTAGCAATTTCAAACTGTTTTCAAAACAGACGGATATGCAATGTTTGTTTCCAAATTAGGCAATCTAGTCTATACTTGTTTGCTGTGCGCATAACATAGTAATTCTAGGCTAATAATTGGAATAAGAGCATGTAATGTTTTCAAAATCGGATATCACGGTTAGTAGAGGCCGGTCTTGACCAGCGAAAGGGGTGCTCATAGTGACCTTCCCGATCGTACCTAAGCTCCCGAGCCAAGACCACTTTGGTGATGACGGACATGTGGCCTTCGGCACCGAGTCAGGGTTTCCTAAATTTCTCATTTTAAAATATTTAGGTGGCGACTCTGTAATCTGGCAAAGCAGTCCATGTTTGGCACTACTTTTTCAAAAATCTGTTTTCTCAAACGATTTACCGGATTTGGACTCTTTGGTTCAGATTTAGAACCGACACAAATCGAGTCCGAACTGTAACCAGTGAGTCCCCTCGCGGACCCGTTACACTCATACACTTGTGAATTTGCCACTGTCCTTAGCTTTGCACATCTGCACACACTTCATTCAATGTTTTTGAATTCCTATTTGTTTTCTTGAGTCTAAACCATTGTTGTTTCCATTTTTCTTGCTTTATTTCCAGATTCTTGCCTTTGATTCCTGTATCTGCGTAGATTTAGGTTTGGGACTTGATCTAGAACTCTGTTATTTAGGAAAACCGAACCAAAACCCCCTTAGATTCTCAAAAACCTTTACTCCAGTGCTCTCTAGGGTTTAGCCGAGGTCTTTAAACCCACACCAAACATTCTTCTCTGAAATTTTGCCTTAATCTTCACAAGCCGACATCATGGGTATGTTCAGGTGGAGAGTTGACACCCCTTCCAAGCTAGAGTAGTTTAGGACAGAGTTCTCCATCCCAGTCGATGTTCACCTTAGGCTGGCAGGGAAAGAGGACTCCATCATACCTGATGGGGACTTTATGTCTTTCCCCGTAATGGCCTTAATAGAGTGTTGACTTAAGTTTCCTCTCAACATCCTTTCTTGACAAGTCCTTCATTATTACAAACTTAACCCAATGCAGCTGGCTATTAACTCTTATAGAGTCATTAACGGTATAATTGCCCTAGCTAGATGAGAAAACGCTAGGATAACACTAGTTAACATCCAATACTGTTATGCCATGTGTGGCCTGAAATCCGAAACAGGCTACATCTATTACCTCAAGCCGAGATCCACTGAGTACAAACTCATAGCCGACCTCCCAGACTCCAACAAAGGTGCTGGAGATGATTATTTCATCATCTCGGGCAACTGGGAGTTCTTACCTGATGACGACCTCTACTTCTACCCTTTGAGCCGAATAGTGTTTAAAGAGTGTAATGGTAAGAACCAAGTGTCACTTTACATACTTTTAAGTCTTTATTACTTTATTCCCTTTATATGTTCTAATGTCTGATTTTTGTACTTGCAGCTCTTCCTCAGCCACCAAAAGACTTTCACAAAACCTTCTACCCCAGCAAGGACTTTAAGAAACTGTTGGGCTTGCCAATTGATCAGTGCAAAGCCCCTCTACTGCTCAACTACATTCCATCCTACAAATCCGCCTTGCCCGACGTCCCCAAGAAAAGCAAGTCTCCACCTTCAGCAACAACTCCCCCTAATACTTCATTACCACGGCCTGACCAAGCCTCAACCTCCGATCTAACTGAGCAGCCATCAACATCTACTCCATAGCTGATTCCTCTTGCCTAGCGCTAATGCCATCGCTGAGTTCCAATCTTTGCCCCTATCAGCAGAACTCGCAGCCGAAAACGCCGACTTTTTAAGTCATCGGCCTACGACCTAGAAAACCCACTTACTGCACTTCTAGTTATCCGCCTTGGCACCAAAGTAACTGTAGCCGCCACCATTGAAGAGATGGCAGTTGTTGAAGACCTGCTTGCCAACATCCCTGGGGTGGTGATAGTTCAATCCTCATCCTCTCTTTCCCAACCAACTCCAAAGCCAAAACGGATGAAAAAGGCCAAAGCAAAGGCTACAGTGACTCAAATCGATTATGAGGACACTATGCCTATCTCGAAACTAGTCGAGGCTGAGAAGAGCGCCCCTTCCACTGAAAAACGTCCAGCCGAGGCCCAGCATCTGATGCTCCACCGGCCAAAAAGCCGAGGTCCGACCACCAAGAAGGCAGTAGCTACTCCCGAAGCATGACCTGGGTGCTCAAGATCATGCTCAATGACAAACCTCTTCGCTGGCGATGCGGTAAAGAAATCTTGAAGTCGGTACATGCCTTGTCCACTACCGTTTCTTCCGCTCAAGACATGAATCGCATGGCCGAGTTGTATAAGTATGAGAACTTTGCTCTCATGATGCAACATTCAGTTTTGGTAATCCTCTTATACTCATCTCTTCACAGTTCTTTCTATACTTAGAAAAAATCTCACTAATCCGTTTTACTTCTTGTAGGCTATTTAACATGCTCATTCCTATGTTGTAAAGACCTAGATGATGAGGAATGAATTGGCGAAAAAGACCAAAGAAGCAGCCAAACTCCTATCCTCACTCAACAAGGTCGAGGCTAGCAATCAAGCTTTAATGGACCAGGCCAAGGATGCCAAAGCTACTTAAAGTCTGGCCGAGGAAAAGGCCAAAACGGCCAATGACGAAGCCAAGGCACCAAGAACCGACCTTGAAGCTGCCAAGGCCAAGGCAGCTGATATGGAGGCCAAGCTTCAGGAGGCCCTTGCCACTAAGGAGGCCAAAGTAAAGGCGGCCGACGAAAAAACCTTCAAAGAGAGGCAGGCCACTGTCCGTGATCAATATAAACAGCAAGTCAATTTGGCTTGCAACCAACATTATCACCTCGGTTGAATGGCGGCCCTTAACAAGTTAGTTGTTTCCATGGACTCCGATCTTCGAGATATCAGTTAGCTTCAAGTGTCTTTCCCACCAGAGCCCAAGGACTCTGGCGATGAAGCCGAAGATGGTGCCGACGATGGTGAAGCCGATGAAGGGGAAGAAGAGGTTACCACTGATCCCAAGTCTCCTACCCTCAATGAGCAAATAGACTTAACTCAGGATGATGAGGATGACTTGGTTTCCAAGGGCGTCTCTCCCAATCCAACTACCTCTAAGGCCAAGATCCAGTGCGCTGAGAAGAGTCTGGATCAGACTTTGCTGGAGATGGATGTCGAGATAGCGACTGAACAGAATGCAATACCGCCATCCGAAGCTGGGAACTCACAAATTAGTCCTAGCACTTAGGATGTTTTATCTCTTCTTTGTTTTGTCTCCTTTTTTAGTTGTACTTTGTTTTGTCTGAACAAATGTTTAGCTATACTTGGACGATGTGCCCTTTACGTAATTGAACAAGTAATCTTTTGTGAATGCAAGTTTCCTCCTTTCTTCTAAGTGTTTGAATGTCTTCTTTTCTCTTATGTATGTTTACCATTTTCATACTTAGAATAATTTTTCATGTCTTCGAAGTATTTCTTTATCTGTATAACCTCTTCAGAGTAAAATACCTCAGACATAACTTCTAATTGTTTATCTTGGCCTTGGCTTAACATTTGAAAACATTGTAAAAATATTTTCACAAGTATTTGTTTTAAACTTGCCACTTCACTCTCACTTATCAAGACTTTTGTCTTCTATATTTCCCAAGTTTGGCAACCTGGCCATCTCGGCAAGTACGTATGTACATCTTGCGATATTACCTCGGCCTAACTTCAACTTGTAAATTTTTCTGAAAATTTCAACAAGTGTTAAGCCAACTCTAGCTTGTAAATTTCTCTATAAAAGTCCAACTCCCAAGTACTTTAAACTTTTACTTATCATTCTCCAGCTCCTGCCCCCTAATGTGAACTTAAGTTTCACTTATGTCCACATTAAGTACGTATAGTTTTTGTCGAAGTCAGTTTCAAACAAAGACTAGCTGAGGTTCTCAACCTTGGTTTCTCTCTTAATCTAACTGAAATGCACTTAGTTTCATTCTAAGCTTAATTCTACTGACATGGTAAGACTATGCTAAACCAACTTAGTTCAACTTTATTATATGCAAGTTCAATTTCATCTCTGTCATATAATGAGTCTAAGTTATTCGTCATATTTCAATCAGAAATATCGCCAACTTAGTTCAACTATATTATATGCAAGTATAATTCAACTCTGCCATATAATAAGTCTAAGTTATTCGTCATGTTTCGATCAGAAATATCGCCAACTTAGTTCAACTCTATTATATACAAGTATAATTCAACTCTGCCATATAATAAGTCTAAGTTATTCGTCATGTTTCAATCAAAAACAATGCTAACTTAGTTCAACTCTATTATATACAAGTATAATTCAACTCTGCCATATAATAAGTCTAAGTTATTCGTTATGTTTCAATCAGAAACATCGCCAAATGACTGGTCAGTCCAATCACACAAATTTTCAAATTCTTAAAAAATCAAGCTAAAAAAAAATTTATTACTACCTCGGCTAAGAAAATCAAGACATAAATTTCGAAAAACAAAAAGTCTAATGATAGAAAAACTTTAAGTTGCAAGTATTCCAAGGCCTTGGCAACTCTTTTCCTTTATTGTCTTTAAGCCGATATGCCTCATTGTTGACGACTGGATAATTCTATAAGACCCCTCCCAATTTGGGCCTAGTTTTCTCTCTCTGGGATCCTTCTTGTTGCCGACGACCTTTCTTAGGATGAGGTCCCCAACTTGAAACTCTTTTGGGTTGACCTTTTTATTGTAAGCCCTAGCAAGCTGCTGCTGGTATGCCCCCAGCCAAATTGCTGGTCTCTCCCTTCTTTCTTCCAGTAGGTCCAGATCTTGAACCAAGAATGCCTCGTTAGTCCCATTCTTTACTCCCTGGGTTCTGATCCTAGGGATGCCAACTTCTAATGGGATAACTGCTTCTGTGCCATAAGTCATGGCAAATGGGAATTCCCCAGTTGATCTTCTCGGCGTACTTCGATATGCTCAGAGTACATTGGGCAATTCTTCCACCCATTTTTCCTTAGCTGCTTCCAGTCTCTTCTTGATCCCATCCAAGATAATCTTGTTCGATGCTTCTGCCTAACCATTACTCTGAGGGAAACTTGGAGTGGAGTAATAATTCTTGATATTGTACTTTGCACGAAAGCTTTTGATTAGCTTACTGTCAAATTGTGTACCATTGTCTGCTACTATTGCCCTTGGGATCCCAAACCTGGTGATGATGTTCTTCCATATAAAGTTCTTCACATCAATGTCCCAAATCTTCGCGAGGGGTTCAACTTCTACCCATTTTGTGAAATAGTCAGTTGCTACCACCAGGAACTTCCTTTGTCTAGTCACTTGAGGTAGTTGTCCAACAAGATCCATACCTCACTGGGCAAATGGCCAAGGGCTAGACACTGCGTTTAAATCTGCTGCTGGTTGATGTATCGAAGGTGCGAACCTTTGACACTTCTCACACTTTCTAACATAGGCTTCAGCATCTTTCTGCATGTAGGGCCACTAGTACCCCTGAGTAATGGCCCTATAAGCAAGTGATCTGCCCCTAGCGTGGCTTCCACATACTCCTTCGTGTATTTCATACAAGAAGTCTTCAACTTGTGAATGATGCACACATCTCAAAAGGGGACTAGTAAAAGACCTTCTATAGAGATGTCCTTCTGTTGTCAGACTGAACTCACCGACTTCAGTCTGGTCTTATGTACTTCTTTGCGATCATCTGGCAGCTTCCCATCTCTAAAGAATATTACTATTGCATTCATCCAACTTGGTCCCATCTCTATACACATTGCTTCGTACTCTATGATCAGTGGTTCCATACTTGGGCCTGACAAACAGTCAACCATTATTGTCCTTGCCTCCCATGATTTCATTGCACTAGCCAAGTTAGCCAAGGCATCGGCATAGCTGTTGTCATCTCGGCTAACCTGATGTAGTCGGTAGTCCTAAAACAAGGTTAGTAGTCTAACAACCTCCTTAACGTAGGTTATCATTCTTTCATCTCGGGCTGCATACTCACCTGTTGCTTAGTTCACAATAAGCTAGGAGTCACAAAAGACCACTATGTCTCGGCTTCCATTGCTGCTACCAGCTTCAATTCTGCAATCAGTGCCTCATATTTTGCTTCATTGTTTGAGGCTTTAAACCCTAGTCGAATAGATTGTTCTAGCATCTGCCTATCTAGAGATATTAGCACTACTCCTGCCCTCATTGTTTGTCGGTTTGAACTCCTATCAACAAACAAGCGAAAAGAGTCGCTGATATAAATATCGCAGGGCTTGAGCATCTCTTATTTCTTCTGCTCTGCTGAGGAGTTTTTCATCCCCAGTTGGGTTTCTTCTTGTTCACCTGGACATCCTAAGCTACGGCTCATCGAAGCCCGACATGGAATGGCACCCAGTGTGAACTCGGCCACGAAGTCGGCCAGAACCTAGCCTTTGATTGCTGTTTTGGCCCTAAATTAAAAGTTTTATTGGCCCAATACTACTGCCCTTCAAGCTACCCTGCTTGTCAGATCTCTTTGTTGTAGCAAGGACTTCAAGGGATGCTCAGTCAATATCACAATCTTGTGGGCTTGGAAATAATGATTCAACTTCTTAGAAGCCATCATTAAAGCTAGTGTCAATTTCTCCAGGGGCAAGTACCTAGTCTTTGCGCCTGCTAGGGTTTTACTCACATAGTATACTACCCTTTGTTCTCCATTCTCTTCTCTAATTATCACTACACTCACTGCATGCTCTAAAACCACCAAGTACAGGAATAACTCCTCTCTAGGTACTGGATTCGAGAAAACTGGAGCTGTGGTTAAATACCTTTTCAAGTCAGCCAAGGCGACTTCACATTCTTCTATTCATAAGAAGTCTATGGCCTTTTTCAACAGACTGAAAAATGGTTTACAATTATCTAAACTTCTGCTTATGAATCTGTTCATAGCTGCGGCCCTTCCAGTTAACATCTGCACTTGTTTTGCTGACTCTGAGCTCTTCAAATCTAAGATGGCCTTAATTTGATCTGAGCTTACCTGAATGCCCCTTCTGGTAACCAAGTACCCCAAGAACTTACCAAACCCAACTCTAAATGCACATTTTAAAGCATTGAGTCGGAGTCGATATGTTTTTAGGATGTCAAAGATTGCCTTCAAGTTGGCCAAATGATCCTCAGGTTCCTTGGTCTTCACGACCATGTCGTCGATGTATACCTTCACTGTTTTGCCAATCTGATGTCTGAACATCGTGGTCACCAACCTCTGATACGTTGCTCTTGCATTTTTCAACCCGAAAGGCATCACTCTATAGTAATACAACCCTTTAGGGGTGATAAATGCAGTCTTCTCTTCATCAGGGGGTACATAGCTATCTGATGGTACCCCCTATAAGCGTCCAGCAAGCTCATCCTTCCATATCCTATAATGGCATCCACTAATTGATCGATTTTGAGGAGTGGGAAACTGTCTTTGAGACAAGCCTTATTTAGGATAGTAAAGTCCACACAGACCCTCCACTTTTCATTCTTTTTTTTTTTACAACCATAGTGTTGGATAACCAGGTAGGGTAGTTTACCTCTCGGATGGCTCTGGCCTCTAGGGGTGGGCACAGATCGGTTGCGGCCACGAAACCTCCAATCCGCCATCCGTCCGCCAAATTGGCTGATTGGTGAAAATCAATCCGCATCCGTCCGCCAATCCGGCAGATGCGGATTTGGCGGATTGGCGGATGGATGCGAATCGATTTGGCGGTTTAAAAATTTACAAATTTTCAACATACAAAAAAAAAACCCAGAAAAAAATTCAATTAACATCGGCGTCACAGTCACTGCTGAATGTGATGTGCCTACCTGGGATTAAAATCGGTGTCACAGTCACTGGGTTCATGCTTGTGATCAACTCTTTAGTTTTTATTTCAATTGTTTATGATAGATAAGCACTTGTGGTTATGGGCAGCAATTTAGATGAGTTACACACTGTTCAAATAATAGTTAACATTATCTGAAACATCAATCATCTGGCTAGGGCCACTTTCACGAATTTTTTACTTGGTTGAGAAGCAAAAACATAAATGTATCTCATCAATGTGCAAAGACGCCATGAACAAACAATATGGTCATCAATAAGACAGTATATCATATCACATAATTACAGAGAGCAATACAATTAATTTAAATATAATTAAAAACTAACCTGGAGAAAGGGATTGTTTTTACTTCAACTTGTCAGCCTTTTCTGAGTCAAACACACAGAGTGTGGAGGTACCTGGAACAACAAATGTAATATCTGAGCTTCCAAATATTGATTGAAATTGGGATATACAATGATAAACAAACTACAAACCAGCTGCTCCTAATATAGTGAATATATCTAGTGAATTAAGCCTTACTACAAAACTCTTCACATTGATAGTGAATATATATGTATATATATAAACTACCAGCCATGAGCAAGTTATGACTTGTTGGAAAAATTCAAGAACTTTATGCAAAGAAGAATGGGTCAAGATTTAATTCATGAACAATGATAGTCATCAAGAAACTTCAAAATGGGCAATACAGAACTCTGCTGTTGCTTCCACCGCAGCCTCCAAACCCATCTGATTACTCAATCTGTACACCATTAAAATCAAAATCAATATAAATTGAACCAAAATATATCATTCATACGTGTACACACTCACCACTGCAATACACACACATCTATTTATATTAAAGCACACGACTTATATATATACAGAGAGAGGTACCTTAGTGACAATATATATATATATATATCTTCTATCTAGAGTTCAAGAGTACATCAAGACAGTACAAGACCTTCAAACCCATCTAAATCGAACAACCCAAATTGCTTCTTGAATCTTGATGTTCTTGGATCGAGTAAAAGCAACAAAATCTTATTCCAAAACCCCGAGATTGAGTTCAAGAGTACATCTATTTATACAAAGAGAGGTACTCGGTGTAGATCGATCCGCTCAATGCAAATTGATTGCCGCTCGAAGTGTAGATCGCTTGGTCGCTCAGGTAGATCGTCACGAGGTTCACCGTAGATCGCTTGGATGATGGGTGGGTAGGGTAGAGAGAGAGAGAGAGAGAGAGAGAGAGAGAGAGAGAGTCTCTGCGTGTGTGTTGGGTTTGTTTGTTTGTTGGGTCTGTCAAAAAATTAGGGCAAGATCTAAAGAAAAATGGCAAGAGGCGTAAGGAAAATTTGAGGAAAAAAAAAAAACAGTCACGGGTGGGTCGGGTCCAGCGGATAAAATGGCGGGTCACCCGCCACCCGACCCGAACCCAAGAAAATTGGAAAACCAGGCCCGCATCTGTCCGCTAGGTGTCGGGTCGGGTTAGGTCAAGTCGGACGGGTTTGGTGGGTCGGTGGATCTGTTGCCCAGCCCTACTAGCCTCTAACAGTTTGTCCACTTCCTCCTCTACTGCCTCCGCATGGACCAACGTCGGCCTCCTTGCTCACTGGATGACGGGTTTTGCCGATCTGTCTACATTTAGTCTGTGGCATCTAACCTCGAGGTCAATGCCAGGCATCTCGTATGGCGTCTAGGCAAACACCTCTATGTTTTCTCGCAAGAACGCTTATAACTCCCATTCCTCTTTCTCGGCCAAGCCTGAGCCAATGAGGAAGAAGTGCTCTTCATCCCCTTGCTAGACCAGAATTTTCTTTAAGACTTTCTCACTTTTGTCGGCAGGTTCTTTGCTGACATCATCTAGGACATTTATGTCCTCGTCCTCGATCTCTACTGTCTCTGCCTCTCGTACGTTGCAGGTGGATTTCATTGCTGCCATGGAGCAATTCTTTGCCTGCACCTAATCCCTTTTGACCTCTTTAATTCCATGCTCTGTTAGGAACCGCAACAGCTAGTGCAACGTTGAGGGAACAGCCCTCATTACTTGCAACCATGACCTTCCCAAGATAATATTGTAAGAGGGAGGGAGGTGTCTATTGCTGTGAACTCTGTGCTTACCTTCTTGGTGCCTACCTGCACCTCTAGACTTATTGCTCCCAAAGGCCATGTCGGCATTCCATTGAACCCGACCATTAGACTATTAGACTGCTCCAGATCATCTTAGTGAAGGACCAGCTCCTTGTAACATCTGATATACATGATGTCACAAGAGCTACCTTGGTCAACCAGAATGCACCTTACCTGGCACTTTCCAATCTTCAAGGATATCACCAGAGTATCATTGTGTGGATATTGCACCATGTCTAGGTCGGCTTCAGTAAAAAACACCATTGGTACCTGGTACTTATCTACCCTAGGCCTTTTTTGCTGGACCTAATACACATGCTGTAAGTGTTTCACCCTCTGAGTCTCCCCGCGTACCTCGTTCTCATTGACTTTCGAATGAATCACATTGATCACTCGAGATCTGTATGCTTGCGGTTGTGGTGCTGGTGGAGGTGGTGATGCCGGCGCTTGGGACAGCCTTGCTTGCTCTTCCCTTATTCTGGCCTTATCTACTAGGTCCCTTAAGTGACCTTGCCTCACAAGGTCTTTCAGATGTGTCTTTAGAGCTCTTCACCCTTGAATCAGGTACCCATCCTCATTGTGGTAAGCACAGTGCTTCCTAAGGCTTCTTCCCATAAATTCTCCAGAGATCTTCTTTAATGCTCTATAGTAAGGCTGGTTCCTAATTCTTTCCAGAACTTTGTAAACTGGGATCCGGAACACTATGGTGACTGCCTGTGCAGCCCTTAGTCCTGTTTCTTGTCTATTAAAATTTGTATTACCTCAGCCTCGCTTCGGCGAGCCATTCCTCTTCTCTTGCTTTGACGCCTTGGTCCCTGGCATGTCTTCCTTTGCTCTCGTATATTTCTCAATTCTGGCCATAAGTTCCTCCATACTTTTTGGCAGTGTCTTTGTCAGTGATTTTCGAAGCAGACAGTCATCGTTCAGGATGTTCTTCAAAACATGACCGCCATTTCTTGGTTGCACCCTGGTATTCGGTTAAACACCTTATAATACCTCTTGGCATAAGCCTTGAGCCTTTCATCCTCGCCAATTCTCAAAGCCATCAGGGAGTCTATCCTTAACGGCGGCAGTTTGTTTATAACAAACCTGGCCACAAACATCTCGGCCAAGCCTTCCCAGCTTTTCACAGTTCCTTTCGGCAACTTATGAAACCAATCTGATGCAATTTCCCCAAAGGATGAGGAGAACACCTTGCAGAGCAATGGCTCGTTTCCGGTGTACAGTGCCATTGAGTTCAAGTATAAGCTGACATGAAAGTTGGGATCAGACTTATCATCGTATATCTAGAATCTCGGCATGTGGAACCTTTTCGAGGCCGCAAACTTGTCCAATTCCACTGAAACGGCGTTCTCAGCTTGACCGGAGATGTTACCTCTGCATCTTGTCGCTTCCTCTGGATGTAATCCCTCAAATTCTCCTTAGTTCGTCCAGGAGCTCTACCACAATGGATTTCGCCTTTTGGTGCTGTTCTGGTCGTTATGAGTCCTCTTGGACCTCCTTCCATTCGTTGTGTCAAAACAAAGCTCCTTCCCTTGAACATGCCGATACTCTTTGGCGTAGGTTTCTTTGGCACGATGTGTCTTCTGAAACTCTCCTCTCATCGATTCTTCTCGTCGGACCTCCCATAAAGGTCGATGCGAGTGCTCCCTTGCCCTGTCATGCTAAGGGACTGCAAGGATTGCTTTCTGCCTCCCTTTTTGGGCATCGTTCTTGGTCGTTGGAATTGATGTGTCCTCCAATGGAAATGGTGGCTGCATGACGTTGTTCTGCATCATGAAATTGACAACTGATTGTAGGTCTGCCAATTTGTTTGCCATCCCTTTCATCTCGCCGTCTCTCCTCAGGCATCTTTCATTCTAATACGCGCCCTGACATGCTTTCTTCGGTACGTCTCCCTCTTGGCCAACGTCTTTTTCTCTGGGATTCTTATCCCGAGGTTCTTCGTTACAGTTGTCCTCCTCTACGTTAGGTTCGGCGTTTTTACCACTCCCATTAGGGATATCGCCCCCAATTCTTTCTTTCTACCCGTCGTTGGCTATCTATTCTTCTTACGTTTCCCACTGACAGCGCCAAATTGTGGGTGCTAATTTCTAACAACACTGCCAAACAAGCACTTAGCTGGAGAGCACTGGCAAAATAGGTCTCGCCCGAACAACCTGTCATAGAAAGATAAAACTCCGCCAGTGGTTCGTCCACCCGGGAACACTCCGACGATCAAGTCAGTACTCAGTTATCTCTCAAAGATAATAAATAGTGTTTAACTCACTAGCCAAAATACAAAAAGCGTACCTTTGACATACGATGGTGCCTTACTTTTATAGCCAGCACTAACCTGATCCTTGTAGAAGCCTAGTTTCAATGGACTCCGGCTCAATGCTCATTTTAGACTCTTAGCCAGATAGAGATAAACTCCCTAAGAACTTTATCTTTATCCAGACTGAGGTCCTCTCCCATTCTAGGACCCTTGTCCCTTATCCGATAATCTCGAATTCCGATATCTCTGCAGATAATCTCGGCCTAGACGAGATCACCTCCGCGCCATGACCAAGACACGTGGCACCTCAGCTGGCACTTCGGTACCACATTGGCCACATGTTGTCATTCACAAAAATATGCCCCCACACATAACATTGCCGAATTTTTAATCAAACAAAACCTTGAAGATTTTAAAGCTATAACTGAGCTGAACTTAATGAAACTGTATCAATAATCTAGTTGCTATAACTCGAGATAGAATATATTTTTTTTTATCAACAAAAGTTAGTGGTTAGTTGTTAGTAATTAGAAAGTTTTAAAAAGCTTTAATGAGACTTTGCCTCAAGGTGAGGCTAAAGAAAAATGCCTCAAGGTTTTGATTTTTAGACTTTACTCCCCCAAAGACTTGCGTACACAATTTGAGAGATGTGTCTTACACGCTTTTTACACATAAGCATGTGAGTAGTACGCATATGAAGTGTTTGTGTTAGGTTCTTGTTAAACTTAGTCTAGTAGATGGTTTAAACATAAAAAATAAAAAAATAAAAACAAAAAGACTATTTTGCAACTACTGAAGCTCAATTACTGAAGCTCAATCAGGAAAAAATACAAAATTAATGCTTAGGGGTTGTTTGAGGTGTCCTAAATAAGTGTACTTTTTGTCTTTTTAGACTAAAAAGTTGAGGTTGAAAATATGAATGTTTGGGTTAACTTTTTGACTTTTTATGGAAAAATGTGTAATAAAAAATTGTAAAAATTAGTTTGTAGGGAAAAATTAGAATTGGGAGTTGTGCAGCCGTAATTGTTGACTTTTGGTGAATAGTGATAACTTTTTAACTTTTTGAGTAACTTTTTGACTTTTTAACTTTTTTGAGACTTTCCAAACTTGGCCTTAGTGAGAAGCTCAATTACTGAAGCTCAATCACTAAAACTAAGAATTCCAATTTCACTTTCAATAAAGCAAAACTTTCTTCTCTATAGTGAGTCTTGAGTAGAAAAGTATTTATACATTTATATTTGATTTTGATATATTTATTTATTTATTTAAAATATTTAAATTATTTACTAAATATAAAATTCAGAATTTGAAATGTTTACATCTCAATGCCTTAAGACTCACGCCTCACCTCATAAGGGATAAAACGCCTCATTCGCTTTTAAAAATTTTAGATTAATATCTTGGGGAGTTGAAACTCATAGTCATACACCTTACAAGAAAATCTTACTATCCCATTCCACTCCTAAGAATGGAACTCAACATTTCACCTTCAAGAGAAACTTTGTGACCAAAGAACTAACCAACTGAACTGAGATAGGATAAATATGGAGTACTTAGCACCCTACATATACTAATTTATTTGATTTTATTTGAAATCAGAATCTTTTTGTTAGTTTTTTACTTTATAATTTTTCCTTAAAAAGTAACTTTATTTTAAAATTTTAATTTATTATGGTGATTTTTTCATTCCTATCAAAGACGATGGAATGAACGTTAATGAATAGAGATGATTTTGGTGATCCCAAGACATGGTTACATAGTGTTGTAATTAGTAGAAGTGATAGGATTTATAATTTTATATTAGGTCATTAAAAACAATAAAAAACATGTTAATTGGTAACTGCTTATCAAGTGGTGCTCTTGAATGACCAAATAATTTTCCCTCCATCACTTATGTTTAGATGTTATAAAATTAAATAATATGTAACATTTTATGCCTTTTTTCATAATTTTTCTATTTCATATTTAAAGTCTATCAAATAATTAAGGTTGTGTTTGGTTCTCTTTTGAAATTATGATTTCAATCAAAGAATTTTAGAATTTTTTTCAAAACTCATAATCAAACACATAACTCAAAACTATTCAGAATTCAAATCAAAAATTATTTTCAAAACTCATAACCAAACACACAACTCAAAACTCAATTCAAAATTCTTTTCAAAACTCAAAACCAAACTCTTTTCAAAACTCTATTTAAAAATTAAAAAAAAAATTCAAACAATTTTTTTTTATTTTTAAAATTATTTTTAGATTCATGATTTGAGTGTGAAGTCATGTTTTGAGTTAAATTTTGAAATGAGAAAATTTGTTTGGTATGAGTTTTAAAAAAAGTTTTGAATTGTATTTTGAGTTTTGAGTTGTATTTTGAAATTTTTTGGATTTATTTTTTCAAATATTTAAAATTTTCTTAATTTTATTTTTTAGGGTAAATATTTTATATTTTAAATATTTATTTTATTTTATTTATTTTAATATGCACTATATTTCATACATTTGTGTACTATATTTTTTTAAATATTTAAAAAAATTTAAAAATTTATTTTTTATTTTAAATATATAAATTTTATTTTAAATATTTTATTTTATTTTATAAATATATTTTTAAATATTTTAATTTTTTGTTATATGTTTAGTTACGATTTGAGTGTGAAATTTTAAAAGTAGTGTGGAGTTTCGAATTATGTGTTTAGTTGGGGCGATTTTTTTTTAAGGTCCCTAGTATTAAGATTTTATAGTATAAAAGACATCTAATATTTTCATAATGTCTAAGGTCTCTCAACATCAATCTAGAGAAAATTGCCAAATCTAGAGAAAATTCAAGGATAATTCAAAGAAAATTGCCAAAATCCAGAGAAAATTGAAGAGTAATCCAGAGAAAATTATCAAATCCATAGAAAATTGAAGGATAATCCAGAGAAAATTGCCAAAGATCTTACCAAGGACAACGTGAAATTTGTAATAATTTCAAATAACATGAAATTTGAGGCACCTTCTTTGACTTTCTGTAAAGCTTCAAAGAGGGGCTTTTGGTTCTTCCTCTTCAGATATTGCAATCCTATATGGGATTTTTATTGATAAATATCATTTAGATGTGTTCTAACCCAAAAAAATTTATGAAAGAATTTTTTAACTCACTTAGTCTCATATATTTATACTTTTATTCTATAAAGACTTTTTTCTTGATTAACACTATTTTCTTAAACTCATATGCCCTTATTTGGGAAGACTAAATAAGTGCACTTTTTGACTTTTCTTGTATTATGTGTAGAAAAAGTAGAGAGGAGATGTTGATTGATGTAACCCAAAAAAGATAAAAAGATGAAATAAGTGCACTTTTTTAGTATAGCCAAACTTGACCTTAATATTGATATTTAGTGTTGATATTTACTGTTGGGGGAGGAGAGAGAAATGAAACGACCAAGGTATAAGAAATTTCATATGCAAATTAAATAACATTGATGTTATTATTTTATATTTCATATAATGTGAATATATTTTTAATTGACAACTCATTAAAAATAATGTGAACATTCTCTCTCATCTGATGTAAACGTTCACAACACCTTTCCAAAAAATCCTCTCTCATCTAATGTAGTGGTGTGAACATTCACAACATTTGAACCTTTTTATTTTTAATTGACAACACATTAAAAATAACATTCATTATATTTTTAATTAACAACACATTCTTATTCATAACATGTAGTGATGTGAACATTCACAATATGTGAATATTCTCTCTCATCTAACGTAGTGATGTGACCATTCACATTCATATATTTTAGTATGAGTATTCATATTATGTAATTGACAACACAATGACAAAAATTCATTTCAAATTAATGTGAATATAATGATGTGAATATTCATTTCAATTACATGATGTGAATATTCACGTCATGTAATTTACAATAGAATGACAAAAATTTATTTTAAATTAATATAAATATAATGACAATCAACATCCTGATGCATGGGAACTACCAAAACGTAATAACAATCAACATTAATAGGGGATAAGAAAGATTGAGGGTGTTTTGGTCTTTTTACCTCAAATAGAATCTAATAGAATAGTCAAAAAGAATATGGGTTGGATGGAGTAAAACTCTTAGAAAGAGAATTTATTAAAAAAGCTCCCATCATATATATATATATATATAGGATGAAATATATAAACTTTCTAAATTGAAATTCACAGTAAAAATAGAACTGATTATAAATATAGATATAGATACATACATATATATAGAGAGAGAGAGAGAGAGAGAGCGAGCGAGAGAGAAATTGCATTTCCGATGAAGTGAAGCAGGTGTTCAACAGCGAGGGAACTGCCGACGATGACGGTGTAGATGCCAGCAACGACCCATATGGGGGTGTACTCCAACGTCATTCCTTCTCCACTTTCCCCGCTGTCGCCCATGTAAATTCTCTCTCTCTCTCTCTCTCTCTCTCTCTTCAAAAATCAATTGATTCAAACACTTCTTTTTTTTTTTGTGAATGTGAATGGAGTTATGTGTGTGTATTAATCTCATCACGTTTGCAAGTTGTCATGGTTGAGTTGGATTTAGCAAAGAGAAAGAGAGAGTTTAGCGCGTAAGAGAGAGAAATGAGATTTGATTTTGAATATTCAAATTTCTCTATAATATTGGATGCAGGTTTGAGGGACCTTAGACATCATAAAATAATATTATAAATCTCTTCCATTACTAAAAATGAAAAAAGGACCTTAGACTAATTTTCTCGTTTAATTATGAGTTTTAAAAATAATTTTTGAATGGAGTTTTGAATTATCTATTTAGTTACGATTTGAGTGTGGAGTTGTATTTTGAGTTTAAAATATTAAAATTTTAAAAAAATTAAAATATTTACAAAATAAAATAAAATATTTAAAATTTAAAAATTAAATATATTTAAATAAAAATTATATATTTAAAATAAAAAATAAATTTTTCTTAAAATTTTTTTAATATTTAAAAAAAATAAATTCAAAAATTTTCAAAATATAACTCAAAATTTAAAAATTAAAAATACAACTCAAAACTCAAAATTCTTTTCAAAACTTATAACGAAACAAATTTTTTCTTTTCAAAATTTAATTCACAATTCTACATTTAAATCATAACTCTACATTTAAATCATAATTCTAAAACTAAACGAAACGGGGAAATTATTCAATACTCCCAGAGCATCACGTGTCCATATTTCAAACCAATCACCAATTATTTAGTCCCATATTATTCCCTCATCCCCAACATAAATTGTGGGCCCTTACGCTTCTCTACCAATCAAAATCCTATAGAGCATCACGTGTCTATAATCCGGGAGTAATGAATAATCACCCACGAAACGAAGTCTAATGCTCCGTTTGGTAAGCTTCTCAAATTATAATTCCACCTATTGATTTGAGTGTGTTGTTTGGTAAGAGCTTTCAAATCATAATTCTACACTCATTTCTCAAAACTCAATTCAAAATATAATCATTACTTTTCAAAACTCATAACCAAACACATAATTCAAAACTTTTTTCAAAAATCAATTCAAATCAATATTTTAATTTTTTTAATATTTTAAAAATATTTTAATTTTGTTAAGATTTTAAATATTTTAATATTTAAATATGTTACGATTTTTTAAATTTTTAAATTTTTTTGAATATTTTAATTTCAAAATATTACGATTTTAATTTTTTTAATTTTAAAATATTTTATAAAAATAAATTCAAACTCTATTTTATAAAAATATTTTTAAATATTTTAATTTTTTTGTTATGTATTTGGTTACGATTTGAGTGTAGAGTTGTGAAAGTAGTATGGAGTTTCGAGTTATGTGTTTGTTTATGAGTTTTAAAAATAATTTCTTAATTGAGTTTTGTTTTATGTGTTTGGTTATGATTTGAATGTAGAGTTGTTTTTAAATTTAAAATATTAACATTTTAAATTTTTAAAATTTTTTGAATATTTAAATTTTTACGATTCAAATTTTTTGAATATTTATTTTAATTTCTTAATTATTAAATTTTATTATTTAAATTATTTAAATATTTATGATTTCAATTTTTTGAATATTTATTTTGAAAAAAAATTATTTCCTTTGTAGTATATTCAATTAAAAAATTGATTAATATTATTTTCTGTTAATAATAATTTTTTAATTGAATTTTAAAAAGAATTTGGTTATGAGTGTTGATCAGAATTTTCAATAGTGTGAAAGTAGTGTGTTTTCTTATGAGTTATAACAATTTGACTTAAGTTTTGAAAACTCTTTCCAAAACTCATAACCAAACAAATTTTCTTATTTTACATGTCAAATTAAACTTTTAAAACTCAATTTCACACTCAATTCAACACTCTATTCAAAAAATATAACCAAACAAATTTTCTACACTCAAATCATAATTTCACAACTCACAAATTCAAAATACAACTCATACTCTAAAATCATATTTACAAAACTCTACCAAAGACAATTTAAAATTTTTCGAATATCTCCCGACGTCGGCGACAGTGTTGTACGTTGGCTGCATGCGTGTGGGTGGGTGCGTGTGCGTGCAAGTATAGTCTACAATATTTAATCTGAAGTTCTCCTAACCATAAGCAATGACATCATATTAAAAAGCTCAATTAAATATATATTATTCACAGATTATATTGTTATTTTATTATCTTATTGTTTTGTTTGATTTTGTTGCTTTATAAAGCCTATGACTAACTGAAATAACGAAAATGCAATTAAATAATGTATTGACCTAAACAGAAGCAGGATTAATGTTTGCTTCGATTGGCTGTTATATATCACTGGTTCTTTTCTTCATTTTGAATCACTCAATTAAATGATGATATATTATTAATTGTCATTAATTATATAATAATTATGTGTAAATAAATAAACTAATTACAAATATTTATATTAGATGTGATATAATAAAAAATCGGTGACATAATATTTCTCTACTATAAAATTTGTAAGAATATTTTTTAGCATAATTAAATATTTAGAGTGACAAATTAAACAGAATTTTTTTTGTAAAGAAAAAAGATAAAGAAAATAGTGATATAAAATTTCAAAAAATTACTTAAAAAGATTATATTGAAATATATTTTTTGTTAGAGGCATAAGTATAATTTTCCAAAAGTTGAGGGAGGCACTTGACCCCACTGGGCCTCACTTGCCTCTGCCTCTGTTTTGATACCTATAAAAATTATCATAAAAACGCTAACCTTTATGTGTATCTATAATTTCTTAAATATTTCATGCTCAGAAAAAAAAAAAGGACTCCAAAAATTATTCTGAATTTAAAATCTACAAAAAGGTTCATTCATAGTGTGGAACAAGTTTAAATGTACACCTTAAATTTGAAATTTTGGGTAAGATTTTCTTTGCATGCATAGATTTTTCCTTGCAATTTTGTATTTATGTTTATAAAAGGGCAAATATAGCGTTGGTCCCAGTATTTGCCCTACTTGGTCAATTTGATCCCTATGGTTTGCATTACTTTTTCTATTTAAATTTTTTCATTTGATAACATCTATTAAGAAACTAAATAGAAATAAAGGATAAATTAGTCCATTCAGAAGAAAACAAATTATTTTAAATTGGACGTTAATCCCTCAATTACTTTTAGGATAGTGAATGAACTATTTTGTTCATTGATCTTGATCAAATTTCTACCAATGTATTTTTAATACTAAACAGACACTTAGAAAAGTTCAAGGATAAATATAAGAACCAAATTAACACAAAAGATAAATTATCGGGAGTACAAATGTAATTTTCTCTTTAAGACAAAAGTTTAAAATTGTAAATAAAAACTTATTTTGTATTTATTTTTGTTTTCAAAAAGTATTTATAATATTTACTAAATTGTGGTAAACCCAAAAAAATGTTTTCACTTATTTTGAAAATAAGTTTTCATTATTTCCTCACTCTCTACCTCCCTCTAGCCACCACTCACCACCATCTGCCAATCACCACCACCCGCTACCATCTGTGACCACTTCTGGAGAGCCTCCTGGCCAACGCCTTTCACATGTTATCAAAAATAAATATAAATATATCTAACGTTTTTATCAAATAAAAACAAAACAATGTAGACGTGCACAAACAACATTTTTAATGAACTATTCAGTCTACTAAGAACCATAAAAGAAACCAAAAGTCCAAAAGTTGGATTCAAAGCATGAACATGGCATATCTATTTACACACAGTGCATGGATTCAGTCTACTAAGAACCATGAACATGTCACATAGATTCAAACCACACACAAAACACAACAAGAACAAGGACAAGGACAAGAACAAGAAGAAGGAGAAAGGAATCAGCTTCTCTTCAGTCCTCTAACAAAAAACCAGCATTCTAATGTGTCGTAAACACATCTTTTTAAGTTATTGAAGTCACATTTACAGATTTGAAGCCACACCAGAACACCCCAATATGTCACCCCAGCTGTAATTATTTATATTCACATGCTGGGAACATTGGCGTTGCACTAACAAGCTTGAGCAAAATCAAACATGGTGGCAACTACGGCCACAACCATTACCAGGTGGAGCCGGAATGTTCCCAATGTAAGTACAACCAGATGGACTCGGAGGCCATCCTTTACCTCTAGCAAGTGTAGATGAAACAGGAACACGACGAGCCGTTACCTGATCTCCTTCCAAGGGTCTATAACCTAAGACAGGTTTTGTAGTAATGACGATGATGATCAATAAGATCGAGATAAGAGAGGTTTTGATATTTGCTCCCGAACCCTTCATTTTGGTGCAAAGAAGTTTAAGCTACTTTGTTGTGTTGTGTTGTGTTGTGTCACACTATGTGAAGACCCTTAGTCCTTTATATAGAAAAATAATCACCTATACTTATTAATGATAATTGTTGGAAATTGGGTTGGATTTTACCCGACCCATTACTTATGGAGCGCCTACTTGAGTTATAGATAATTCACTTATTAAATATATGAGATAATTAAAGGGATTATTTTTGGAAGTGTTAAGAGTAGTTGTGGAAATTTACAACTCCACTTTTATCTACAGAGATACACTCTATATATCTAATAAAGAAAAATAATAATATGTATTATGTGTGTGGGAGTTTTAATCGAAAAATTTGTGTAGAAAAATATTTATCTCTCTGTTCTTCTCTCTTAGGTCACCATTTTTGAACCTAAGAATTTGGAGTGTGGATACAACATTGAGAAACTCTGATAGTTTCTCAATTAACAAAGAGTTTTCCTGACGAAACTCATAATTTAAATATTCCGATACAAACCATTTCCGCTTGAGGTAATATAATTACCCATATATTTTCCTTCATGAACTAATTAATTAATTACAGAGTAAATGGAAATTAATTGTTTGGTCTATCCACTACTGTTTGTTGGTCAGTGAACCTAGAATAAAAGTTTCCATTGCTAACTCCTGATCATATTCCCCCCTTTTGCATTTGTTGCTACTTCTCAACCACCTCTTCCAAAATCCAATTATAGAAATATTTTACTAAAACTATTTTTTTTTTTTAAAAAAATTTTTGACTAATATTGTGAATTTGCATTGCCTTTTGAATATTTTAACTATATTATGGTGTGAAGGTTTTTACTATGATCTGAATTTATGATTGTTCGGAAATTTTTGGAATTTGGACTTTTGTGCAATTTAACGTTATATTCACTGTATATGTATGGGTTACCTCTAATCGATATTATGAAATTTGTTCAAGCTTTGATAGTCATCATTTAGCCATTTCATTAATTTATTGCGGTCTTTATTATGAACTTTAGGATATTGGGATTTGTTGAAATTTTGCTTTGGCACCTTTACAAAATAATATATACAATGGAGAAAAATTATTCTTGGGAGGATAAAAAGGTTTTAGATGGAGAAAGTATAAAAATTGGGAAATGTTTCTACCAAAAATTCTTTCTAGAATAGTTGGGAATCCAAAAGTATTTGTTTATCATAACTATAAGCATTATCAAGAATTATATCACCCACAGAGAATAAAGGAATCCAAAATTTAATTGAAGGACTTTCACAATTGCATGAAATCCATAAAATAAGCATTTTAACAAAAGCAAGTAATTAAATAAACAATAATAAAGAATCCACCATGCAAAAACCATATTCTCTAAAATAAAGCAGTCATTACCACCTGGGGTGGTAGTAACGTGGATTAGGTACTTGCCTTCCACGCTCATGATTCGGGATTGATTTTCTTGGGGGAGCATTTGACTGTGGCCTTATATGCTCAATCCCTTTCGAACCTCGGGCGTGGGTTGTGGTTGGAGGATGAGATCCATTGTTAAATTTAATAAAAATTTGATTAAAAACGATCTAAAAAATAAAATGGTCACGCATTTGTAGCCTTGAAGAGGAATGACTATTCTAAAATGGCAAACTAGAAAGAAATAAATGATGGAAAGTGGAATAAAATAAAATAAAAGGACAGGAAAGTAAAATATATTTTCTTATATAAATTTGATTAGGATAAAAATTTTAAAAGAAAATAGAAATTCTATTTATAACTAACTATTTTTATGACATATTTTAAATTTTTTTTTTTTTTTTGTCTTTTCATGTATTTTTTGCAAGAAATTATAAGTTTAGTGGCCATATTATTATGAATTGTATAAGAAAATTAATTTTTTTTTTGTAACTTTCACTATTTTCATACTAAAAAAACTAAAAAAATATATATATTTTTTTCCCATTTCTTTCACTTTCTACCATTTTCATCATAATCAAACTTATCAAGTAAAGTAACAATCTCATGTTAGACCAGATTTGGGGTGGTTGTTGTGCTGGGTGCACAGTAACCACTGTTGTGCAGTTAAATGGGCTCATTTCAATAATCCGAACCGTTTACATTTTAGAATACATCAAGTAGAACATACCTGCAAAAAATCAAGTTAATCGAATATCATTTATCCTTTCATCCACTCACATTTGCATCTACAAAAATAAATAACAATTGTGATTTAAAATATTAAAATAAATACAAATGTGAGTAAATTCAAGGGTAAACGATATTCAATTAACTTGATTTTTTGCACGTATGTTCTACTTCATATATTCTAAAATGTGAATGACTCGGATTATTGAAATGGGCCCATTTGTCAAGATAACAACTGTAATCTTGCACGACAAAATTTCAAATCCTGTTAGTTCCATGGGAAAGACTATGGTACATACCCATATGCACCTTATAATTATATAAAAATATGACATAACTCCATCATTTCTAAGTCATAATTTTAAAAATAAAAAAAAAAAAAAAAAAACAACGTCATGACCAAACACAACAAAGTCATAACTAAAGATCTCAAAATAATGTGATAACTAAAGAAGAAAATTGGTCATAACTAAAGAAGAAAATAATATAACTAATGATGCATATGGTATAAGGTGTGTATAATAGAATTCTCTTAGACGCGCATGCGCGCGCGCGCGCGCACACACACATATATATATATATATATATATCATAGTCAAAATGGTAAAGTTCTGATTATACACTCTGCCTAATGTTTGTCTCTAAAAGAATAAATAGTTTATTTTCAAAAACATATTTTTTGTTTATTTTTTAGGATACAACGTAATAAAATAAAAAATGTTACGATTATCAAATCGACTTAATTTTTTTCATAGATGATATACATTGAGTTATTTACAAAAAAGAACTGTTCGGATTATCGAAATAAGACCCGTAATGAATCCCTAAAATTGTTTACATTTCAACTTAAGAAAATCTGACTACTAAAATAAAATTAAATTAAAATTAAATAAACAAAAAAAAAAAAAAAGCATTTAATGACAAAATGCACTAGAAACCACCAATATAAAATCATCGCAAACTCAACTCAACCCAATTCATCAAAATTAATACAATAAAAATAATATAATTCCTAGCAAGACAAATTGAAGAGATAAGGTTGATTAGTTTTTTTATATATAAAACACAGTGCGGGCTCCATCTCTGCAAGACAAATCGAAGTGGAATAGATCATATGGTTTGATATGCGCTCTATCTCTGCAAGACAAATTAAAGTGGTGTGGACCATATGGTTCATTAATTTTATATATACGACCCAGTAGTGCTCTTCCTCTGCTAGACAAATTAAAGTGGTGTGACCATATGGTTCATTGATTTTATATATACGACCCAGTAGTGCTCTTTCTCTGCTCGACAAATTGAAGTGGTCTGGACCATATGGTTGATTAATTTTATGTAATCAACTCAGTAGTGCTCAATCTCTACAAGACAAATTGAAGTGGCATGAACCATAATAGTTTGATAGTGCTTTATCTCTACCAGACAATTTCAAGTGGTGTGTGGACCACATGGTTGATTATGTTATTCACCAGGTTTTCTCAGTTTTCTATTTTTCTTTTATCATATCATATATTATTGTATTAATTTATGAAAATTTTATACATAAATGTAATTTTTTGTACATGATTTTCTCAATACCAGACATAAAAGGCATGGGTTCTACATGTAATAGACCCTACTAGGCCTCGTTTGGGAACAGACTAATTTAGTAACTTTTTGGCTATTTGATTAAAATATGAACTAAAAAAACTAATATGTTTGGGATGACTTTTTGGCTTTTTACGAAAAGATGTGCAAAAAGTAAAGAGAAAATAGAATCTTTGACTTTTTTGTATGAGTTGTTGGCTTTTTGACTTTTTTAGTAACTTTTTGACTTTTTGACTAAACCGGCTTGTTGCCAAACGAGTTTGAGAAATTTGTTTATGTGTAGTATTATTCATTAATTTAATGAGTATCACCATTTCTTCTTGTAATTAATAAATAAAATGATAAATTACACTCGTAATCTTTGTAGTTTTCTTTTTGTGTTAGTTTAGTCCTTGTAGAAAATTTTTGAATTTTTTTTTCAGTTTTATTAATATCTATTTTCAATAATTTGATAAAGATAATTTAAAATATTTAAAATCACAAAGATAGTGTTTTAGTCTTTGTATATTTACCTGGATTGTCAATTGAAGCCTGTTCCTTCGGCAGCAATTTTCCGCCCAATATCGGGCAGAGCTGAGCGTTGTAAAAAGTTAGAGCCAAACGTGATTTTAGAAACTCAAGACTGGGCCGGCCCAATATCTACAATAAATGTTGGATGTTTAATGATTGTCTGAATTCGGCCCAATCTTCCAATTAAATGGGTTTAGCTAAGTCCCGCAAAAATTTAGTTTCAAGTAGGTTGGCTTGGGCTGAGAATTAAAAATTATATTTCGGGCTGAACTTTGATCCACCCTCGGTCATCAAGACATCAAAAGAACCCAATAATATAATAAAAATAAAAAATGTATTACAAATTTTATTTTATTACTTTTTACTTTTATTATTACTTTCTTATCGAAGATTAATAATAAATTTGAAATTACATAAGGTTATAAAATAATTATAGATCAATGAAAAGTTTATTAAATTTAATAATTATAATTATAATTTTTTCAATAATTTCATTTTTTTTTCTGACACTTCACTCGATTGTAATTATAAAATACTTCTTACATATTGTACAAACATAACTAGCTTTCGAGAAGTTTTTGATTAGTGTTAGGGTACTGTCACGTAGTGTCTCAATGGTATTGTGATTGGTGGGGAGATAAGACTCACGAATTTATGTTGAGTGATTGAAAAATATAAATAATATGACAAATTATAATTGGTGAAAAATATAGTCACATAGCACCTCAAAACCAATCAATGATTTGTCGTAACTTTCTGTAATGAAATTATTCAACTAACACGTCATTGTTACAATACAAACACTCAAAGTCCACACAAAACAAAGCAAGAAATAGAAATGAACCAACTTCTCCCCTGTTCTCTAATTAAAAAAATTAAAAAACAACAGGAAAAGAAGCTAACGTGTCATATAACACGTCTTTTCTTCTTCTTCTTCTTCTTCATTTTTTTTTTTTTATAATTTAAAACCATATATAATCTGTCACCTCAGTTGTTATTATTGATTCGAACGCTGAGAATACTAGAGTTGCCCCAAAAAGCATGAGAAAAATCAGCCACGGTGGCAACCACCACCGCCACTATAGTTGCTGCCACCAATGTAGGTACATGCGGATGGACCAGGTGGCGAGCCCGAACCTTTACTATCTTCAGCTGAAACAGCACCACCACCATGAGAAACCATTGCCTGATCTCCTTCCTTCAAGGATCTATAAGCTAAGAGAGGTTTTGTAGTAGTAGTGGTAGTGATGATCAAGAAAATCAAGATCATTGTGCTAGTGTGATAGATATATGCTCCTGAAGCCTTCATTTTTACAAGAGCTATATTGTAGTTGTGCTAATCCATGTGAAAGCAATTGGTCCTTTATATAGACCACATAATAATCACCACTATTAATCACACAGTTAGTAGTTGTTTGGCATGTGCTAAGCACATTATTTTATTTGAATCACAATCATCTTATTTAGGTCACATCATTTTTTATTTAAGTCACATCACCTCTCTACCACATCATTTTAAAACCAGTCTATATTTCACATTTTTTCATAAAAAGTTAAAAAATATACTAATTTAGCACTTCCCAAACAACCCCTAATGGAATTATGGGAAATATTTTTTTGCTTTATCCACTACTGTTTGTTTACTCGCGAATAAAGTTTTCCGTATTCCATTTTTCTTTTTTTTCATTTTTCATTGCCAACTCTTTTGCAGGAGATATGCCACTTCCCTATCCAATTACTGCATATCTAAAACTAAATTATACAAATATTTTACTAAAAGTAGGCATTTTTAAGGCTTAATTTACATTCAATGGTCCTATTTGGTAGGGCTTATTTTCAGCTTATTTTATCTTTTAGTTTAATTTAAATTATTTTAATGTATTTGGTTCAGTTTAACAATACAGCTTATAGTTTTTTATAAGTTAAAAATCAACTTATTCTTTGAGTGAGGAAGGAGAAGCTTAATTTATAAATAAAAAATCAGCTTATATTCACAGCTATAAGCTATAAGCTGTTAGACTATAAGTTATAATTACTTTCCCACAACTCTATCAAACGGGACCAATATATTGTACGTCATGCTTATTTCATCTAATGATGTATTAGTAGAACTCTGTGTCATAAAAAGGAAAAAGTGTATGAATTGTTACAAGTGCCAAGCTTCTTTTTCAGTTCCTGAATTGGATGGATGTGGTTCGGGCCTAGTCCACTGCAGATCCCACTTAATAATTTGATTTGTATTAAGTTATTTTCTTAATTTTTTTGATTTCTTAAAATAAAAAATTAACACAGCTCAAATTATTTTTGATTTTATGAGTAGCCTTTCTTCCTTATATATGCCTTTCCAAAGAAAAGGTAGTTATGAACAGTAGCGGAGCCACCATGTGACTGGGTCACGTGTTCTCCTGGTTTTTTTAATTTTTTTACATATCACTACAAGAAAAAGTAGCTTTGGCGACTAAAATTTTAGTCGCCAAAGGTCCTATTTTAGTCGCCAAATGTCGAAATGTCACTTTTCCCGACTAAAAATTTTAGTCGCCCGTCTTGTCGCCAATATATGGTCGCGGAAGCCTTTGGCGACTAAAAAGCTGTTAGTCGCCAAAATATATGTCTTCAGCGACGAAACACTTTGTCACCAAATGAAATTCTATTTTTGGAAACTTTACATTTAGCGACTAAAATTTTAGTCGCCAATAGTGTTTTTTTTTTTTTTTTTTTTTTGGAGTTTCCCCGACTAAACTGATCGTCGCCAAAACAAAACCATTCAGCAACTAAACTCTTTAGTCGCCAAAAGCATTTTTGAAAAAAAAAAAAATTTCCCTATGCGTGAGCACCTCTTGCGATTTGAACCTTGGACCTCCACAACACAGTGTCTCCAACTATGCCACTGAATCCTCACGCGAATATAATTGCAACTTATATTATTTATACATTATTTTCACCGGTATTAATAGAAAATTATATATATAAATATAATTATATATATATTAAATATAATTTATGTATAAAATAAATGATTTACTAAAAAAAAATTTAGGACACTTTTGGCGACTAAAATAAATTTTTAGTCGCCAATTTACTAATTTTCGGCTACTAATTATTTGTTTGTCGCTAAAAATGAAGTTCGGTGTACAAATAAAGCAGTTTTGGCGACTAAAAGGTCCCCTTTTGGCTACTAAACTGAGTTTTAGTCGGCAATTGACAATTGTTAGCTGCTAATTTTTTTTTGTAGCAAAAAATCTGCACTTTCAGCGACAAAAATATTTTTAGTCGGCAAAAGACCTATAATCGGCGACTAAAATGTTTTTTAGTCGCCAAAACCATAACTTTTGGCTACTAAATTAATTTAGTCACCAAAAACTATGACTTTTGGCTACTAAACAAACTTTAGTCGCTAAAAATCCTATATTCGGCGACTAAATCGCCTTTTAGTCGCTAAAACTGTTATGTTCGGCGACCAAAACTCTTTTAGTCGGCATTTCTGTGACTTTCAGCGACGATTTTTTGTTTTTTGGTCGCCATTTGTGCTTTTTCTTGTAGTGTATGTATATGATGAAATTTTAAACAAAAATAATATTTAGAATAAAATGTCAATGGCATTTTTTAATTTATAAAAACAATAGTGATTGTTTTATTGAAAATGAAGTGACTACAACAAATTATATTTTTATATATGAAAATTTTGTGAAAAAATCTCAATATGAAGGTAATATCCATCATTATTGATATGCAAATATAATTAATCTCACTATATATATGTAAAAATTACTAGAATATTATATTAGTTATATTTGCATGTAGAGTTCACCCTTCATATGTTGTTTTATTATTGGTTGGTAATATCATATGTCAATAATGACGTGATATCACTATTATATGAAATTTTTAATCAAATTTTGTAAAAATTTGATTTATCTTACCATTATATAATTTATATTAAGACTTAAATATATGACTTTTTTACATTGTCCGTGATACACTAGTTACACATAATACTTTCTTTTCGATTTTACTCAAAATTAATTGTAAAATTTTATGTAAAATACTTTTGTAATAATTTATTTAAGTTTTTGTACTTAATATTAATTCAAAAATTATTATTATCTTCTTATTGTTGGTTATGGGGAAAAAAAAATAAAGTTGTAGTCAACAAGTGTCCATTATGATTTAGTTTCTTGACTCCGTCACTGGTTATGAAGTGAACTTCCACCGAAAGGAAGATCCAATGAAAGTGTTTCAAAGATATACATTAGCAATGAATTTTAATTGATATCATAAAATATGTGCAAGCTTTCATTCTTACATTTTGTCATTCCATTGATTCATTGTAGTCCTTATTATCAACTTTATCAAATTAGACTTTAATGGTTGTTGATTTGGACAATTATCTCCAATTTTTTTTTTTTTTTTGATCGGCAAAAAAAGAAGCTTTATTGATGAAAAACATAACGAGAATTATAATTTACATCAATAAAGAAGAGGGTGCAAAGAGCATCACAGAGAAACATTTGGATCCCAACTAGGTTGGCACCAAAACGCAACCAAATCATCTGCTAGCACACACTCAAAAAAAAACAAAAAACATAACGACAATTATCTCCAATTGAACTAAGTTAACCTAATAAAAAGAAATTACGAACCTAAACAGATGAAAGAAATAGTTTAAGGATGAAATAGAAAAAATGACAATAATTTATGGGATAAAAAAATTCTTCAACATTTGGAAATCAAAAAGAATTTATTTATGATATTACAAGTATCATTATCAGGAAATAAGAACTTCTAAAGAATCAAGGAATCAAACACTTAACTGAAGGACTTCTACTATAGTATTGCATGAAATCCATAAAATAAAACCATTAATAAAAGGCAAGTAATTAAAGCATCAATTTTGATAAAGAATCCACCATAAAGGGCATGCAATGAGAGCAATAACTATATATATTAAAAATAAAAAAGGGCCATGTGTAGCCACGGAAATTGGAGAGAAATGATTATATCATAAAATTGACAAGCATTGTGAGAAATTATTTATATTAGGTAATATGTTGATAAAAACTATGAATCACATTTACTTTTGAGTATATTTTACATTTGGAATAATTTTTAAAATAAAAAATAATTTAGTCAAAACTCCTCCATTGAACTTTTGTTTGGTGAAAATGACAGTCAAATTTATTTTATTTCATAAACCTCCTACGAAGGATGCACATAATTGAATAAGGACAAAATAAAATATTCTCTTTTTTCTTTTCTGTTTTTGGGGACAATATTACCAGAATAACATGTTACTATGAACCAAAGTAACATATTATGTAAACCAGAGTAACATATTAATGTGAGATAAAGTAACATGTTACTATTTATATCAATTTCGATAATAATAAAAAAAAATTTAAAGAATTTCATAGTCAACATAGATCTTGTTTGATAGATCTTGATGAGAGGGTTTTAAAAATACTAATTTTATTAAAAATCAACATCTAGATCAAAAGTTATATTATTTTAAAATTTAAGATTTTAGTAATAGTGGTATGTGTTAGACTTTTCAAAAAAAAATTTATATTTGTCTTTAATATATTAAAATTTTATTATGAGAAAGTTTTGATCCAATCGTTCTAAAATAAAATTTCCTGATAGATAATACTTAGGAGTATTTTGAAAGGATAGTTAAAAACTAATTTTTTAATTTTTTTTTGACTTTTTAACCTTTTTTTTTTTTTTTTAAAGTTAAGAAGCAATTTTTAACTCACATCCCGAAACTAGCCTTAACAAAAGAAACGCAGAATCAAGGAAGATGAGAAACTAACAAATAAAATTTGAAGTAGCTCGTATTACAAGTAAACAAATGAAAAAATTTCAAAACTTGGTATCAGCTCACGCTATCTAAAACCAAAAGCATGCTAAACGAAGCATGCAGCCACCACTTGTTACTGTCCTGTCCTTTTGACTCTTCCCACTTCATAATTCATTGATTATTAAGGCCGCATCTTCAAAAAAAAAAAAAAATTTTAAAAGTTAAAAAGTTATTATCCTATTTAAGTCACATCATCTTATTTAAGTCACATCACCTTTCTAACATATCATTTCAAACTCAACCAAAATTCAACTCATATTTCATAAAAAGTCAAAAAGTACACTTATTTAGTCTTCCTAAACTTGGCTTAAATAACAAATTTTAACAATTAAAAAAGAAAAAATAATGATTGATAGACAATGTTTATAAGAGGAGGGAAAAAAAAAAATAATGATACATCTCATTAAAAGTGATGCTCTAAAATATCACTAATGAGTTGGCAAGCACTTTAAAAAAAATAAAAAAAAAATAAGACACAAGCAGTGGGCCCCGTCTACTACTACATCACTAGTGGTGCTTTTAGAGCACCCTAATGGTCTCAAGCATTATTGAAAAAAAAATAAAAGGTTACTTCCCCACTCAGCGCTACTTTCTTCCACTTATTTCAAAATGAAAAATTACGAAATATTCTTAAAATATTTGATTTCTGTACTTTTTAATTAATTATTTTATATTTTTTAATCACTCAATATAATATTTTACCGGAAAATGTTTGAGGGCCACAATTTTTGTGGCCACAATGGCTTAAAACTGCCAAAATGACGTTTTGATATATTTTGAATCCAAACGACGCTGTTGACAGCTTTTGATTATAATGCATAAAAATTGTGGCCCTCTAGCATTGTTGTATTTTACCTATACATCTTTTTCACTAATTACAATAATGTAGAACACCACGTATCCATACTCTGAAACTACTAAATAATCACTTTCAAAATTAAGGCCTTGTTTGGCATGATCTAAACAAGTTAAAAAGTAATTATCTTATTTAAGTCACATCACCTCTTTAGCATATCACTTCAAACCCAACACATACCCAACCCATATTTCATAAAATGTCAAAAGGTACACTTATTTAGATCATCCCAAACTACCCTTAAGTCTCTTTTGTAATGTGATGCATCAAGTTTATATTGGAAAGTTATTCTGGAATTACTAAATAATCACTTTCAAAATTAAGTCTCTTTTGTAATGCGATACATCAAGTTTGTATTGGAAAGTTGACTATTTTAATAAGTTATTTAAATTTTTAACTATTTTAGTTGACTAAAATTTTTGAAAGAAAATTTTTTATTGATGATAGTTAAATTTTTGTGATGGTTGCCTACTCTAACCTCACAAATTTTTGTGTTTTAAAAGATGGTTGAATTGTTTTTAGTTTGATGTGATATTTATAAAAGAAAAAATAAAATAATTATAAATTTAATTTGATATTTTATCTTATTAACTATTTTAACCTATTTTATTTTTTATAAATTTTAAGAAAAAAAAAATCAAAAACCCACTTGTCAAACAGGGCCTGCTCTACCCTCATATTTGTTGCAATGAATTTTTTCTCCTCTCTTCCCACTCATATTTTATCACTGTCAAACATGCATTTTCACTACAACCCAAACTTATCATTCCCATGCCTGCCTACTCTACCCTCACAAATTACCGAACCAACCAATACCACCATCACGACTACCTTTTCTTCACCTTCACCATAGGAACCCACCAGCAACTTCACCATTGGAAAATTGACAGTAGAGGATTTGGAAATGCATAAACTTTTGGATATGTTAAATAAGGTTATATTCTCTTAATGTCTAATCAATGATGAACTGAAATGGAAGGTTTTCTGTCAAATTACTCTGCAAATTTTTTTGAGAAAGCATTGGCACTTCATGATAACTCTCAATTTCCGGCCTTGGTCCTCGGCTTTATTGTTGTATTTGATGATCATTGTAACCTTTTTCATCATTAAATTTCTTTCGCTCCTCAAAAAAGAAAAATGGAAAAAAAGAAAAAGAAAAGTGCAGCTTCCATGTGATGTTCCGTCAAAAAGAAAGATCATTAATGAGACTGTTTTTGTTTTATGCTGTTCCTGAATGAGTTCAGTGGGTTCTGTTCCTGATTCTATTTCTTCATTATTATTTAAAGGGTGGTTTGAATTTAATTATTTCGATTGGGAAATGATTATTCGGGAAACTTTGCCTAGTGGGCTATGTGGAAAATTAGGAGGATGTAATTGATTCCATTTACAGTTAGAACAACAGTTTTATGGGGTGAAGGCAGAGTCTCAGTTTATAGAGTTTTTAGTTAGTGAGTTTTATGTATAATTTAAGAGGAGTTAAGCGAGTTGGTAAGTGAGTATGTTTCTAGTTCGAATCTTCTTCTATTTGCTTACTCGTTGATGGTGTAACTTTTAAATCTCAAATTTACCGTATGAGATGAGTCTAGGGCGTATTGAGGATTTTTTTTTTTTTTTTGATAACTCAGCTGTCCAGACCAGCTTACACGCACCTTAACTAACTAATTCTTGGGGGACCAATCTCACCGTCCACTAACGAGAAGCCCATTTAAAGCCAGAGTAAAACTTCATATGGACTAGGCCAATACAAGAATGATGAGTTCTCGATTTTAAAAAAGAAAAGTAAACTTAAGGGTCCGTTTGGGAAGGGCTAATTTAGCTATTTTAGTCATAAAAAACAAAACATCACATCTAACTCATAATCATTACACTCTTCTCTCACAAAAAAATTCAAAAAAACCAAAAAGTCAAAAAGTCCTTCCCAAACCAAACTTTTTAGCTCAGGCTAAAATAGTCAAAAAAATCAAAAAGCTAACCTACTTCCCAAACCAACCCTAAGACTCTTTAAGTGTGTGTTACGTAAGGAATTTGTTTGGGTAGTAATTGGATGAACGTATCTTTATGTGTATATGCGTTGTGTAGTGATTACGATCTTAACTTTTTATGTAATGAAAGTAATGATTGTGTACTCACATCGAACGGAGATCATTTAAAGCAAAATCCAAGTCATTAGGCAGTAAACCATATATATCATTAGTCCAACACATCTGTATGTAATCCTAATGGCTACTTTATATATATATTATAACTTTCTATGATTATTTCTATGAACGTAACTGCCTTTTCATTTTTTTCTCCATCATTATGTCTTCTATGTTTTATTACAAATGTAATTTTTTGGGTAAATTATCTTTTTAGTCTCAAAATATGCTATGTTTATCATTTTTTTCCTAATGTTTGAATATGTATTAATTTAGTCCCTAATATGTAAATGCAATTAAAATTTTAGACTTTTAGTCCCAAAGTTTGTGATTTTTGTCATTTGGATCCTTACTAAATTGTGTCGACTTAGTATTCAATGTATAAAAATCTTTCAATTTTGTTCCTAAACCTAATTATATCTCTCTTGGTAATCATTAAATAATAATAACAATAATAAATAAAACAGTGATGTTAGAGACCTCTAATTTAGAGGCTTTAAACACACTTCTAATGAGGTGAGAAAAAAAAAAAAAACAGACACAGCACTGATAGTGGCAATGGGTGGGACCCACTGCCACATCACTAGTGGCACCTCTAACTAAAAATCCCAAACATTTTTGTAAATAAAAACTAACATTTTAAACTTTTTTTTAATATGGCGATTCGGATAAGCGAGAACAATCAAGCATGCCGAAAAGAATGCAAGTACCTTTCTTTCAGAGAGGTGGTGGCACTGAGAAAAGAAAGTATCTTGGAACAAATGAAAGATTTTACTTTTGATGGGGGACAACGATAAAAATTTAAATTAAAAGTGAGCTGAGAATAACAAAGATAAACATTATTGTAATGGAAAAAGGCAAGAGACACGCATCATTGTTCGAATCAACTTTTTGTTAGGTTTTGATAAAGTGGACAAACATTTTGGAGTGATGTTAGAGACTGATAAAATAGTATTTTTAAATTTATTTGTATTGAGTTTCAAACAATCAGCAATTGAATTTATTGAGTTCAAAATAGATTAACAATTGATATGTAATTATTAATTTCATTTAAATATAAATTTTAGAATAATATTTTTCAGGTCTAAACCATTTTCCAAATTTTTATTCCCCCTTCTTTTTCTTCTAAGTTTTCTTTCATTAAAGTGTAGACCATAGAGGCAAAATCCTTGAAGTGTACAGACAAAAGAAACTTTGTGAAGTGAGCTGAGAATAATAAAAATTATTTACATAGCGATGCCTTCTTCAACGGAAAAAATAATCGAAGAAAGGCAAGACATAATATTTCTATATTTATTCACGTTGAGTTTCAAACAAATCAACAACTGAATTTGTTTTCTAAATAAATTAATAATTGAGATGTAATTGTTCACATTATTATATATAAATTTAAGAATAATGTTTTACGGGTCTAAACTATTTTCTCAACTTTTACTCCCCTGCTTTTTTTTCTAACCTTTCTTTCATTAAAGTGTAGACTGTAGAAGTAAATTAGACCATGTTGTGGAGCTTTTGATAGGCTCGTTATAGAATTCGTGTTGATGATTCAAATTGCGCATCTTATAAATTCTTTTGAACAAATCATTCTTATAAAAATTTATGTTCATCGAATAATAGAACATATTTGTATAAAAAAATAATGGATGCTTTATCCTCAAAATTATATTTACCGTCTATTTTTTAAAAAAAAATAAAAAATAAAAAGTGATATGATTATGAAGCTACAGTTTTTCAATTGATTTAACTTTTTGCAATGATGATTTGCTTATAAAATTTTACAAAATAAACGATTCGAATTATCATAATAAATGTGGTTTTAGACCCAAGTCCAACTAAATATTCCCCAGTTAGAGACAATCTCATCCCCTTTTTAAATTTATACACAAGAAAAAAAAAAAATAGTATTTTTAATAATAAATTATTGTGATAAATCTTTTAGTTTAAAATAGATGAATAAAACCTATTGCATCATTATAAAAAGTTTATTATTATTATTTGTTCTTCTTCAAATCTTTTTCTTGTTAAAGTGCAGAGACAAAAGAAACTTCGACAAAGTGAAAGAAAAGGAAGATGAAAGATTCGGCCCCCCTAACTTTTTCTTCTATGGACAGAAAATGATTTACATTATAAAAAAAAAAAAAAAAAATTGAATACAAAAATTGTTTCTTCTAGTATTCACAACTTTTCCCATGCCAAACACAACTTTAATTTTCTCAATACTAAAATTGTTCAGATGTGAAACGCTCAACTCAACAAATTTTCTTTTTTTTTTTTTTTTATTGGCAAAGAAAAATTTCATTTAACAGCATAAAATTAAGAGTACAGGAAGATGACTTGCTTCGAGAGAGATTCGGAAGTATAAAAATACCCCTACTACTGCTACTCGCAACCATACAACCAATCCCTAAGCCTCTCGATTTTTTTTTTTAAAAAAAAAAACAAAAAAGTTAAGAAGAACTTAACTGGAAAATAAAATACAAGAGCCCCCACATAATCAACCCAACCAAAAAACCTAAAGAAAACTAAAGGAACTACACCAATCCCCAAAAGGAACTAACAGATAAACTAAACCAACTCAAACAAAACAAACCCCCACTCCTCTGCCAAATCACCTACACCTCTGCAGCTACAAACCACTCCTCTACAGCTACACCACCTGCACCAACAGCCCACGCCTCTGAAGCTTCAACTACCCACCCCTAAGCAGCTTACATCGACCCTATGTTGCTGCCGTCACCACCCAAAGCTGCTGCTAATCCGGCCCACAATGCTGGAGAACACTCACGGCACAGCCTCCACTGGAACACACCCATTGCAGGTCATCACCTCCACCACCGGAATACACCCATTGCAGGTCATCACCTCCACAGCCACCATCGAAAAAACCCACTGTAGATTATCGACCACGGACATTCTTCTTTGCCGCTGCCACGCCATGGATCAGTATATCCCATCGGCCGCAAGTCAACACCTACACAGCCACCACGGGAACACCACCCACTATAGATCCAAACACCAACCAGCAGACCTACTCCCAGCTCCAGTATTACATCTAACACCCCTCAAACTCTTGCACGAAGAGAAGCGCACAAGTGAACCACCAGACAGAACTGAATCAACTCCGACACCTAGATTTCCGCCCAAACCAAGCATCGAAACTTCACCAAAAGTCTGATCCAAAGAACACCCCTCAAACTCCTACTCATAGAAGAGCGCTCGAGTGAAGAAACAGCTACCACAGCCCGGAAACACTAACAAAAACACACGAACCGCAGCACACCAAAACACTATTTGAAGGAAACTCAACAAATTTTCTTACCATTATTTGAAGGAAAAATTAATCATAAATCCCATTTGAAGAAAAGTAATTTCATTTAGTTTTAGAAAAAAAATTTCAAATTAATTAGTCCTTTTTATTTTTGGTATATTGTATTTTCTTGATTTGGGGGTTTAAAAGTTTACTTGTTTGCCCTTATGTGTGATTTTGTTTGGATTTTTGTCTTAATGTTGGGTGTGCGTGGATAAAGTAAGTTTTTTATGTTTCTATTTTTTTTGTGGGGATTTAGTAGAGTGATTTATAAGTGGATGATGTTATCCCGCTTGTAGTGTTATTGGTGTGGTGTTCGTTCTTTTTTGCAATGTTTGTCCATATTGTAACATTAACATTAATTAACATCCAAATGTAACACTAATATAACACATAAAAAAACTCCTTATTGTACTTTTTTCAAATGTAACACTCTAAAAAAATCCTGAATGTAATATTCTAAAGCAGTACACACAAAAATTTCTTATTGTAACACTCTAATGTAACATACAAAAAAATTTCTTAGTATATTTTTTTCAAACATAACACTCTAATATAAAAAAATAAAAAATAAAAAATAAAAAAATCTTTAATGTAACACATACAAAAACTCCTTCGTATAACACTCTAATGTAACAAACAAAAAAATTCTTAATGTACTTTTTCCAAATGTAACATTCTAATATAATACTCTAAAAAAATTTCTTAGTGTAACACTTTAATGTAACACACAAAAACTCTTTAATGTAACATTCTAATGTAACACACAAAAAAACTCATTAATGTACTTTTTCCAAACGTAACACTTCAATATAATACTCCAAAAAAATTCCTTAGTATAACACTTTAATGTAACACAAAAAAAGAAAAAAACTTTTTTGTGTCCTTTTCCTAAACGCAACACTTCAATATAATATTAAAAAAAAAATGTGAGATTCTACAAATCATTTTAAAAGGAGTACAAATATTCTTTAGTAAGTTTTGAACAAATGTATAATTTTAAATTGTAAATGCTACATTTGAAAAAAAGTACACTAAGGAGTTTTTTTAGTATTTTTGTGTGTTGCATTGAAGTATGTTACATTGGAATATTACGTTTGAAATTACACTAATTGAAGTGTTACATTTGGGAAAAGCACATTAAAGATTTTTTTATTTTTTTTTACATTGGAGCGTTATGTTCGGGAAAAGTATATCAAAGAATTTTTTTTGAGTGCTACATTGTTACGTTTGGGAAAAGTACACCAATGAGTTTTTTAGTATGTTACATTGAAGTGTTGTGTTATTAAAGTGTTACATTAGAGTTTAGGTTTTTGTTCGTAATGTGTGATTTGTTCTAGAATGAGAGAAAATCCAAAACTTCTATTGTGTAAATTGTCCAAATATGTAATTCCACATTTTGAGAAAATCACTTTTATCCCTAAAAAATTAAATCCAAACATGTAAGTAACTACATTTTTATGTAATTTTCACTTTAGTGGGACCTTTGGATTTAAAAAAAAAAAAAAAAGGATTAAACCGTTCACAAGATCACATTTTGGAATTTATTAGTGTCTCACCCTTATTTGAAATTGATTACATGAATTTATTTCCTTCATTTAACCCCCTATTCAAGCCATCTGGTTACTCTTCCTCCCTTTCTACTAGGATTGCAAATCAAAACGAACTGAATCAAGTTGAACCGAATTTTAATATGTTTGGACTTGTTTATTAATATTTTAATAAATTTAAGATCAAGCTCGAACTCAATAAAAATTTAACGAATTAAACTTGAGCCGAGTTAGCTTAGACTTGACTCACGTTCAAGCCTGTTCACGAACCGTAACAAATCAATTGAAAATTTGATTATACAATTATATATATAAGGGAGATGCACCAATAAATCCCAAATTTGTATCTTGTAGTCCATTTGGTCCTATGAATTTTCTTATGAACCGTTAGGTCCTATTCCAATGTTAATGACCATTAAACATCAAACATCATCATCGTCAAAACAACATCATCATCATCAAAACAACATCAAACATCACAACATCATTATCAAAACAACATCATTATTATCATCAAAACAACATCAAACATCACACAAACATCGTCAACTACATCACCAACATCACTAAAAAACATCATCAAACATCAACAAAAACCAACAACATCAAACATCAACAAAACATTATCAAAAACATCAACAACATCAAATATTAACAAAACATCATCAAACATCCGATGTTTTTAATGTTTGTGGGTGTTTCAAACATCATATTCATTTTTAAAAAATCATCAAATCATCATCAAAACATTAGATTCATTTAAACATCAGATTAATTAATCTAACATCACAATTATTGATGTCACATCATCAACAACACAACATCAAAACATCAAATTAAAAAATATACATAAAATCCTCAAAAAATATACCAACCCACCCGCCAAATCCTCAAAAACCTTTAGAACCCCATCAACCCGTAACCCTCTCCTCCGCTCTACCCTCCGGATCCCCAAATCACCACCCAACCATGTCGTCGAACCGCCGCCCAGACGGAGGCGCCACCGCCCAACTTGTGGGTAGACATGCCGGAAGAAGAATACTACACATCCCAAGGCGTCACCAACACCCAATCCTATTTCGAAGCCCCCAACGGCAAAATCATCTCCCAATCGTTCCTATCCTTGGATCGATCCGTAAAAGGCACCCTATTCATGACCCACCGGCACGGATCCGATACGGGTTGGCTCTTCCAGAAGATCTGCATGCTCAGATTAGCCCAACAATTTCTTTCTCATTTTTCACCATTCTCTCTCTCTCTCTCTCTGTGGATATATAGATATATATATATATATCTGTGTTGTGTGTGTGTGTTTGGATGTCGAAGTTTGAAACAAAAATCTTCAGATTTTTGAATCTAGACTTCGATTTTCTTTCTGTGGACTATAGCAAGTTGGATGTTTTTGATGACGATGTTGTTTGGTTGTGATGTTTGATCTTTAACTGCCGAAACAAAAAAAGAACTTCCCGATCTGATTCTTTTGAATATTGATGTTGTTTTGATGATGATGATGATGTTGTAATGTAAAAATAGGACTAATTGGTGTATAAGAAAATTCATAGGACTAAATGGTTTAACTTTCCTCCATACAGGATTTATGGGTAATTTTTTCTATATATAAATACACTAAAAAAAAATTCAATATTTTACTAAAATAATAATATCTACCACCGCTATTATATAAATGTATTATCTATAGTTAGTTGTTATTTACATTTATATTTTTTAAATATATAAATAACATAATTATCTTATTTTTTATACATATTTTTATATTTTTAATATATAAATAATAAATGTTAAACGAGTCAGTTAACGAACCGAATTTTAGTATATATATTTAGGCTTGTTTATTAAAATTCTAATGAGCTTGAGTTTAAACCTTCAATGCAGAAAAAAATTAACAAACCCAGTTCAAATGAATTCTTACCAAATTAAGTTCGAGTCTGTTCATGAACGACTCTTTTCATTTGCAACCCTACTTTCTAATGCATTTGAAGTTCTTCTTCTAAAAAGCAACAATGTTTATGAAACTAACCTTAAAAATTAAAATAAATTGCACTTGGTCTCCTTTATGTTTGGTTATTTTTTTATTTTGACCCTTGAAGTTTATTTATTTTTCATTTTGACCTTTCATGCTTTAATTTTTTTTTCAATTTACTTCAAAAACTAATTTATGTCCAAAATTATATAAAAAAGTGACATATTGACAAGTACGTGATATAAAAACATTTTATTATATATAATTTACATCTTTGATATAAACTCAAATTCTAATATAATAATATATTTTTTATATTATTTGACAGTTAACGTGATATTTTTTCAATCTAATTTTAAATAATAATTAGCTTTAAAAGTAAATAAAAAATAAAAAAAAAAACTTGAAATACAAACCCCCAAAGTAAATAAAATAAAATAAATTCCAAAGGATTAAGTAAAAAATAGCCAAACAGAATTTATCCAAAATTAAACTTAAGTGCTTACAAAAGAGAGTTTGAAAATGAACTTCCTCAAGTTAATCTATCATTTTTTTCCTTCTTTTTAATGTTACGTATCATTAAATAAATATCATGAGAAGCTTTATGTAGAGGTAAGTATCGTGTTATCAGTAGCGGAGCTAGGAAATTAAAGCAGAGGGGGCACTTATTAATTACAATATTAAATTTTTTTATAAAAATATTTAACATAAATTTTTATCATTAACTTCAAGAAAGTTAAAAAAAAAATTAATCAGTGTGTTTGGTTTTAATTTTCTGAATTTAGTTTTTTAAAATTAAGTTTTTTTATTTTTCATATTTTTTTGATTTTAGTGAATATTTTTTAAATTTTAAACAATTTTTTTACTTTTTTAGATGCACATTACTTAGATATGTATTCAAATAGTAAAATATTTATGAAAAAATATTTTTAAAAAAAATTAATAAATACACAAAAATACAAAAAAATGTACTGAATTTTCATATTATTTTTAATTTTTTGGTATTTAGTGTATTTTTTAAAGATTTTTTTCACAAATATTATACTTTTTAGGTATATTTATGCTAGGTGTGTCTAAAAATTTTAAAAAATTGCTTAAAATATTAAAAAAATTATTGAAAACATTAAAATACGGAAAATAAAAATATATAATTTTTTGAAGACTGTTTTCTGAAAACTAGAACTAAATAAGCTAAATATTATTTGTAATTAGTGTATCGTGGATAATATTAAAAAGGCAGTGGCTTGCCTCCAGTCCAGATCTGGACTGGAGGGTCCAGTCTGGCTCATTGGGCCCATTTTTGGGCTCCTTTTTGCTAATCCAAACCGTTCATATTTTAGGGTTCGCTAAGTACATTATTTCTGTAAAAAATCACGTCGATCGGATAACAGATACTATGTATTCGGATCACTTTTTTATGAACCGTTAATTTTCTAACCGTCCATTTTTTTCCAAACAAAAGTAATCCGAATACATAGTATCTGTTATCTGATCGACGTGATTTTTTACAGGGATAATATACTCAACGAGTCCTAAAATATGAACGGTTTGGATTATCGAAAAGGGGTCCAAAAATAGGCCCAATGGGCCGGACTGGACTGGACTGTCCCAGATTTGGACTGGAGACAGTCCAGACCCTATTAAAAAAAGTCATTGATATAAAGTTTTTAAATAAATAATATAATGGCAAAGTAATTTTTTTTATACAAAATATGCATAAAAATTCAATATAATAATTATACTACGTCATCATTAACATGTGATATCACCAATCAATAGTAAAAAAACACATAGAGAATGAACGTTACATGTCAAATGTAATTAATAATTCAATAAATTCTATATTTTCATTAAGATTAATTATGTTTACATGTCAATAGTGATAGACATCACCATTACATTAAAATTTCTATAGATAATAATATCGTAATCACTTTATTTTTAATCAAAATAACTATTATTATTATTATTATTTTTAAAATGTCATTGACATTTAAAATAATTTTTTTATAATTTTTTTATTTAAAATATTTTCTTTATGTTTGCTTAAAAAAAACAAAAAAAAAAAAAATTGCAAAACCCAGGAGGGGCACGTGACCCCCCTGGCCCCATAGTAGCTCCGCCCCTGCGTGTTATATTGAGTTGTGATCATGTTGTATCATCTCAGGTTTGATATAGAATTATCTCAATACTAACCTAACCTATTTTATTATTTTGTGTTATCGTATCGTCTCATTCTCAATTCATATCGTGTTAATGTGTCATATCAAAAAAATTTACTATTAACTAAAAATATCAAATTTATGAAAAAAAATTTAAATTCCCAAGTTAAATTTAATAAAATTAATCTCTATTGAATGAAATTATTTATAAAAATGTTTGATTTCAACTTAATTTTATTTTCTTAATTTATAAAATTATATTTATTATTATATTTTTTAATAGATTAATTTAAATAATAGACAAAAAAAAAAAAATACATTAAGTTCAATTAAAAGTAAAAATAAATTATATATTAAACTTAAAATAGTATTTTAGATACTTTTTAATAAATTCAATGTAATTATGTAAGAGATTAAAAAATGTCATAATACTTTTTAGTGGAAATAATATTCACTAAGTCTTCATTATACAGGTTATTCGTGTCAATTTCGTGTTATACAGATTTGACACTAACCCATCTTGTTTAATATTCATATTATCGGGTCGTGTCATATACGTGTTCGTGTCAAGAAATGATCAACCCTAACTCGCTAACTTCATATACGATTCGAGTCGTATTATCGTGTCGTGTCGCAAATTGTCACTCTTAAACTCATGAAACTAATTTAAGAGTTATTGCATAACATATAATAAAATAATAAAAATATTACAAATTAATCTAATGATGGAGAATTTTCATGATATTTCATTCATGATACTTAACATTATTCTTAAAAACAAAAACATTTTTTATTTGAAAAAAAAAATGAAAATTAACTTTTTTTTATTTTTAGTATAAAAAGACATCACAAAGTCGCAGCGCTTTCTTCAATTCTCACCGGAAAACTAAGGTTGAATAAGGAATCCGTGAAATCCGTAATCCGATCAAGTCCAGTCCAATTCGATAGGTTTGGATTGATTTTTTGAATCCGTGGTTCCGTTCTGGATTGAAGAATTAAAAATTCATAGTTCACAGATTGGTTCCGGATTGAACTCCACGGTTCCGGATTGGAACCGATCCAGACCGTATACAAATAATCTATATTTTTATTATACATCCTCCTCTATAATATCTTCTCTTATTCTATATAAAACCTAAATTCAAATATAAACTTGTATAATATCTTCTTTTATTTGTTAGTTTTTAGTTTTAATTTATAATGGTCTAAATAGTTATGGTGAAACTAGTTTTCTTATGTTTGTTTAAATTCTAGAACAGTAAGCCGCTATTATAGAAAAACATATTGTTATTGTGGAACTAATATAACGCTATATTTATATTTTTATAAAATTAAAGTATTTTATATATATATATATATTTTTGTTTTTTAATTATGTGAATCTGTAGTCCTAAACTGATCCAATCCGTATTTAAATGGATTGGTTCGGATTAGTTCCATGATTGAAACAGATTGGATTGGTTCTAATTTTTCAAGAACCGTAAATAATGAATTGATCCTAATTTTACCTAAATCCGATCCAATCCGGACCATGCTTACCCTTACAGAAAACCACCTTTCATCTTCGAAGTCAAGTAAACTACGAATTTCGGCTCAACACCTTCCTCAAACGCCGGCACAATCTGAAACCGCCGCAAAACAGCACCAACCACCCTCTTCATTTGCAAGAACGCCATCTCCTTCCCTATGCAAACCCTAGGACCCGCCTGAAACACCGGGTACGCATACGGGTCCCTCGCCAAGAATCTCCACTCCGCCGCCGCATCATCATCTCTCTCCAACCACCTCTCCGGCCTGAACTCCGCCCAGTCCTCCCCCCACAGCTCCTCCGACCTCCCCAGTGCGTAAGGATGGTAATTCACTCTCATACCCTTCTTCACTACTGTCCCATCTGGCAACACGTCGTTCTTTAAAGCTTGCTTTCCGTCAATAGGGATGGGTGGGTAGAGTGTCATGGTGTCGCTCAGCGACGCGTGTGTGTAAACCATGTCTTTCACTTCTCCGTAGATCGGAGCTTCGGATTTCTCATTGATTTCTTTGAGAATCTCAGTTTCTACATCTGGTTTTTGGAGACGAGCCAGAAGAACCAGATTAAAGCGGCCGAGGTGGTGTCACGACCTGCTAGCATGAAGCTGATGACAATGTCAGTGATAAAGTTTTCATCTAAATGCCCTGAATTCAAGAATCTCGATAGGAGATCAGCAGATTCGAGTGATGATTTTGAATTCAGTTCCTGTTTCTTTTCTTTGATGATTCGTTTGGCGAATTCGCGAACTTCATTGACAGCAATTCGAAGCTCTTTTTCAGACCCAACGTTCAGAACCCGCTTAATTTTCCAGATCAGTGGATGAATCGCTGAAAACCTTCCACAGATGATACGAACCGAGCTTTCAAAAGCTTCCGCTAATTTCGATTGCGGTTGAGACGGTAACAAACAGGCAGGATCGTATCTGAAAGCGATCTCGGATATATTATCGAATGCTAATCTCTGAAGAACGTCTTGAAGATCGAGCACGGTTTTGTTCGCGGCCGCGGCGGCCAGGATTGGGATGAGGCGGTGGTTGAGCTCGGCGTCCACCACGTGTTCGACGAAATTCCGAAAAGACTTGGTGTTGAATTCTTGGCTAGAAACATGCCTCTGGAGCTTCCATCTGTCGCCGTCGGCGGTGAAGATTCCATCGCCGAGTAGGTCGGAGAGGTGGTTCGAAAGGCGTCACCCTTCTGGTAGAGATGGAAGTGGGTCTTGAGGATGTGTTGGACATTGGAAAGGTTGGCGGTGAAGACAACGCGGCGGCCAAGAGGGCGGTGGGGGACGAAAGTGGAAGAGGGTGAGCTCGTTATGACATCTGAAATCCATTGGAAGCGGCGGTGTTGATTGGCAGAGATTGCGAAGAAGGAGCCGATTAATGGGTATGAGTTTGGTGGAGTCTTGAAGGAGTTAGATGAAAAATGGGATGCAAAAGTGGACTTGGATTTGCTGATGAAGAAGAAGAAGAGGAAAATAAGAAGGGAAATGAGCAGAGAAGTGGAGATTAACTCAAGGTCTAAAATGGCTGATATGAGAATACTTTTCGAAAGTGAACAACAATGTATGAAAGTCAAGCCGCCAGACAAAAAAAAAAAAAAAAATTATGAGGTATCATGAAAAAATTTTCATGAAAATGATTATAAAAAATTTATAACTCTTGAATTATACTTAAAATAAAGTACCATACACTAATCAAGATAATCCAAAGATCATAAATCTTTCATGATCATTCTCATAAAAGTTTTTTCATGATTCCTACATTTTCTCGAAAAGTATATATATAATTGCACCACGAAAAATTATTCACTGTAGGACATACTTCAAATCAATCATCAATTATTTAGTCTTATATTATTCTTATATTCCTAATATAAATTGTTAACCCTTACGACTTTTTACCAATTAAAATTTTATGGACCTAAATAATCACCCACCACCACAGTGAGATTTTGGGAATATTATTCAATAATTTTGCAGCATGTCTGGTATTTCAAATTGTGGGATCCACAATTTTTGTCTCAGAATTTTAGGAGACAAAATAGAGTGTTAATCTGTTAAGGGAATTGGAGTATTGCTCTCAGAATATTAAATATTTACTCAAGATTTTGGAGAAACAAACAATGTAATACTACATTCATAAAATTTCTTCCCCATACACCCCCTCTAAGGAGAATTTCGAGAAAATATTAGAGTATAACTAAATTATTTTAAATTTTATTTGTCATGTCATTAGGTAGTTGTGGAAGGGAAAAAAAAGTTGTATGGATGACTCATTTTAAAAAATAAATAAATAAACATTCATAAAAAAATTTATAATTTTAATTATTACTAATTTTAAATGTTTCACTAATTTGAAATTATTATTATTTTTTGAAACTTGCACTGATTTGATATTTTTCTATAATAAAAAAAAAAGCACAAAATTTGAAATCTAAAAGGATATTTTTTGAGTGATTATTTGGTCAACATGCTCACCACACCATTTATTATTTGATATTTGTCATATTTTTTTTAAAACATATTTAATAAAAATATTAAATTTAATTATTTTAATCAATTATATTAAGGCCTCGCTTAAAAAGTGGCTTATAAGTTAATTTTTTGACTTTTTGACTTATTTAAATCATATCACCTCTTTCTTTTTACACATCTTTTTGTAATAAACAAAAAAATATTCAATTTATTTAGCACTTCTCAAAATATAAATTAAAACAGCATGATCACATGATATCATTTCAGAAGCAAAAAAATCATTTTTTTGAAATAGTTTTAAATTTAAAACAGGAAAAATTACAAATTAATAAAAAGATCTCAAAAAAATTGTAAAATTATGAAAAAATTCATCACTTTAATTATTAAAATTTGTTATGATCAAGTTCTTTTCATCTCACGAAAATTCATAGATAGTAGTGAAAATGCAACTTCATTTCCTTATATGCTTGGCAATGCAAAGCCGTGCACTAAGTGAGTGACAGGTGGACATGAGGGGGTTAATTATTTTAATCAATTATATTAAGGCCTCTTTTGAGAAGTGGCTTATAAGTTAATTTTTTGACTTTTTAACTTATTTAAATCACATTACTTCTTTATTTTTACATGTCTTTTTGTAATAAACAAAAAAAGTCAATTTAGGTGTCGTTTGGTAAATTTGGTTTTTTGATTTTTTTGACTTTTTTAGCCTAGGACTTTTTTATTCGTTCGGTTTTCTTGTTTGGCTTTTTTGATTTTTTTGCATTGGAATGACAAAATTGCCCTCCACTTGGAAATAATGTTTTTTTGACTTTTTGTTTGTATATGGGTCAATTTGGTAATTTTGCATTAAAAGTCAAGTGTTTTGTTATTTTGTAATTTTGTGAGTTTTTTTTATCCTTATATGCTTATTTAGTCCCAATGTAAAAACCAAACCAAGGCTTATTTAGCACTTCTCAAAATATAAATTAAAACAGCATGATCACATGATATCATTTCAGAAGCAAAAATATCATTTTTTTGAAATAGTTTTAAATTTAAAAATTATGAAAAAATTATGGAAAAAAAAATGTAAAAATTATGGAAAAATTCATCACTTTAATTATAAAAATTTGTTACGATCAAGTTCTTTTCATCTCACCAAAACTCATAAGTAGTAGTGAAGATGTAACTTCATTTCCTTATATGCTTGGCAACGCAAAGCCCTGCACTAAGTGACAGGTGGACATGAGGGGTTACGCCATAAGCATCAACGGGATGTGTTGTCAAGCACCGATGCCATGCCCATACGTGACAGCGAGTTCATAAGGTGATTGATGACCCCATGACCAACCAAGTTGACAAGTTTTATCACTATTTTATAGTTTTTATTTTTTATTTTTTATCTTTTCACTAATTTGTAATTTTTTTTATAAGTAATTTGAAATGAGTTTTCTACCGGAAATAGATAAACAAAAAAAAATTTAAATTTGAAATATTTTTTAGAAAAAATATTAAATCAATTGTATTTTTAAAAAATAATTATAAATTAATAATAAGTTTTATAAAATTTAATAATTAAAATTATATTGTATCATAAATTTATAATTGCTTTAAAATAATATACTAAAAGATAATTTTTAATTATAAAGTGCATAGGTTATACTTTTTAGTGGTCTTTTGGAAACCAATTAAAAGCTACCTTTGCAGTTTCAAAAAACACAGCTATAGGCAGCCATAAAAAGCTAAACATCATTTGGCAAGTTTGCAAAAACGCAAGAAATGAAATTGCATGACTACCTTCCATGTTTTAAATGAGCCACATTGGTCGAAAAGTAAATTTCTCAATTTAGGTGGGATATTTTGGTTCTTTTATTATGATATGATATCATAAACAAATATTAACCCAAAAAAACTAAAATCAACTTTTATCAACTTTTCAAATCATTTTCTAAAAAAGCCAAAAAACTTAGTTAAAAGCTCAAAACAAACTTTTTATCATCTTCCCAAAACACCCCTTAGACTTGGTTTGGGAAGTGAGTTGACTTTTTGGCTTTTTGACTTTTTTGGCTATTTTAGCCTGGGGCTAAAAAGCCTGGTTTAGAAAGGGCTTTTGGTTTTTTTGACTTTTTTTGTGAAAGAAAGAATGTAATGATTATAGGTTGAATGTGTTGTTTTGTCTTATTGAAACTAAAAAACCTATTTTATTTTTTGTGACTATTTTAGCCCCAAACCTACTTCTCAAACAATGCCATAATCTTCTCTTTTCTAATTTTATTTCAAAAAAGATTGGTAGCTCGAAACTTGTGGCTCAAAACCAGCCCGACTTTTATGTACACCCATATATCCTTTATACACCCCCATTGTTATTCATCTTAGTTTTACATTTCATTTCAAAAAAAAAAAAAAAAAAGATAAACAGAGTAAAGAGAAAGAGGGAGGAGACCTATATCGCGACCTTTATTGTGCTGCTTCTGTGTGTGCCGACGAGGCTGGTGCTGCCGCTGAGTGTGCCGACGGTGCTTCCACTACTGCTCTATGTATCGACAGAGGAGAACGAACCTAGCGGATCGAGCAGCAATTTGAAGCAATGAACGTCGGACGACGATATACAGATTTGAACAACTTGTGAACCTACTGCAGCAGCCTAATCGTCATTATCTCTGAGGTAAACCTAAAATCGAAAAACTAGGGTTGGATTTTGACTGTTTGGGGTTCAATTTCTATACAAAATAGTCGATTGTGACTGTTTGTGGTTGGATTTTGCTTTGAATTTCTGTTATGGTTTGGGATTTGGCTTCAATTTGTGATGTGTTTGCTGCCTTGGTGTGTCATTATCTCTGAGGTAAACCTAAAATGAAATGAATGAGGGTTGGCTTTTGACTGTTTAGGGTTCAATTTCTGTAGAAATTAGTCGACTGTGACTATTTAGGGTTGGATTTTGCTTTCAATTTGTGTTATGGTTTGGGATTTACCTTCAATTTTACATGTGTTTGCTGTCCTTGGTTTGGGATTTGGCTTCAATTTTGGTTGCCCTTCATGGCAGTGACATTGTGGAAAGCAGAGTACCACAATTTCACCATTTGATTCACCATTTGGGATTTAATTCCCATTCTTTATTTGATTCACTATTTGCCAGTCATTTGATTCACCCAAGTTTAGCAAAATTGATACCAAATAATGTGGGTGGAGTAGTCTATTAAGCTAGAGTATGTTTCCTTTAATAACTAAAATATAGAGAGATAAATAGACATACAAGTACTTTGCTTGACTCATGCAACTTAGCCCTCTCTCATGTTTGTTAGGATTTAACAATGTTTGCTTATATTTGCTTTGTTTCTTAATAATAATAATCTTTGCTTTTATGGGCACATCTGATCCAAACCATTCATTAGGAATGTAGAGGCTTATAAATGCTTACAAAGATATTCCATGAACCATATTAAACTAATTTTCACTTCTATAACACCAAATATTGAAGGATTGTAGAGTGTGTAAAACCTCATTTCTCTTATGTTATAGATTTCCTAACTGGAAAAATAGGAAAATGTTTTCTGTTTTTATAATAAATATTTTTGTCCTTTACATATTTAATTCTTCTCTTTGTTTTTGAGAACTATGGCTTCTTCTTTTATTAATAATAGCAACATAAGATTAAAACCAAGATTGTGTGCTTGTGGGAGAACTATGGCGATGTATATTGTACACACGAATGACAATCGAAACCAAGGACGTTTGTTCTTTATTTGCCCATTGAAATATGTAAGTATATATTATACAATTAGATCTGTCACTGTGATTTGATTAACTAATTGTTATTTCTGTGATTTGATTAAGTAATTGTTGTGCATTGTAGAGTCATAAGGAACACTGTAATTACTTTAAATTTGCAGAAGAGGATGATGATGACACTAGCTCGACAATCCGTTCCAATGTTGGACCTCGAAAAGCTGTAAGAACAAAAGAATTAAATGATCTACTAACAAGGCTTTGTGAGATAGACAGAAGGCTTCAAAGGATGGAGAAAAACTGGAAGGCAATGATTTTTGTCATTGTTTTTTGTGTCTTTTGACACTTTATTATGTAAATGACTTTCTTTTGTGTCTTTTTGCACTTTAATCTCTATACTCAATGTAGCACGCAATGTTCTCTCAACCGCATCTTGGAATTTCCTGTTTGTGTCTTTGTTTGTTTCTGGTCTTCCTGTATTTCATCCTTTCGATAGACCATCACGAAGTAAAATTTCCTATCGTTGTGGAATATGTGGATTGTATGTATTTCTTTTTTCCATTTTGGTGAAAAGAAACAGTTTTGGAAGGTAATTTTTTTTATAAAAAAAAATTCAAGAAACTACACATTTAGTCTGGGGAGCTGATGTTGGTGTTATTTCATATACCAAAGCCCCAAATGCTCAAATTCAAAAAACTGCACATCTGGATTGGATCCTTCTTTGTTAAAACTTGAAAATCAACAAATAAAACCTCTTCTTACCCTAGATATATTCTTGCTAAATGAATCATCAGTAATATATAATATTCCAAATTCAAATCTTTATAAGAAGTAAGCAACAAAGAATTACTAGATGAAATTGATTAGACAGAAAAGTGAGGCAATACTCAACTTAGTTGTGCAGATGAAGAAAGTGCCTGGAGAGACATTTATGGGTATTGAATGGATTTTCCCAAACAAATTCAATTTTTTTGACTAGTCCCTTTCACGATGGACCCCTATAGGCTTCACATCACTTGTGAATGCATTATCCCTTGTATTGAACTTAACACATCATATCCTAAGTGAAATGTTCTCAAACATTGCCACAAAATGTATCCAAACGAAAACATTGCCACAAAATGAAGCCAACAAAAACATTGCCACAAAATGAACCCTGCTATCATTTTTCACAAAAATAACCAAACAAAAAATGAACTCTTCTCAAACATTGGCACAACATCAAGCCAACAAAACAATGCCACAAAATATATCCAAACGAAATAAAACCAAACTATCCAAAGTTCACATATACAAATGCCATATAATTACTAGTACGAAACAAAAAAAAAAAAAAGGGACATTTGGATTCCTATCTATATTCAAGTCAACAAATTTTGATGCTACTGTCGAACTTTGACTACTTATATTGTTGACTATTCGTGATTGAGTATGAGATGTGCTTCAAATATTGTCCGCCATTTGCATTGTGCTAACCCGTGCCTATAAAAATAAAGTAAATATTATTTGGCACTGTCCACAAACATTTTCAGCAATCTAAAATTGTATTGATCAATAAAATATGTGTACTCATATATTGAACAGGTACCGGTACATACATACTGTCTTGTGTGCCATCCATGCAAGGAAAATAGTAAAGTTCATCTTGCGGCACCTTAACATCTGTAGACGTCCCCGAACGCATCCCGGGGGAAGGGAGTGCGAGTCCCCCCCTCCCCCCCCCCCCCATTCTGGTTCGATATTGGGTCACTACAGTTCAAGGACTCAAATGTCACGGTTCTTAATCTTGAACCAAAGAGTCCAAATCCGGCAAATCGTTTTGAGAAAACTGATTTTTGAAAGAAGTGCCAAACATGGACTGCTTTGCCAGATACAGAGTCGCCACCTAAATATTTTAAAATGAGAAATTTAGGAAACCCTGACTCGGTGCCAAAGGCCACGTGTCCGTCATCACCAAAGTTGCCTCGGCTCGGGAACTTGGGTACAATTGGGGAAGGTCACTTCGTGAGTGTAACAACCCTCGTACCGATTACCGAATAACCACTGAATTATATACTGATTATTGCTAAACTGAACTGATAATGACTGATAATTGGATTAACTAAAGTACTGAATGGACTGATTGAAATCGAAACCGAAATTGAATAAGTTTATCCATTGAATTGCATATTACATCTATTTGATTTATTGATTATCTGTGTGAATTCATATGTTTAAACTGCTAATTGAAGGCCTTATCGGCGGTCGAATTAGGAACCGTTTAGTGTTCTATAATCAATAGAATATTTGTGATTTAATGGTATATTTATTTAAAATGTGATTAGGAACGATTAAATTAGATTAATTTGAGCTAATTGAAGACTTAGGCCTATTTACGATTTTGCCATTGAATGGGCCTTAGTTTTTTTTTATTATTGAGCCTTGCCTACATTGAATCAAAGCTTCTCCTCAGCCATTCCCTTAGTCCCCACCGAAATTAGAGAGAGAGAGTAGGAGATTAGAGAAATTCATCTTGCATGCTTGGAATTTGAGAAGAATTGAAGTGTAATTGGCAAAATTTAGCTCCCACACCTTGACTTCAAGACTTAGACAAGGTAAATGAGCCCTTCATTGTTGCATTTTAGGTTGTTCTTGCATGAATCAAGTTAAATTGTGGAGTTAAGACATAAATTAGTTCAAAAGGGTAGGATTATAGCTTAATCCATGCATGCATGTTTGAATTGATGAGGTTGAGTTGGATCCATGGTAAAAATGTACATGCATGCTCATATTCATGTTTAAATCCATGTATTCATCATGTTCTTGAAGAAATGAGTCCATTTGGACAAGAATTGAAGCTTGAATTTGGTTTAAAGCTCATGCATTGCATGTTTGAAATTGTTCTTGAAATTGGGTTTGAAAAATGGTTTTAATTGACTCACCTTTGGGGCTTGAATTCATAAATTGGCTTTTGAAACTTGTTATACATTGTTTGAGGATGTATTTTCCAAAATTTGGGCCCAAGAGGTCGAGAATTGAGTTGAGAATGCTTTGTTTGAGCTTGGAAGGCAACTGAAATTCAGTTGGCTTCCTTCAGCGAAGATTCCTTCAGCGACCAACGTTTCCTCTGAGCCGCTTCGGCGAAGGATTGGTGGCTCGGCGTAAAATCGAGCATCGATATTTTGTTTCATCGGACATTCGGCGAAGGATTGTTCGCTCGAGCGAAGCCTTTGATTTTGGAAGCTCGCTCGAGCGAGCATCGAGCGAGCATCGAGCGTAAAAATTGAGCATCCAGTACTTTTACTGTTTCATCAGACCGCTCGAGCGAAGGATTGTTCGCTCGAGTGAAGATTGTTCGCTCGGGTGAAGACTTTGATTTTGCAATCTCGCTCGAGCGAAGGAAGGCTCGCTCGAGCGAGACCCCTGTTTTCAGCAGCTTTTGAAAAATGCCTTCCAACTGTATTTTTGCATCCTCATCCCATCCTAGGCATTCTTAGGCCTAGTTTAAGGCATCTTAATGAGGATTTAGACATAGAACCACACTGAGGAAATTTAGGGATTTAATTATCATCCTTTCCGACTGTGAAACTTAGTGTGTGTTCTATTTGTTAACTGTTTAGGGTTGGCTCGGGGACGCGCTCTAGCTGCTATTAGCCCAATCTCTGTGAGTAACAATTGTGTAAAGATATGTTCAAAATGGTTATCTTTTGAATCTTGGAACTGCTTATTAAACTGCTATTGTCTCTTGAATGAATGTATGTCTCAGATTCTCAATCAGACAGCCATCCTTAGCAATTATCATATTCTGAGCTCGGTTCCTTGTGGAACCATATCATTCTTGATTGATGGCCATCATTACTGATGGGTCTGTTAAGACCCGGTCCTTTTGGACCTACTGTTTATAGGCTAATGGGTGTACCACATATGACTGATTGACTGAAATATTGAAAAACTGGAATACTGTTAAATGAATTGTTTTCATTACTGTAAGGGCATTCATTCATAACCTCTTTACGCATTATGTTATTCACTGGGCTTTAGCTCACTATTTATATATATATGTAGGTTCTCAAAGAACTGCATCGAGCTAGGAGCGTGGGTTGGTCCCCAGTTTTGTCAAGCCAGCCTATGTGCCTCACTGCGAGGTTCCGAGTTGCCATGTTATGGCTTGGGGTGTTTTTGTGTCCCCCATCGGTCTCCTTACTGTTTTGTACTATTGTATAGACTGTTTACTGTTTTTACCGTACTGTTATCGAGGGATTAGGTCCCGTACCGAATGTTTGTAAATGATTGTATAGATCGTACTGTTTTGAACTATATGAATGCATAAAAATGTTTTTGGCATACAGATTTTCACAGCTCAATGGACACTAGTTATTTCTTCAGATATTTCCGCCAGCCTCAGATTCTGTTAATCAGATTCTTGTCAAAGAGCCTTCGTAATCTCGGATTCTTGGCGATTCTGATGCTAAACCCATAGCCGGGTTTGGTCGTGACAAGGAGCACCCATTCGCCGTCAAAGACCGGCCTCTACTAACCATGATATCTGATTTTGAAAACATTGTGAGTTCTTATTCCGGTTATTAGCCTAGGTTACTATGTGATGCCCACAGCATACAAGTATAGACTGAATCGCCTGAATTGGAACAAGACACTTCGTGTCTGTTTGTTTGAAAACGGTTTGATGGTGATACCCGCAGGTAGGCTAAGACGTGGATTTGCCACCCTCGGGTGGGCTTAAAAAATGTGATTTTGCCACTATCTAGTGGGCTTAAAACAAGCATTTGATGAATTGTCCAATCCAAGTAACTCAACCTCCACCCACAGGCATTCAAGGCAGTTATATCACATAAGCACATAGCCTCATGGTAAGCATGCTATTCATGGCAGTCACTCACACGCGTGCAAGGATGCTAAAGCATAAAACTCACCGAGTACTGCAAGCCAAAACAAAAACTCATTAGAAATCATGCATGATCCTAAGTATACAGCAATGCCTAATGCAACACATGCAAAAATGCAACTATAGCAGGCTCGGCTATTCTAAACATGGCATATGGAATGCTACAACTAACACGTATTCAATTTGGAATTGAAATACAAATGCAGTTACTATGATGCGCCGAGCCCGGTGCGTGCAAAACAGATGAATGATGCAAACATGCTGTCACACTGTATGCTAATTTAAATATGCCCTATATCTAACCATTATAAGCAGGTAAATAAAATGGAAGAAAGACGTGGGGTTGGAAGACATACATCACGCACACGCACACTTATTACAATTATGCCCTCGCGCAGAGGGTCCGAATAAATAATAATACAGTCCCAAATAAAAGAATAATACAGTCCAAAATAATACAGTCCAAATTAATTTACAAATTAAATAAGAAAAGCTGTAGACTGGCATGCAAGCCAAGGGGGGGCTGCCTTGACTCTGCTTCGGATAATGAATTGATGCATGTTGGGTTGCCTTTTCGGAAATCCACTGGGATGCCCCAATTAGCCTCTGTTTGCAATGTTTCTCGAAATGCGTGCCAAGTCCCGGAAAGTTGCTGATTCTTCATTTTGCTGCAACAGAGAGCAGGAAAGGGGCATAGCAATGTATTTCAAAAATATATGCATGCCTCGATTCTCGTGCCACCAATCACGCATATCGATGCATGATGGCCGAGGAATCGGATTGCACAACTCAATATAGGATGAATGCATATGAATGCTACAACAAAATCTAACTCCATCATGGGTAATCCGGAGTGTCGGTGACTTGGGAATTGAGACCCGTTCACATTACTGAGTACGAACGCTGCTTTCCCGTGCCCGGGCTAACTCCTACCCCGAACACGATGCAATATGCAGGATATGCATGAAATGTAACTAAGATACAATTCTAGCATGCACAATGCTATGAAAATGAGATGGCTCGAAATGCGTGCACAGGGGCACGCAAACTGAGAAAATGATCCTAAAGCATAAAATGGCATACACAATGCAATTGGACTTACACTAACATGAGTGGACCTCAGCCACACTTACATAAGAGGCCGTCGGATGAAAATGAAGTGCCTCGAAATGTGTGCACACGGGCGCGCAAACTGAGGCAATGGCATTAAAGCATGAAACGGCCTGAAATATGATATACAATGAGACTGAAATGAGATGTCTTGAAATGCGTGCCCACGGGCACGCAAATCGAGAAAATGGCATACACGATGCGATGAGACTAAAATGGCATACAGAATGCAAAATGGACTTACATTAACATGAGTGAGCCTCAGCCACACTCACATAAGAAGCTGGTGGATGAAAATGAGATGCCTCGAAATACGTGCACACGGGCACGCAAACCGAGGCAATGGCATACACGATGCGATGAGACTAAAATGGCATACAGAATGCAAAATGGACTTACACTAACATGAGTGAGCCTCAGCCACACTCACATAAGAAGCCGACGAATGAAAATGAGATGCCTCGAAATGCGTGCACACGGGCACGCAAACCGAGGCAATGGCATTAAGGCATGAAATGACCTAGAAAATGATATGCAAACATGCCAATGGAATTTCAGCACTGAAAGGTGGGGGAAAACAGCCCCGTAAGATGGCGAAATGACACCAAATGCAAGGAATAGTCCCGAAATGCGATATTAGGCACCCGAAATGGCCTATAGCCATGCAATGCATGTACAATATAGACATGGAATGAAAATACAGTAGCAAGGCAGCCCCAAGAAAAGAATTTTTCAGTCATAAAAAGGGCTAAACAGCAAGCACACATAGGATTAGGCAAGTATGCAAAAATGGCTCCCCAAGAGGGATATTGAAGCAAGTGATACATGCGATGCCCAAATGGAAAAATACCCTTCTACAACACTGAAGAGGGACTAAAAATATGCACATTTACAGTAGATGACATCCCCCAAATCAGTATGAAAACATGCTAAAAATGTCATGCAAGAACTAGGATACATAAGGCTATAACATGAGGTACCCCAAACATTCATCAAACCAGCAAAGACCCTTAATGAAATATGTCAAGAAGATCAAAATATGACTCTTTTCAGCTCTGATGATGGCTGAAAACAGAATCTAGATAAGCTTAAAAAAGCATGCAAAAATGGGGGTCAAAGAGGGGTATAATGACAAGTATAACATGGAGACCCCCAACAAGGTTGATCCCTTCTAAAATGTTGTATAGGGACACAATATAATCCTACTCACAGTTCATGACATGCTCCAAAACAATTTACATATAGGCCAAACAAATCATGCAAGTTTACGGTAAATAGGAGAGATTGTGAAGCAAGTACAAGATATGGGGCCCAAACAGGGTTGATCCCTTCTTCAATGTTGAAGAGGGGCTCAAAATAGGCCCACTTACAGTTCACATTATGCTCGAAAACAGATCACACATAGGTTAGAAATTTCATGCAAAATAAAGGCATACAAGATGGCATTGAAGCAAGTGTGCCATAGAGGGCTCAAATAGGGTTGATCCCTTCAACAAACATGAAGAATAGCTCAAAAGAGTGACCCTTTCAGTTTGGGTCGGAGCCTAAAACAGTGATCAAATAGGCTAAGGAAATGAGGCAAGAAAATGCTACAAAAGAGGAAGATGGCAACTTACCCTTGTAGACAAGTCTTGGCTGCCTTTTTGCTTGAAGAATGGATGCCTCCTAGCTTCTGGAAAGCTCTCCTAGCTGCTGGAAATAGAGTAGTGGTGGTAGAGCTTGAAGATGATGAAGGAATGGCACCAAACTTGAGAATTTGAGAGAGATGGAGAGAGATATGCTCAAACCAATTCTTGGAACCCTCTTTTTTGAGTTGGGAGGACAGCAATATGGACAAAGAGAGGGAGAGGAGAGTCCTTGCCAAAGTGGAGGGAAATGAGCTCTTATTTCCCTCCAAGAAGTTCACCCAGATAGAGATATTTTTGGGGGAAAACCAAGACACAGCTGGAATGGACTCACACTGAGGAAGCAGGCCGGCTAGGTACTTTTGCTGCAGGTGGTCGGCCGGCCACCCCCTATGGCCGGCCGGCCAAGGGGCAAAATGGTCAATGAGAATTTCTGGCCGGCCACCAAAGATTGGTGTCCTCCCATGTGTGTACAACAAGACCCTATGGTTGGAAATTGGCAACTCTGAAACATGAGAGACAACAAGTCACTTTTAGGAGAGGTTCAAAAGTGAAGAGAAGAATTACTGGCCGGCCATGTGTTTTTAGGGTCCTCCCAAGTGTGTACAACACAAATATGTGGTTTTGGCTCGAAGAAAATGGCCCTAGGGTGTTCAACATTAGCCCGGAAGTTAGAAAAACGGGTGCCGGGGGGCGCTGGAGGAGCATAACTGGTTGCTGAGACAATTGCTGGCCTCCCACCCTTCATTGATCTTCCTGGTGATAAAACAGAGGTACCTTCCAAAAATGAACAAAAACCGATGCAAAACGAATGCTCGGGGGCCAAAACACGCAGTTCGGGGTCCCGAAAACCGGCCGTTAAGCACCGAAAGTGGTGTTTGGCCACGAAGTGGGTATCTAATACCCCAGTGTCTCTCGAAAGGGAGTAAATGAGATGCATGCCAAAAATTGGAGGAATCGGAGATGGTTGGGTGGTCCCGAACCGAGGCACACGGCCTGACGGCTCCGAAAACCGGGAACTGGGCCCCGAAATGGGCAAAATGGCCTACGGCCACGAAATGTAGCCCACAGCCACTGAGAGATGGTCTACGGGACCTCTCTCCTCGTGAAAGAGAAAACAGAGAAAATCGAGTCCGGTTCGCAAACCGAGGCAAGGCATGTAAGAGAGAAGTTCGGAGGCGGGCGCACGGCCGACTCGAGACTTCAACGAGCACAATATGCAACATCACCGAGCGCCAACCGGTGACGCTCGAGTCTTAAGGTCGGTCAAAAATGGGTGTCTACAGTTGCCCCTCTTGATGTAACTCAAGTCAAGAAGTGACGGGAGTGAATGTCAAAGCCTAGAGACGACCCATTTTTGACAAGGCCGAAGACTTAGACAATCATACAAGATAAATAGAGATATGTGCCCGCAGGCAGGGGCAAAATGCAAAACGACATGCACAGAGCCAAATGATCATGTAAATGCAGCAAGCTGTAATGAGGCAAGTATTCGCAAATAGATGCAACAGTTTTAAGCAAGAATGCAAAGCAACAACTGTATTTCATGCAGTTAGGAATGCGGAGAATCATTCAATTCTCGTCGCGTCTCACACGGAGAAGATACGATACAAGGCGATTCGCTCGGGTCGCACTAAATTTCAAATGAACCGTACATACAATATCGTGCCTGCAAAAGAGAGAAATTCAACAAGAACAATATGCTAACAACATATATTCAATGTGATTCCTGTGGTTTCGAAAGTTTGACACACGCAGTGTCGGAGAGTGAATGCATCGCAATGCGAGAAAGGAACGTGTGTGACAACGTATGCTCGAGCACAGAGGTATGGTACAATAAGAAATCATGCATGACAATGCAAAATGCTCATAAGAATACAAGTTATATGCAAAACAATGCAAAATGAGCATGAATCAGGGTGCCCGTTTGTTGCGAAACAACGAGTAAGAAAACGCGCATTTTGGTGAAGGCAACTTGATCGCGGCCTCTGATTCACCTCCCGGAGAGGTTACAACGTGTTCAAAAAGGATACATCTTGATTTTGATGAGTAATGATGAGACATTTGTCAGAAATTGTACCTGGGTTCCCATGAGCAATTTCGCCGTAAAGTGCACTTTTCTTGAACTTTTTCAGGTCCCGGGAACTCCGATCTTCCTCAAAATTTGCAGGGGGCTAGGTGGGCAAGTGGGGAACACCACCGGCCAGGTGGTTGCCCCAGGGGAGGTCACCGGCTAGGGAACAAAAAGCAATTGGCCGGCCAGCTAGAAAAGGTGGCCGGTCGGCCACCTGCCCAAAAGCAGGGGCAATTTTGTCATTTTGGCTCATTTCTATATATATCCTCATCCATTCATTCCGAAATCACTCCCACAGCTGCAAAAACTCCTTCCCTTGCTCCCCAAACCATTTTTTCCTTCAGATCTGCACTTTATACGCGCTTTTCGGCTTTCCACGCAAGTTGTTTTTGCGAAATCTTTCAGTTTTAAGCACTTTGAACCGATTAAATTTTGATTTCGGGGCTTCTTTTCTCATTTTCACCACTTAAGATAAGTTTGTCTCAATATTTGGAAGATTTTCTCGGGAGTTAACTTTTGTTGACTTTTCCCAATTTTGGCTCATTTTTGCTCTTTTTGCAGATTTCTTGAAATGGCGGGTGATTACCCTCATGGTGGAGGTCCTCCAGGTGCCGGGGGATGATTTTGACATCATGACACTGCCCCCGAGAGTCCGCCCTTTTATTCCCGGGAGATACGCCCCACCGGTACATGTGCTTCATGCGCCGTTCGCTTTCACCGGGTTCAATGACCGCACTGGGATTTATCATGAGAGTTGAGCAAGACTCTCTCTCACGATGCACGAGAGGTATTTTACTTTATTTTCTGCATTTTTCGTACATTTTGTAGCTTTGTCATGCTTGAACACACAGTTTTAGCTTATGACATAGTACTTTGCTTGCATTCTGAACATGTGACTTAAACACTTGAATTGCTGAATACACGGCTCATTGACTGATTGATTGTGAACGCACGGTACACATTAGTTAAGAATTGAACACACGGCTCAAACACTGATTTGTCGAACACACAGCCCGAACTTGAAGGTGAGCACACCGTACACACTGATTAAGAGTAGAACACACAGTCCCAAAACTCTGATTTTCTGAACACGCAGTCCAAGTTGATGGTGAACACACAGCCCACACTGATTAAGAGTAGAACACACAGTCCCAAAACACCGATTTTCTGAACACACAGTCCAAGTTGATGGTGAACACACAGCCCACACTGATTGAAAGTAGAACACACAGCCCTAAACTTTGATTTTCTGAACACGCAGCCTAGATTGATGGTGAAAACACAGCACACAAATTTTTCTAAAATTTGAACACGCAGCCCAAATACCAAATTTCCTGAACACGCAGCCCATATTTGAGGTGAACACACAGCCCACAAATTTTTCTGAAGCTTGAACACGTAGCCCAAACATCAAATTTTCTGAACACGCAGCCTAGATTTGAGGTGAACACACAGCCCACAAATTTTTCTGAAATTTGAACACGCATCCCAAATACCAAATTTTCTGAACATGCAGCCCAGATTTGAGGTGAACACACAAATTTCACAAATTTTTTCTCTTGAACACGCGCATTCAAATATCAAATTTTCTGAACACGCAGCCTAGATTTGAGGTGAACACACAGTCCACAAATTTTTCTGAAATTTGAACACGCAATTTCAAATACCAAATTCTTCAACACGCAAATTTCAATACCAAATTCTTCGACACGCATTCAGATTTGAGGTGAACACACAGTCCACAAATTTTTCTGAAATTTGAACACACAGCCCAAATACCAAATTTACTGAACACGCAGCCCAGATTTTGATGTGAACAGGCAGTCCACTGATTGGGATTTGAACACGCAGCCCAAAACACAGATTTACTGAACACGCAGCCCAGATTTTGATATGAACACGCAGCCCAAAACACAGATTTACTGAACACGCAGCCCAGATTTTGATGTGAACACGCAGCCCACTGATTAGGATTTGAACACGCAATTTAAAAACACAGATTTATCAACACGCAATTCCATCGATTAGGATTTGAACACGCAGCCCAAAACACAGATTTACTGAACACGCAGCCCAGATTTTGATGTGAACACGCAGCCGACTGATTAGGATTTGAACACGCAACCCAAAACACAGATTTACTAAACACACAGCCCAGATTTTGAAGTGAACACACAGCCCACTGATTCGTTTCATTTGCACACAGCTTGTTACTTGCATACGGCTTGCATTTTATTGTGTACTGAACACATGTATTCATTCTGAATGCAGGTTGGCTCTTGCACCGTGCGAGGATATGGCTCTACTGCTGCGAGAGAGTGGTACGCTGAGCTTCCGGAGGCTGTCCGGGATTTGGTTGACTCAGCAGGGTTTGGAACATTCTGTACGGGGTTATCACACTGTCCTGCCAGTAGGACATTGTTAGCTGCTTTGGTGGAGAGATGGTGGGACACCACCAATTCTTTCTATTTTTCTGCCACCGGGGACATGACCATGACTCCCCTAGACTTCGCCGTACTCACCAGCCTAGACATAGGCGGTTGGCCCATACCTTATGACGAGGATATAGGAGAGTGGGAGGCCGCTTGGGTGCATCTATTGAGGGCTCGCCCACCTGTAGACAGAGCTTCCGGGAGAGTTCGGTACACCTGGTTCTCTTCCTGTTTTAGGAGGCCGGAGATGGAGCCTGAGTCTCCTGAGGAGATTGAGCAGTACACCCGAGGTTTCCTTATGTTCCTCTTTGGCACCACTGCTTGGTCGATAGGGGAACACATGGGTTATATCTTTTGAGTGCCCTAGTGGACCTATCACAGCCGCGGATGACTGGGTGGCCCTGGCTACCTCTATTGTTACATGAGTGCCTCTCAAGGCGGGAGACTTACTCATGGCTATTGGAGAGCCCGAGAGGTATGTTTTGTCCTCTTGATTTACATTTCGCCTCATCACTTGTTCATTGCACACACGGCGACTTTGCACTCAGATTCGCTTTTAGCACTTTGTATTCACATTCCGCATCGCTTTCTCAACTATGGGTATACGATATTTTCCCACATTAGCCCCGAGATGGAGGTGCCAGACTTCTTATGACTCCGTAATCGGGTATTCGAGGGCGAGCACCGATCGAGACCTCGAGAGACTCTCTTCTACATGCGATAAAGATTTTGATATCGCGGACGACAGAGGTATTTAAGAACTCTCGCCTTTTCATTTTCATCTTTGATTTGCCTCAGATATTCCTCGATTTCGATTGATTTATGCAATCGCTATCCGCAGACATTTGGCGCGTACTGGCGATCTTAGGTGATGGTCTCGACATCAAGATCTCGGAGGATCGGGTAATTCCCAAAGATAGGTTCCTCGCCAAGGACCTTGGTAGGGCATGGTTCTCGGGAACGCTGCGCCGTGTGGGGGTACGATTCTCAGGACCCTCCTGCTGTACCTGCAGCCACCATGCGGACTGCCGATAGACTCTCTGCCTAGGAGGTCATTAGCGATATGCAGGGCACTGATGCTTTGTTACATCTCATGGAGGGGGACTACGCCACCTATCTTCGTATATATCTGATGCCCTCCTTGACGGGAGTGCGTGCTCCGCCACGGAGGCCTACTGATGTACCATCATCGAGTCGGGCCCATACCACGGACATCCCCTCCTCTAGCAGGGCTGGTGCATCTAGGGGTAGAGGTAGTTCGATTCCTCCGATCCCTCCGTCTCTTCATCATCTTGGGTGGCCAGACATGCCGACCGAGTTGATAAGTTGGCGGTTCGGGACTCCTTACTGTGTCTCGCTAGAGCCTCCTTCCCGACCACGATATGTCGAGATCCCGATTCGCCTCAGTATGTTTTACAGCTTTGATTTATCAGTTAGATATTTGGATGTTCATTCCTTTACTGATAGTTTTGCATTTGTATTTGCAGCCTCCAGTTGAGTACACGGATGAGCTACTTGGGATGCTGGCCACATTCGAGGGCATGATCCTACGGAGGGAGGCACAGTTGGCCATTATGGGCGCAGTGTAATCGCTCATCTTTCCTGATTTAGCATATTTCTCGATGACATACCGGGTTTTGAACATTCTGCTGTATTGATAGGCTGTGTAGAGCACATCTGACACACACCCCACTCGCATACTGTACTTGCATCTGCTTTTCATATTTGAACTAATGTATTGAACTCTTCATTTTCAAATGCCTCTTGTATATGCTCCGCCGCAGGCCGGGCCACCCGGGCCTTCTCAGGGAAGTCGAGGTACTGGACCTGTTCGAGGTACTGGGCCATCTGGGCCTTTTCGAGGAGCGGGGCCATCCAGGCCTTCTCAGGGAGCTGGGCCATCTAGGCCTTCTCGAGGAGCTTGAGGAGCAGGGTCGTCTCGCAGACGCAGGGCACCCATTATTGAGGAGGAGGAGGAGGAGGTCGCATCGTGAGTCGAGACATCTCGCCGGGAGGAGGCTCCGGTCTTGGTTCCGAGAGTGGAGACGAGGCTGAGGGGGATCCGGAGGATGATAGCTCTGATCCGGATGGTGATGATGGTGCAAAGGTTATCCCGCAGAAGAGGATGAGAGGGCCTCCCCATTCCCGTTCCCAAGGATATTGATGCTATTTCCTACTTTATTTTACTTTTTGCTAGTAGTTTGTAGCACTTTGCATATTGTTAGGCAGTTTTATTTCCTGTAAAACTTGTACCTTTACTTTGTTGTAAAACATGATGGAATGAAACAGCCTTTGAAGAGATGTTTGTATTTGAAATTCCTAGCATCGCAACGCATCATTTTGTACAAAAATGGAATTGAATGAAAATGTGCCTTGTGTATTTACCGGGTCAGGTAATGAACCGACGCAACAAATCACAAACTCGGCTCACTAAGAAATAACAGAATCTTAGCAAGTTTACAACTCGATAAGCAAAAATACAACAATGTTAACGACTCGATAAACAAGACTTAACAAAATTGTGTAAACAAAGAGTAACGACTCAAAATCATAAAATGCGACAGCTCGACAAAACTTACAATTCGATAAACAAAACAAAAACTTGATAAGAAAAAATACAACAAAGCGTACTTCGGACGGACGATCTAGATGATGGGATGTATCCGAAGCTGAGAGAAATGGAGGCCTTCAACGTTCCCGATGCGTGAAAGTGCCTCAAATTTCCTTCCGGAAGGCAAAATAGGACCAACAAGCATGGTGGGCCACATTTGCTTTTGGGGATTGGAGGGTGGCCGGCCGGCTAGGTTTTTGAATCAAGGGTGGCCGGCCTGCTAGAATAGGTGGCCGGCCGGCCGTCTCTCCCTACAGCTTCCAGAATTGTGACACGTGTTCCTTGAATAGTGTTTCACCCTCTATAAAAGCCCCAACCTTGGAACTTATTCATTTCATCACTGTTTCTCACAAAAATAGAGGCATTTCTCGCAGAAAATCTCACATCTTGGATCTCTTCTTTAGATGGCTCGGAAAAGTTGAACTTCCGGGGTTTCGGCTTGAATGCACTATTCACGCTGGGCCGGACTTCACTGCATCTTCCTTTCCTCCATGCCGCGATGAGATTTTGGAACCCAGTGACGCACGTCTTCAGCTTCGGAGGGCAAGAGGTATGTCCCACTTTTGAAGATTTTCAAGTTTTGATAGAATCCGAGCGAGGTGAGGAGATCTTGCCCCAGCTCAATTTTGGCTATGCCCAGACCCTAGCGGATAAAGTGCGGACGCAACGCATGATGCTCGATCCCTGATTTGTGACGGAATGTTGGATATCCCGAGCCTGATTTACCGATTCTCCGATGCTGGTAACCGCAGCGACCATCATTGGCAAGGCTTCCGACGACATGCTCTCTGTTTGTGCTTGTTATCTCATTTTCTGTTTGCCTCAAGCTTCGGAGGGTCCGGCGCCCGTCTGATTGAAGTTGCTCAAGGTTTGAAAGAGGGAAAGAGTTGCATTGCCATGACTCTGGCCGAGACACTGATGGGCTTGGATGCTTTCTACTGCCGGGAGACAACCAGGTTCGCAGGGAGTCCACTACTGCTGCAGGTAATGTTTTCCACCCAAGCTCACATATGTATTCGCTCACATCACTCGGCCTTCGGGCTCGGTTTTTCTCACAAAACCCTCATCTTACTTTTCTCTCATCGCATATCTCTCTATTCTTTATTCTCTCATTTTTCATCCCTCCCCAGATATGGTTGATGGATAAATTGCAAGTCGTGGACTCTTGCCCTGCTTACTCAGCCCGCGGCTATTTCTTTCGACCACGCCTAGTCGACGCCCTTGATGAGGGATGGTGGTTTGAATGGATGTGCAATTTGTCGACAGATCGCATTGCGTGGCGCTGTCCTTGGCTCAATCTCCCGGTAATGAGCTACAGCATATCCCGGCAGGTCGGGATTCGACTGATCGGCTTGACTCACTGTGTATTCTATTTCCCATTCCGTATTCTGCACCAGTTCGGCCATGATCAGACTTGCCCACCAGAGGGGATAGAGTATCCGGCTACATTCCCAGTTCGAGGCGCACAGCTGGCTCGGCAAGCCGCGGCGTGGGGAAATAGAGAGCTCCTGGCCCCTGCTCCCACTTTTAGTTGCACTTTGTCTGACGAGTGCTGGGATTGGCTTAATGAAGAAGCACAAGTTGGGCCTAGGTTGGCATCGGAGGCTTCAACCAGCTCTAGGAGGGGGCGCAGGGACATTTGACTTGACTATGCCCCGAATTTATTGCTTTATTAGTACTTTCAAGTTTTCTTTATGAGTGTAATAAAAAGCAACTTCAATTGTATGCAAGAGCAAGAGAACTCTGTTTTGAAATCAAAGAAATTGAAGATTGTGGTACTGAAAATTCTCCGTTTTTGGTCCAAAAATGGTCTTAGTTGTGAAAAGATTAATTTGAACCAAGTCAACTTTTATTAAAACTTTTCAAAATTATTTTCGATATGGATCAGAACCGGACACGCCTGAGATCTTTCACTGAGATGCACAACCCCGGATCCTAGCAACTGGAAAGTTGCCCCTAGTCTGAAAACTGCCTCGGCAATTCATAGCAACGGAAAGTTGCCCCTAGTCTGGATGGTGCCGCAACACTTTATGGCAACGGAAAGTTGCCCCTAGTCTGAATAGCACTGTACCGGAGATCACGATAAATGCTGATGAATAGAGATGACTGAGATGATCAAATAGGCAAAGTTGATCGGGGAAAAGATTGGGGCTGAACTTCGGGATGAAGCTGCCTACGTATCCCATAGATGGGAATCAAGCCTTACGTAGTTCAGGCTTGGGTTCGCCGGTATTTTTACTCTCCTTTTGCGCTCTAACTTTTGCCAAGGCCGCCTTTATGGTTTTCAACCTTACGAGCTCAGTTTTATAATTTCAAATTTTTTATGCTCTGAATTTTGCCTAGGTCGCCCTTTCGGGTTTTCGGCCTAGCGAGCCTCTCAGGGGTAATATTTCTTCAACTTGTCCATGTTGATCGGTTGAGAAAACTCTAAGCCATCTAGGTCCATCAGAACCACAGCTCCACCTGACCAGATTGACTTGATAATGTAGGGACCAGTCCAATTGGGTCTGAACTTGCCCCTTGGGTCGTGGATGGGAGCTCGGTTGTCTTTGAGTACCAAATCTCCTTCTTTCAAATTCCTGGACTTAACCTTCTTGTTAAAAGCCCGGGCGATTCTACGTTGATAACCTTGGACGTGGTACAGTGCTTTCAACCTTCTTTCATCGAAAAGCATGAGTTCCTCAAATCGCTGTCGCTAACTGCTTTGGCTATCCGCACTCACCAATACTGTAATGATGGGACCTCAATCTCAATAGGCAGAACGGCCTCCATCCCATAAACCAATGAGTACGAGTCGCCTTGAGAAGTTCTGATTGAAGTCCTGTAGCCCCACAGAGCAAACGGTAGCTTATCTGGCCAGTCCCGATAGGTTTCCACCATCTTTTGTAGTATGCGCTTGATGTTCTTGTTGGCGGCCTCAACTGCTCCGTTGGTTTGCGGCCGGTAAGTAGACGACTTATGAAAAGCCACATTGTATTTCTCCAACAAATCGATCACCTCCTTTTTGAAGTGGGAACCATTGTCTGAAATGATTTCATTTGGGACCCTGTAGCGACAGATAATGTTGTTTCTGATAAATTTTGCTACATGCGAAGCCTTCAACACTGCATAGGATTGGGCCTCAACCCACTTTGTGAAATAATCTATCGCTACCAAGATGAACACATGCCCATTCGACCCCTTTGGCGTAACAGCTCCGATTACATCAATTCTGCATGTAAAACGGCCATGGCGGTCATGTTGTATAGCTTTGACGGCGGATGTTCATGCGATTTGCATGAATTTGACACTTGTGACATCGCCGACGGCCAATACAATCCTCCCCCTTGGTGGACCAGTAATAACCTTGTCTAAAGATCTTCCGTGCCAACATTACCCCATTCATGTGTGCACCACATTCACCCTCGTGGATGGCTTCCATCAGACGCTTTGACTCTTCGGCATCAACGCACAGTTTATGCATTCCCAGATGACCCGTTCGCTTATAGCTTTACCCCCAGATGATGAACTGAATCGCCATTCTTCCGATTGCCCTCTTGTCTTTGGCATTTACCTGGCGGGTATGCTTTTTCTCCAAGAAGTTCCAGCCAGAAACCAGGTGTTCGCTCAACTTCATCTATGGTCGCAATCGATCGATAAGCGGTGCAAATTTCTGGTCAATGATGACCGGACGCATACGGACTCCACACGGGATGTCTATCATAGATGATAGAGTTGCTAGCGAATCCGCGAACCTGTTCTTCTCTCTTAGTAGATGAGTAAAACTTAGCTTCTCAAACCGAGGAATCAGCAAATCCAAGGTTTGGTGATACATCATCATCTTTTCCTTTTTCACTTTCCAGTCTCCTTTAGCTTGAGACACAACAAGGTTCGAATCCCCAATAACGTCCAGTCGTCTTGCCCCTAGTTCTAGGGCTACTTCTAGACCAGTGATACACGCCTCATATTCTGCTTCATTGTTCGAGACTTTGAACCGGAGTTTGAAGGCTAGAGGGATACGGGAATTGTCGGGTGCTATCAGCAACACTCCTATCCCATATCCATGTTGATTTGACGCTCCGTCAAAGTACATCGTCCAAGTTTCTTCGTCGATATGCAGAATTGATTCATCCGAGAATAGGTACTCGACCGCTTCATCCCTTTCAACCGGGTGGTCGGCAAGGAACTCTGCCATTGCTCTTCCTTTCACTGACTTCCGTGTCACGTACGTGAGATCAAATTCGGAGAGCAACAGCAACCAACGAGCTAGCCTACCCGTAAGCGCTGGTTTCTCGAAGAGATATTTGATGGGATCAAGTCGTGAAACCAACATTACAGAGTGAGCTAACAGGTAGTGCCGCTTCCGGTAGCCCATACCAAAGCTAAGCAAGCCTTTTCCAAATGTGTATATCGGGTCTCATACTCCAAAGATCTTTTTGCTCAAATAGTAGATGGCCTTCTCCACCTTATCTTCTGATTCTTGTGCAAGCATGCAGCCCATTGTAGTTTCAGTTACTGACAGATACAAAATCAACGGTTTCCCTGGTTCTGGTGGTGATAAAACGGGCGGGTTCTGTAGATATTCTTTAATCTGTTCAAATGCAGCTTGACATCGGCCGTCCCATTGGAACTTCTTTCCTTTCTTGAGGAGGCCAAAAAGTGGTTCACAAGTCAAGGTTAGTTTTGAAATAAACCGTCTTATGAATTGCACTTTACCCAGAAAGCCTCGCACCTCCTTTTCAGTCCTTGGTGGTGGCATTTCTAAGATGGCCTTGATCTTGGAAGGGTCGACCTCGATGCCCCTTTGTGTAATCAGAAACCCTAGCATTTTCCCCGCTGTAACACCAAATGTACATTTCTGAGGGTTTAGCCAGAACTGCATTCCTCGATCCTTTGGAAAAACTTGTGCAAAGTGTAGTGGCCCTCTCTTTCTTTGGACTTGACAATCATGTCGCCCACATACACCTCAACCTCTTTGTGGATCATATCATGTACTATTGTGGTCGCGTTGATAAGTAGCTCCAGTTTCTTCAACCCAAACGGCATTACCGGTAGCAGATGTCTCACGGGTGGTGAATGCGCTTTTCTGTCTTCGGTGCCATCACTATCTGGTTGTATCCCGAGAAGCCATCCATGAATGAGAGCAATGCATGCCCTGTGAAATCTACCAACTCATCGATGTGCGGTAGGGAAAGTCGCCCTTCTGACTAGCTCGCTCAAATCCTAAAGTCTACACACACCCCGGATCCCGCCATCTTTCTTCTGACCGAACAATGTTAGCCAACCAAGTCGGATATTCAGATACCGCAGGAAGCCCGTCGATTTGCTTGGTGACCTCTTCCTTAATCTTAAGAGCCCAATCCGGCGAATCCTTCGAAGTTTCTCGCTGATGTTGGGCCTCGGGGTCAAGGGAATCCGATCTCAGACAATCTCAGATCGATTCCAAGCATGTCTTCGTGAGGACCACGCGAAAACATCTTTGAAATCTTTTAATAAAGCGATTTGCCGTGTTCCTCCGAAGACAACGTGGACCCAATCTGGACCACCATGGGTCTTCCTCAAGACCAATGTTCACGTAATGATTTCATCCATTAATGGTTTAACAAATCTCTTGCTCTTACTCAATTAAACGTTGCAAAACCGAGGAACTTCGTCCTCGCTGCTTTTGATCAAAATTTTGAAAGTCCTAATTAATGCAATAAATTAGGGGCACGTAAAAGTACTAAAACCACGAGATAGTTCATTCTCATTAGGCACATCCAAATCGTCCAATTCATTGGTTACAACAGACTCAAATGAAAAGGAAAAAGCCGACCTGGACAGATCGCATCCGTTAACATCCTCAGAGTACCAGACTCAGACTTCGTCGAGCTGAACTGATTCGACTCACAGACTCGGTGGAATCAGATTCGCTCACTACCCCGACCTTGTCAGCCGACGAAATCCTCATCGTCGCCAAGTGAGAGAGGCGCGATTGATGCATCCAAGATAGTCAGTCGGCTCGCACTGCTTTCATCCCCAATCATGGAAACCGCGGGTTATCCCCCAAGCACTCTTGGTCGACGGAGGATCGAAAGGAGACATGCCAGCTACCTCATTTCCAACTCTGTGCCCTCGTGATCCACCGCCTTCTTCTCGCTTCAACCTCGGTTGTTGGGTCTGCGCCTGCAGGCAACGCTATCCCGGATAGTTGCGGTGTCAAGAAGATTTCGAAACACTGCACGCGCTTTCTTCTCGCTTAACCACGGCTCTAGAAACCGCCAAATGGAAAGTCCTCCCCTCCGACAAAGCGTCTGCTCAGGTACCTGGATGGGCCTGCATTAAGTCAGGCTTCCACTGCTTCGCTCTAGCTCACGGCCATTTCCTTTCCTTTCTCACCAGTCTTCTTTGGGGCGATAACCCACCCAAGGGTATGCGGGTTGTGTGGCACTTCGGCCAATGCTGCGACTCCTTTTCTGCCGCTTCTTCCTAATCCTATCCCGGGGATATGTTGTAGCTTGTTCATGAGGTAGACGGATTGAGCACTGACGTACACACCTTCATTCACGTACCATAATATTCGCGACTACCCGGCCTCTCGCCAAAGTGAACCCCGATAAGAACACATCCTCCGTGCGTGCTCGATTTCCAAAACCGGGCGAGACACTTCGGCGGATGGATGGATGAATTTCTAAAACAATTGCAACCCCTTCCCGTGAGGGTATTTCAACATCCGTGCGAGTGGAAGAGATCGCTTTCACTTGGTGCAACCACGGCCGCCCAAGAGCAAGTTGAAGGTCATGGAACGTCCAAGACATGAAATTCAATGTTGTGTTGTCCTGGACCAACCTGGGTCTGAACCTTAACAGTCCCCATCACTTCCCTACTGGTATTATCATAAGCTTTGATCACCTGAGTGGTTGGTATGAAGTTTGCGGGTTTTAACCCGATTGCATATGCCGTTCTGACTGGGCAGACATTGATAGCAGACCCGGTATCAACAAGTACCACCGGTATCCACTTATCTCTACACTCCACGGAGATGTAGAGGGGTTTGTTATGATTCACGCCCTCAGGCGGCAATTCCTTGTCTGAAAAGGTTAATACCGAGGAACCTCCTCCCGGAAAAACCAGCCCAACCAGCTGCTCTGGCGTAATTTCGATGGAGAGTTTGGCCTTGTCCATAGCAGATAGGACAGCCTGTTTGTGCACCCTCGAAGCCATAAGCAGTCCCCAGATAGAGATGTCTGCCTGTATTTTCTTTAACTGTCTCAGTACAGCTTCTTCTTCAATTTGCTTCTCTTTCTGTTTCTCTGCCTCTTTATCTTTCCCAGATGCTTCAGGTTGGTCGAGGTGTGGGGGCTTAAAGTACCGTCCGCTCCTGGTCATGTGGTCCACCTCATCGAGGTACCAAGTATCATCTGGTTGAGCACCTGCCTAATCTTCATCTGTGTGGGCAAGCCACAAGTCATCGTCTTCCCACCACATCCCACTGACATTCAACAAACACCTATCTGGTTCCGGTAAGTTCGTACTCTCGGTACTTTCATCCCACATGCTCACAGCATGTCCTGCTCTTGTGCTCGCAGCACTTTCAACCTCTTCATGGTTCTTGGCTTTCCGGATTCTCTCAGAATCCCATCTCTTCTCTTGCTCATCCTGTATTAGTAGGGTTTGTTGTTCGGTTTTCACAATATCTTGATCCCGAGCGAAATTCTTTGTACCGGCGCTCTCCGGCAATTCATTCTGACTCTCGGCCCTTCCGGCCATCATTGATACCTTCGCCGCCTTTGCTCGTGAATTTCCACAACATCCGGTGATCATCTAACCATCCGCAATCCTCGCCGACTCATATTCAAACCAATTGATTGTTGCATCCTCGCTTCTTGGTCGTTGAAGAACCGGAGGTTGGCAAAATCTTCTTCCACCGTTATCGATTATCCGCCTTGTTCAAATCTCCTCGAATCATGCACAATTCACTTTTTCGGCTTTCACACTCAGCTCGGACTGGCTCACCGATAAGATATATCCGCTTGGATCATAAGCTTTTCCAGCATAATTCCCAGGCTGTCCCATCCCAGACTCACCAATTATGCTTTCTCCTAAACCCGCCTGCTCCATCTTGGAGGTCACCACCTCGCTTAGATTGGGTTGTGAAGGTGTCCAACATGCACAAGTCGGCAATCAGAAGGATTACCTCCGGCTTGGGTAGGTGAGAGGGAGTAATATAGATACTAGGATCGAGGAAACGACCCAGCTTTGGATGAGGTTGACTCTTTGGGTGGTGGATCTTGGTTATGTGCGGGAGTGGGTTAGTTGTGACGTTGGGTCTTTCGGGAGGTAGAATGATATTTTTGTCAACGAGGTCTTGAATCTCGTGGACGCAGTAAACATTGATCTCAGATCATGGCTATGTCCGTGGTACGACAAAGATTTGGTTGGGTTGTGGGAAGGGGGGAGTGGATTGGGTAGTGGCCTCGGCTCTAGGGGTTTCAGATGTCCCTTTTTGATTAGAACGCCGAGAGCCTTGGACAAGGGCATGTATAGTGGAGTGAAGGTTCTTTGGCCTCTGGATTGGTATCTCGGCTTGGTTATCGCTTCCCGAGGTATCGGAAAAGGAAGCCGCGGCCTTGGTTGGGAAAGGGAGTGGTGACCATACCGACCTCCGGTCCTTGTGTTTCAGGTTTGCGCCACCTGCCCTGCGTTATTATTGCGGTTGAATGTCCTTCGGTCGCTTTCTCCCCGGTCGATCAGACCTTGCTTCATCAAGGCCCTCGATTTGAAAATTCATATCGTAGGTCTGAAGGTGGGAAGGAACTACAATCATCTTCTGCTTAAGTCTTGGTTGGAGATTGCGCACAATCATCTGAATTTGATCTTTATCTGTTGGCCTCAAGGTCATCATCGATGCCTTTGCTCTCCACCGAGTTACAAAATTAGAGAAAGTCTCTTTTTGTTCCCGCCTCGTCGTTTCGAGATCACGTGTTGTAATCTCGATCATGCATTATATGAGTATCTGCAACGAAGGCCTCACCAAATTTCATCCCGATTTCTTCACATCATTATCTAACTTTGCATACCAGTTGGCGGCCACTCCTGACAGGGTTCGGCCAAACAACGAGAGTTTCTGTAGTCTGGTTAGGCCCATTGGCCGCAAGATGTTTGAAAATAGCCGAAGATGGACCATGGGATCTCCGGACCCATCAAAACGGTCAATCTGTGGCATCTTGAATCTGTCTGGCAATGTTACGGCCACATCAGTGTACCCATCTTCGATGTCTGGGATGGCCTTCACCCCTTGCGATTTCTTGAAAAGCTTTTCCAGCTTACTCGGCCAGAGTCAGATGATCTACCTCGAACTCAAATGGAGAGTCCGGGTGGTTGGGTGTAAGATTCTTGGACAGTTGCGACAGAAGTGGGGGTGGAACCAGCCCCGTTAGAAGACCTGTGTCCTCTTGAGTGTTCTGGACATTGGGTAAGGTATTATGGGTGTTCGGGAGGATATTCTGAGGATTTGGCAGGGTATTCTGACCAGTAGATGCCTGCCCAGGTAGTGGAGCCGTTGGTGGAAGAGGAGCCTAATGTGAAGCAGACAACGATTCTCATTATTACCTAGTAATCACGGCTTCTTTGGGCCATAATCGCGCTTGTTGTGTGGAAAATTCCGCATGGCGGACGGCACCATCTTGCATCTGTTTCATGCTCTCATGCATCTGGCGCATCATCGCCTCCATCCCTGATGTATTCTGCGGTTCCATCTGAATGACCGGTAAGTGTACCTCTATGGCGGATACGTAAATTTCAACTCGATCATTCGTCAAAGCAATTTCTGTCCGGTAATCCTGTTCGACATTAATCGCGCCTCGCCTTCTTCTCGATAATCGGGGTAGAGAATGGAACACGGATGTTCGCTAACGAGATCTCGGATCGGTTGAGTCGGCGACCTCGTGTCCAAAGTGCTTGGGGAGTATCTAGTGGTTCAAGCAATCGTATAAAAGCGCCCTAGCAAAAAAAAATAATAAAGCAAAAAGGAAATAAAAGACCAGAAAAACGGGCAGCATAACAGCTTAAATTAAATACACACAACGCACAGTCGGGCATACAACACACAGTTGATAAACTGAAAATACGCTGTCCTCCATCACTGATCATCGCTCTCAGATTACCGTTTCAAAATCAATCGGATATCCGCAGACAACCGATTCTCGATATCTTGATCGATGCCCACAGCTCGATGCCCAAACTCAACTGATACATGCATTCCTAGAGACACACTCTAACAAGCACATAGCAGATAAGTGAGAGCTGAAAACACCCCTATGTTGGGGTAGGGTTTCGCCCCTATTTTGTCAGGAACTAGGGTTTCACTACGCACGCAGCGGCTTCAAACAACCTATAAACGGGTAAGCAACCTGTCCTAGTTTGGAATGGTCACTATGGATCCGAATATGCACTAGGTCGAATGGTCAAAAAGGGTGCCCCGGTAAAACCGGGGTTTGTGTTCCCATGCTGTCAGAGCCCAGAGCCGATCAGCCTTACGGACATGACTTGACAAGACAAGCCTCCGGCAAATCGTTCGGGAATGACATATGGTAAACACGGTGCCCTAGGCACACCAATGCAAATGCAATGCAAAGAAACACACAAATGTAGTCAAAACCAGATATCGTGAGTTCGAGTCAAGTTCTCTAATTCCCCAGCGGAGTCGCCAGAAACTGTAGACGTCCCCGAACGCATCCCGGGGGAAGGGAGTGCGAGTCCCCCCCCGTTCTGGTTCGATATTGGGTCACTACAGTTCAAGGACTCAAATGTCACGGTTCTTAATCTTGAACCAAAGAGTCCAAATCCGGCAAATCGTTTTGAGAAAACTGATTTTTGAAAGAAGTGCCAAACATGGATCTTTGCAGACATGAGTCGCCACCTAAATATTTTAAATGAAAAATTTAGGAAACCCCGACTCGGTGCCAAAGGCCACGTCCGCTATCACCAAAGTTACTCGCTCGGGAACTTGGGTACGATTGAAGGTCACTGCGGAGCACTTCGCCGCCACGGCCAAAGACCGCCTCTACTAACCATGATATCTCGATTTTGAAAACATTGTGAGTTCTTATTCCTTATTAGCCTAGGTTACTATGTGATGCCCACAAAGATACAAGTATAGACCTAATCGCTGAATTGGAACAAGACACTTCGTGTCTGTTTGTTTGAAAACGGTTTGATGGTGATACCCGCAGGTAGGCTAAGACGTGGATTTGCCACCCTCGGGTGGGCTTAAAAAATGTGATTTTGCCACTATCTAGTGGGCTTAAAACAAGCATTTGATGAATTGTCCAATCCAAGTAACTCAACCTCTACCCACAGGCATTCAAGGCAGTTATATCACATAAGCACATAGCCTCATGGTAAGCATGCTATTCATGGCAGTCACTCACACGCGTGCAAGGATGCTAAAGCATAAAACTCACCGAGTACTCCAAGCCAAAACAAAAACTCATTAGAAATCATGCATGATCCTAAGTATACAGCAATGCCTAATGCAACACATGCAAAAATGCAACTATAGCAGGCTCGGCTATTCTAAACATGGCATATGGAATGCTACAACTAACACGTATTCAATTTGGAATTGAAATATAAATGCAGTTAGTATGATGCGCCGAGCCCGGTACGTGCAAAACAGATGAATGATGCAAACATGCTGTCACACTGTATGCTAATTTAAATATGCCCTATATCTAACCATTATAAGCAGGTAAATAAAAGGGAAGAAAGACGTGGGGTTGGAAGACATACATCACGCACACGCACACTTATTACAATTATGCCCTCGCGCAGAGGGTCCGAATAAATAATAATACAGTCCCAAATAAAAGAATAATACAGTCCAAAATAATACAGTCCAAATTAATTTACAAATTAAATAAGCTGTAGACTGGCATGCAAGCCAAGGGGGGGCTGCCTTGACTCTGCTTCGGATAATGAATTGATGCATGTTGGGTTGCCTTTTCGAAAATCCACTGGGATGCCCCAATTAGCCTCTGTTTGCAATGTTTCTCGAAATGCGTACCAAGTCCCGAAAAGTTGCTGGTTCTTCATTTTGCTGCAACAGAGAGCAGGAAAGGGGCATAGCAATGTATTTCACAAATATATGCATGTCTCGATCCTCGTGCCACCAATCACGCATATCGATGCATGATGGCCGAGGAATCGGATTGCACAACTCAATATAGGATGAATGCATATGAATGCTACAACAAAACCTAACTCCATCATGGGTAATCCGGAGTGTCGGTGACTTGGGAATTGAGACCCGTTCCGTTACTCGGAGTACGAAACGCGCCTCATTTCCCGTGCCCGGGCTAACTCCTACGCCGAACACGATGCAATATGCAGGATATGCATGAAATGCAACTAAGATACAATCCTAGCATGCACAATGCTATGAAAATGAGATGCCTCGAAATACGTGCACACGGGCACGCAAACCGAGGAAATGATCCTAAGGCATAAAATGGCATACGCAATGCAATTGGACTTACACTAACATGAGTGGACCTCAGCCACACTCACATAAGAGGCCGTCGGATGAAAATGAAGTGCCTCGAAATACGTGCACACGGGCGCGCAAACTGAGGCAATGGCATTAAAGCATGAAACGGCCTGAAATATGATATACAATGAGACTGAAATGAAATGTCTTGAAATGCGTGCCCACTGGCACGCAAACCGAGAAAATGGCATACACGATGCGATGAGACTAAAATGGCATATAGAATGCAAAATGGACTTACACTAACATGAGTGAGCCTCAGCCACACTCACATAAGAAGCCGGCAGACGAAAATGAGATGCCTCGAAATGCATGCACACGGGCACGCAAATCGAGGCAATGGCATACACGATGCGATGAGACTAAAATGGCATACAGAATGCAAAATGGACTTACACTAACATGAGTGAGCCTCAGCCACACTCACATAAGAAGCCGGCGGATGAAAATGAGATGCCTCGAAATGCGTGCACACGGGCACGCAAACCGAGGCAATGGCATTAAGGCATGAAATGACATAGAAAATGATATGCAAACATGCCAATGGAATTTCAGCGCTGAAATGTGGGGGAAAACAGCCCCGTAAGATGGCGAAATGACACCAAATGCAAGGAATAGTCCCGAAATGCGATATTAGGCACCCGAAATGGCCTATAGCCATGCAATGCATGTACAATATAGACATGGAATGAAAATACAGTAGCAAGGCAGCCCCAAGACAAGCATTTTTCAGTCATAAAAAGGGCTAAACAGCAAGCACACATAGGATTAGGCAAGTATGCAAAAATGGCTCCCCAAGAGGGGTATTGAAGCAAGTGATACATGCGATGCCCAAATGGAAAAATACCCTTCTACAACACTGAAGAGGGACTAAAAATATGCACATTTACAGTAGATGAAATCCCCCAAATCAGTATGCAAACATGCTAAAAATGTCATGCAAGAACTAGGATACATAAGGCTATAACATGAGGTACCCCAAAAATTCATCAAACCAGAAAAGACCCTAAATGAAATATGTCAATAAGATCAAAATATGACTATTTCCAGCTCTGATGATGGCCGAAAACAGAATCTAGATAAGCTTAAAAAAGCATGCAAAAATGGGGGTCAAAGAGGGGTATAATGACAAGTATAACATGGAGACCCCCAACAAGGTTGATCCCTTCTAAAATGTTGTAGAGGGACACAATATAATCCTACTCACAGTTCATGACATGCTCCAAAACAATTTACATATAGGCCAAACAAATCATGCAAGTTTACGGTAAATAGAAGAGATTGTGAAGCAAGTACAAGATATGGGGCCCAAACAGGGTTGATCCCTTCTTCAATGTTGAAGAGGGGCTCAAAATAGGCCCACTTACAGTTTACATTATGCTCGAAAAAAGATCACACATAGGTTAGAAATTTCATGCAAAATAAAGGCATACAAGATGGCATTGAAGCAAGTGTGCCATAGAGGGCTCAAACAGGGTTGATCCCTTCAACAAACATGAATAATAGCTCAAAAGAGTGACCCTTTCAGTTTGGGTCGGAGCCTAAAACAGTGATCAAATAGGCTAAGGAAATGAGGCAAGAAAATGCTACAAAAGAGGAAGATGGCAACTTACCCTTGTAGACAAGTCTTGGCTGCCTTTTTGCTTGAAGAATGGATGCCTCCTAGCTGCTGGAAAGCTCTCCTAGCTGCTGGAAATAGAGTAGTGGTGGTAGAGCTTGAAGATGATGAAGGAATGGCACCAAACTTGAGAATTTGAGAGAGATGGAGAGAGATATGCTCAAACCAATTCTTGGAACCCTCTTTTTTGAGTTGGGAGGATAGCAATATGGACAAGAGAGGGAGAGGAGAGTCCTTGCCAAAGTGGAGGGAAATGAGCTCTTATTTCCCTTCAAAAAGTTCCCCCGGATAGAGATATTTTTGGGGGAAAACCAAGACACAGCTGGAATGGACTCACACTGAGGAAGCAGGCCGGCTAGGTACTTTTGCTGCAGGTGGCCGGCCGGCCACTCCCTATGGCCGGTCGGCCAAGGGGCAAAATGGTCAATGAGAATTTCTGGCCGACCACCAAAGATTGGTGTCCTCCCATGTGTGTACAATAAGACCCTATGGTTGGAAATTGACAACTCTGAAACAAGAGAGACAACAAGCCACTTTTAGGAGAGGTTCAAAAGTGAAGAGAAGAATTACTGGCCGGCCATGTGTTTTTAGGGTCCTCCCATGTGTGTACAACACAAATATGTGGTTTTGGCTCGAAGAAAATGGCCCTAGGGTGTTCAACATTAGCCCTATGAGAAAACGAGCTGGGGCGCCGAGGAGCATAACGTTGCCGAGACAATTGCTGGCCTCCCACCCTTCAAAGGATCTTTTCGGTGATAAAACAGAGGTACCGCCAAAAATGAACAAAAATAGATGCAAAACGAATGCTCGGGGCCAAACACGCAGTCGGGTCTCAAACCGGCCGTTAAGTACCGAAGTGGTGTTTGGCCACGTGGGTATCTAAGACCCAGTGTCTCTCGAAGGAGTAAATGAGATGCATGCCAAAAATCGGAGGAATCGGAGATGGTTGGGTGGTCCCAATCGAGGACACGGCCCGACGGCCCAAAACCGAACCGCCCCGAAATGGGCAAAATGGCCTACGGCCACGAAATATAGCCCACGGCCACTGAGAGATGGTCTACGGGACCTCTCCCTCCCCTCAAGAAAGAAAACAGAGAAAACCGAGTCTGGTTCGCAATCCGAGGCAAGGCACAAAAGAGAGTTCGGAAGCCCGGAGGCAGGGCGCACGGCCGCGACTCTGAGACTTCTGAATGAGCACAATATGCAACATCACCAAGCACTCAACCGGTGATGTCTGAGTCTTAAGGTCGGTCAAAAATGGGGTGTCTACAACATCATATAGTAATAAAATTTCATTAGTAATTTCAAGTATTAAAATGAAAACCCACAACAAACAAAGTTCAATATACAAAGTCCTGTGAACACATACCGGTATATACATATTGTTTTGTGTGCCATCCATAGAAGGAAAATAGTAAGATTGATTTTGTGGCACCTTATGATCAAATAGTAACACACTTTCATTAAAATAAATATCCACAAAAACCATACTGTAGACACCCTATTTTTGACCGTCCTCAAGACTTGGACGTCATCGTTTGAACACTCAATGATCATCCATGTTCGTGTTCGTTTTGAGTTCTCGGAGGTCTCGGCTACGCGCCTTGCCTCAAGATCTCTTAACTTGTCTGTCCTGTGCTTGGTTGTGGACCAAACACTTGTGGCTTTTGCACCTGAGGGTAGGAAGTGGCTTGTTGGCCATCCCCTTAACCCACCAACCATGGCCTGAGGCCACCGGCTGTGTTTTATTTCTATCGGCTAAGAGTTTTGGCCGATCGGCACTTTAGTTGGTCGGCCGGCCATTGTTTTGGTCGATCGGGCACTTTTTCTAGCCGAGGCCTTTTCTTTGCCTTTTTTGGGCATTGTGCATGCCAGCTGTGCCAACTAGTGAGCACAGACTCTGCCCTCCATACACGTGTATGGAGAGATTTGAGCCTTGTTTAGCTTCTCTTGAAAGCTTTGCAAATTTGGTTTTCTATAAAAAGAGGGCCTCCTTTCCCTTTCCAGGGGTTCAGCTAATGGATATAGAAGTTAGATATATCTCTCTCTCTATACCTCCCTCTCTCTAGATTTGTGTGTGTGTTTGAGCTCAAAAGTGTTTTTTGTTCTTACTATTGCACACAAACACCTAGCACTACACTATTCTTGGTTGCTGAGGTACTAGAAGGTTGATTTCAGAGTTTTGAGTTGGTTTTGATCCAAGAAGGGTGCTGGAGTTGGTGTTCTTGAAGCGTTCTTCAAGGGTGAGTCAACTTGCTTTTGATACCCCATTTTGGCTTAAGCTTTTACACGTACTTCTATACTGTTTTAAGCTTAGTGTCCAACTGAAAAAAGTTCTATTTTTGTATGCTAAATATGTTTGTTTCAGGTTACTTTTGGGTTGGGGGTTGTCTACCCCCTCTTAGGCTTTGTTTGGCCTCTTTTTGTGCCTTCCTCTTTGGGCTTTGGACCCCTTTTGTTTTGACCTTCTCACCACTGAAATCCAGAGGATTTTCAGTGGTGGAGAAGTGGTTTTGAGGTCTTGTATAGGAGAGGGACACCTCTTTCCCTTTATGTCTCATTTGCTTGTGTTGTTGGCTTATAAGAGTAGCATGTTTACTTAGCATGTCTTGGTTCTATTTCAGTACTTTTTGGTGGTTTTTAGGACCTGCCTTAACTCTATTCTATGTTGGTTTGATGGCATCTTGCATGCTCCATATACTTGTAGAGTAATCTTGCATGTTTACATAACATGCATCTTGTGTTTGGACCACTACTCTTGCATGTTTTGGCTCGACTCCAAGGATCTTTCCCTCATATTTTACCATGTTTAAGCTCTATTTGGTGTTGATTTGACCATATATGCATTGCTTTGTATAACTTTAGTTCATCCTAGCTTGTTAAGCTTTGTACACCAAGTTGCTAGCATGCATTGTTTTGACTATTCTCATGATTTGGTATTATTTGAAATCACATTTCAGTCCATGTAGTGTGGTCACAAACTTGTATTTATCACCTATTCTATGCTTTGGGTAGTTTGTGTTTCATGCCTTAAAAATAGGTCATTGCGCATGCCATCATACCTAGACCTTTGAGATGACATCTAAGTGGGTTTTTGGGCTCCTTCTAACATGCCATAACTCTGATTTTATTGGCCTAGGTCGTGCCATGTTTGGTTGTAATAGGTGTAGTGCAATTGCCCTTTTTGGCCTTGTATGCGTCTTGTTTTGTGCTTGCTTTTCTAGCATGTTTTGGCCTCATCCCATGCATGCTCTAGCCTTGTTTTGGCCTATCTTGGGACTATTTTGGGTCGCCTTGGTCCTTTGGAGCTTGGTTGATATGGCCATAGTTCAAGTACCTTGGCTAGTTTTGAACTCGAAGACCATTAGCATGCCTTGTTTGGGTTGTGTGTTTGATTTGGCATCACTCTTAACATATTTTCAGAGCTTATGGTGTCACCCTTTTGCCATGATTGTCACCGCCCTCGCTCATGTTTGAGTGTTGTGACCTTATGTCTTAACTCTTGGACCATTGCACGTGCATGCTCATTATGCATTTCATTCTGTCCCTTCCATCACCTTCGGTTACTGTTTTTGGTACGGCTGAGGTCTATCCATCTCTAGTGTAAGTCTTTGGATCATGCATTTGTGTATTATTGTATGCTTACCGCATTGCATGTTGTTGCATCCTTATGATTGGTGTCATTGTTGCATGCTCATCACATCGCATGCTTGCATGTTTAGGTTGCATAGTATTGTTACATACTTGTCACATTCCCATGTTGCATTGTACTTGGTTGCATGCATTGCATTGTGTTTGGTTTGGGGTGTCAAACCAAACACGAGGAGCGAGGAACGTTTGTACTTGAAGTGACGAAACGTCCCTCAATCCTTAGTCGCCGACGCTCTTGATCCAAGCATGATAGAGTTCTAGGCATTAATATGTTTTGTTGCATTCATTCTACATTAATTTACACACTTGGCACCTTTGGCCATCATGCGTTGAAATGTGTGATTGGTGGCCCGAGGGTCGAGAGCCATACTCCCTTGAGCTCATAGCATGATAGGGAGAGTGGTTGTGCACACATTGTCTTGTAAATGCCTTGCCATGCACTGTCTGTCCTCTGCTGCAGCAAAAACAGTTTTCAGCAGGAATAGATGGCCGGTCGACCATCTTTAGTGCCGGTCGGCTACAAAAATCCAGCCGATAGCCCCACTTTTGGTCGATGACCATCCTTCCATGACCGGTGGTCCTATCTCTTGGCCGGTGACATCCCGAAGTGCTCAGGGAGTGGTTCAGAAGCAGCCTTGGGACTTGTGCAGCTTTCAGAGGCATAAAACAGTGCAAATAGAGGCAACATGTGGCATGGCAACGGGTTTCCGAGCGAGGCGAATCGAGCATGCATCATCCAATCATTTCGAGGTGGAGCTGCGGTGGCCTCTTTAATTTCATACTTGGACTATTTTGTAATTAATTTGTTAATTAATTAAAGGTTTTGTAATATTTAATTAGTTAGGGTTGTCGATTAATTTTTCGGTTTGTATTATTTATTCGGACCCTCCGTCGAGAGGGTGAATTTTGTAATAAGTGTGCGTGCGTGTGTGAATGTCTTCCAACCCACGTCTTTCTCCCTTTTACTTCCTTGCTTTTAAATGGTTAGTTTTAGGTTATGTTTCAATTAGCATACTTATGTCAGCATGTTTGCATACATTTATTCGTATTGCACGCACCGGGCTCAGCGCATCATACTAATTGCAAGTATTTCAATTCCAACTTGAATACGTGTATCAAGTTGTCGCATTTCACATGCCATTCTTAGATTAGCCGAGCCTATTCTAGTTGCATTTTCCATGTGTTGCATTAGCCATCTTAACATAAACTAGGATCATACATGATTTCTAACTAGTTTCTTGTTTTGGCTCGGAATACATTGTGAGTGTTTATGCTTTAGCATCTTGCATGTGTGTGAGTGTTAACATGATTGCATGCTTACCATGAGGCTATTTGCTTATGTGATATAATTGCCTGAATGCCTATGGGTGATGGTTGGGTTACTTGAATTGGAACAATTCATTAATTGCGAGTCTTAAGCCCACTTGAGGGTGGCAAAATTCGTATTTTAGCTTACTTGCGAGTAGCAAACCATTTTCAAAACGAATATGCAATGCTTTGTTCCAACTTGGGTAATCCAGTCTATACTTGTATGCTGTGCGCATCACATAGTAATTCTAGGTTAATAACCGGAATAAGAGCACATGTGTTTTCAAAAACAAGATATCATATTAGTAAAGGCCGATCTTTGATTGGGCGAGCGGGGGTGCTCATTGCATGACCTTCCCTAATCGTACCCAAGTTCCCGAGCCGAGGCAACTTTGGTGATAACGGACACGTGGCCTCAAGCACGAGTTAGGGTTTCCTAAATTCTCCTAAAATAAAATATTTAGGTGGCGACTCTGTATCTGGCAAAGCAGTTCATGTTTGGCACTTCTTTCTAAAAATCAGTTTTTCAAAATGATTTGCCGGATTTGGAGTCTTTGGTGATTTATCAATCTCGTATTGCACTTTGCAAGATCAGATTAAAAACCGTGACATTGAGTCCGAACTATAGTGAGCCCAATGAACAAAACGGGATTTTCTCAGGACGTTCAGGCGCGTCTACACATACAAACACAACCTTTATATTTTAACACGTACCAGTTCATACATAGTGTGTTGCACGCCTCCCGTACAAGAAAAGTTTAACTTACGAGGTTCACTTTGATGCACCTTATGACCCTAAAGTAACAAACATTGGTGAATATTTTAAGATTAACAAATACTGAAATTAACATATGTAGTGGGAAATAAAACATTTACCTGTATAGGAGTAGCCTTCTTATTATTTCCTTTCAACCGTTTCACTATTGTATCAACTTTGCTAACCTTACGTTTCGTACATGGACGGCCTTTTCGGCGAGCAACCAAAGGACTAAATACCTTGCGAGTGATGCTTTCTTTTGTAATATTGCGACCATGTTGAATTTTCGATGAAGTATGGGAATATGGTAAAGTACTAGTAGAAGTTGGTAAAGTACTAGTACATAGCACATTACTCGCACTACCCGATTAAACTGTTCTCACTCAATCCTTGATTTCCATCAACCCAAGTTGAATCACTTCATGTTTACCATCATCATTGGTAGCAAGTTCTAGGATCTCATCCAACGTCTTGTCATAGTTATCATGCAAACTTTGGATTTAGAGTAGCCCCAAATGTAGTATATGTGGTTGGAATGCATGTGTACCCTCTTTCCACGTCTTTTCTCCATCTCGGCATAATGTATTTATCTGGCACCTCATATATGGACCTCTCAATAAGCACATAAAGTGAATGGGCACACATAATACCTCTAAATTCAAACAACCGATACATACATTGGAGGTCACATTCAGTTGAATTACAATGCACAAAAAATTCCACTTTCTTCATCCCCTCACCCAAAAAAACAGCCTCCTTCACATGATAGGTACAAATTGCTCCCTCCTCATTGATAAGATTTGCACGACAGTACACTAGACGCTTCAATTCTGCTTGAACTTCTTTAAATTTTGAATTAATGTAAGCTGCACGAAATTGCTTCTCAAAACGATACACCGTTAAGCAATCATACAATTTGTTATGGGACTTAAAATATGTTTTTGTCTTCTTCTCCACCTTACTTTTCAAGGCATTGTTATACTGCTCAACAAATTGCTTTAAACTTGTCTTGGAGTTCACATATCCATAAAAAAATGCATTCATGCTCTCACTTCGTTGTGTAGTTGACATGCCATCCCAAAATATGTCTTTAACATAGGCAGGAATCCACCTATGTCGTTTATGGTATAATACCCCCAACCACTCATTATCATTTAGATTGAATTTTGCAATCATTGCTTCCCTGTATTCATCAAATTTATTTTTTATGAATGAATCATAAACTGCATTACTCAAAGCAGCCTTGATGGATTCATAATGCGAGTATCGTCTCAATTTCTCTAGAATTTTCTTCATTATGTGCCATAAACACCAACGATGTCGAGTATATGGGAAGACAATTTCTATGGCATTTTGCATAGCTCTGCACTGGTCAGTTATTATAGTTTTTGAGGGAGTATTTGACATGCAACTTAACCATTCTTTGAATTGCCAAACAAATGTCTCAATTTTCTCATTACATAACAACCCACAACCAAACAAAATTGACTGTCCATGGTGATTAACTCCTACAAACGAAGCAAACGGCATATCATATTCGTTTGTCAAATTGGTTGTGTCAAAGGAGACAATATCCCCAAATGCTTTATAAACTGCCCTATTCGTTGCATCTGCCCAAAACAAGTTTCACATGCGACCATTTTCATCAAGGTCAATTGCTGATAGAAGTTTGAATTTTGTTGTTGCATTTTATGAAAATAAAGTGTAACTGATTCCGCGTCTCCTACTCCAAGTCTCAATCTTCTAGCAGTCTGAATATAATTTCTTGCATCTGGTTCATCAAACATCAATGCCTCATATCTCCCCGCTTCAACAACTATCGAATGAAAATTCTTAGCCACCCCAATCCCTGCTGCATAATTAACTTCTAGTCTCCTCTTCACCGAAATAAGAATTCTCTTATTCATTGCAAAATGTCGTAAGTCAGTAGGAATCAAATCATGAGTGTGCTCAATGTGACAACCCTCACTACTGATTAGTGCTAATCTATGATTAAGCATGTTAAGTGACTGATTGACTGAAAGTCTGACTGATTGATTGAGTGTATTAGTTTGAATGCATGTCTATCTGTTTGATTGCTAATGATCTGTTCATGTTTTATGTTTTAAACTAGAAATTGAAGGCCTTATCGGCGGCCGAATCTGAAATCGATTAATGTTTTATGCTAATTAGAATTTATATGACTTTATGGTAGATTTGATTGAAATGTGATTTAGAATGATTAAATTAGATTAATTAAAGCTAAATACATTAGTTTGAGTTAATTACCAAAATGCCATCTAGTAGGCCACTTTTATTAACATCTTGAGGCTTGAACTACACACTTAGACACAACATTCCTTCAGCCCTTTTCTTGAGTCTAAACGTATGAGAGGTAGAGTGAGAGAAATTGGTTTCAACTAGGAATTCTTGCTTGAACTTGGAAGAATTGAAGGAAATTTGCATAATTGAACTTCTAGACTTGAAATTGAAGACCTAAGGTAGGAGAATCACCTTCTTGAACTTGTATTTAAGTTGTATCTTGCATGTTTCATGGAAGTTTGGTGATCTAAGTCTAGAATTGGTTTTAAAATGTTGGATTGAAGCTTAAATCATGCATGCATGTACATGTTCTAGCATTTTGAAATTGTTTTCATGGAAATTGCTACATGCATGCCCATATTCTAGCTTTGGTCCATGAATTCAGTATGTTTTTGGAAGGATTGACTCATTTGTTTTTGTATTAGAAGCTTTGAAGTTGATTAAATTCATGCATGTTGCATGTACATCATGTTGTTGAAGTTTTGTTTGGAAATAGGTTCAATTGAACTACCTTTGGGTTTTGATTTTGCAAATTGATCTTTGAAACATGTCATATTATGAATTTTAAAGTGTTTTCCAGAAAATTAGCCCAAAAAGATCAAATTTAATGCTTTAAATGTTGAGTTTCATGCTTGGAGACAAATCTGGAAATTCCAGATTTTGGATTCATGCTCGATCGGGGAACTCCACGCTCGAGCGTACACTCTGAGTTCATGCAGTCCGCTCAAGCGGGAAAAGTAACGCTTGAGCGTAAAATGCGTGTATCCAGTACTTTGCATATGTTTACAGTCCGCTCGAGCGAGGTAATGCACGCTCGAGCGAGGACTTGTGTCTCATGCTCGAGCGGGAGTCGAGCGCCCATCCAACGTAAATTTCATGCATCCAGTACTTTTACAGTCCGCTCGAGCGGAGAAAGCCACGCTTGAGCGGGACCCCTGTTTCAACAAAAATTTGAGAAGTGTTTTAAAGTGCATTTTTGCATCCTCATTCATCATAGGCATTCTTAGGCCTAGTTTAAGGCATCTTAATGAGGATAATGCTATAGAACCACACCGAGTCAAGATAGGGACTAAGTTATTGTTTCCCAAACGTGCAACTTAGTGTGTGTTCATCCTGTAACTGTATAGGGTTGGCATCCGAGAACGCTCACTAGCCTATCTGTAGCCCAGAACTCTGTGAGTAACAATGTTGTAAAGATATATTCAATCATGAATATTTTCTAAATGACCAACTATACTGGTTTCTGAAATGATATTTCTTACTGAATAAATGCTTGTCCTATTTGCGAACCTTATTCGTGGCATCCATAGCAATTCATCACATCAGATCTTGCCATCGCCACAGAGATCTCTGTCGGTTCCCATGTTTGGAACCACTACTGTTTACTGATATGATGGCCATCAACCGATTGTTCGGTCTGTTAAGACCTACTGTACTGTTTTGCTATGGGATGTACCACATATGACTACTGTGACTGAATGACTGATATATTGTTATAACTGACTATTTTAAATACTGAAAAGACATTCATTCTTAACCTCTTTACGCATATGTTATTCACTGGGCTTTAGCTCACTGTTTATATATATATGTAGGTGTCCAGGCACCGGATTAGAGCTAGGAGCGTTGGGTTAAACTCCCTTTTTGTCAAGCCAACCAACATGCCTCACTATGAGGTTCCAAGTGTGTTCAAGCTTAGGCTCGCTTGGGGTGTCTCAGTTCACCCTTCTGTCTCTGTTTTGTAATATTGTATAGACTTGTACACTGTACTGTTATGGTAGGGATTTGGTCCCTAACCTGAATGCTTGTATATGATGTATGTACATACTGCTTTTGTTCCGAATGTGAATGCGTTATGAAAAGTCTTTTTGCATACAAACTATCACAGCTCATTGGACATCTTCCATTTACTGTTTTGGCTTCCGACCCTTGTACTCATATTCATTAGTGCCTTGGTAATCACGGATTCTGGCGATTCTGATGCTAAACCCATAGGGGCGGGTTTGGGTCGTGACACTCAAGCACAACTGTGGTTAACTTATATCTTCCATCATTTTGTAAACTGGCTCTTATCCTTGCTTTACAATCGATTTTTTATGACAAAGATGATTCTAGGGGATTTACTTCTGATCATTTTGTTCTATTCCATGCCCGAGTACATTCAATTCCAAAGTACTTCACTTCCCCATCCATTGTTACATTTTGTGTTCTATAAGCTATAGCAAATCCAAGTTGTTTCGCATATTTTACATAAAATGCGTACACTTCTTGCTTTGAGGTAAAATACATCCCATTCTTTGGTTCTTCAACTTCATCACTCTTATTAAATTCAAGATTATTATCATGTTCTTTAACTTCCTCACTCACATTGAATGAATTATTGTTTGACTCAATATCCATTGTAGCTTCAAAGTGAAATAAAATAGACATTTAGAGAGAAACTCAATTTAAGTTTAACAGTACAAATACAAATTCTTCAAACCAATAATAACAACACAAAGAAACTTAATTCACTGGTACGAATGATTATGATACATTTACTTGAAACAGTAAACAAAGCAAATTCAATTCAAATTCAACATCATGTTGTCCCTGTTTATTTTCAAATGTGGGGTCTGTTTTAAATCAATGTCAATGTTTAAATGTGGGTCTGTTTTAAATCAATGTCCAAAGCACTTCCTTCCAAAAAACTTAAAAACAAGCCAAATTCTACAAAATTCACTCAAACAATCACATATGTTTGTAAGCATACATGATCAAATAGCCAGAGGCATAATTCCTTAGAGGCAGAATTCCCTCCCTTTCCATACCTCCAATGTCTAAAAACTTGTTCATAAAAATTGCCCATATTGTTCCTTACAATACTCAATACTTGTTTATAAACAGTAAATCAAAACATAAACATAAACAGTGATCAATTCAAAACGTAAACAACTTTAAACAAAATCAAATCAAATACTTGTTCATTTTTTTTTGAGCAATACTTGTTCTCAATATTTGTTCTCAAATAAAAATCAAATACTTGTTCTCAATACTTGTTCATTTTTTTTCTGAGCAAAATCAAATCAAACACTAACAAACCCTAAATTTAAAACAAAACCAACTAAGAGCATGGACAACACACATACTTATAAGAGCAGCCACACCTTTTGGACACAATGACAAAGCAAAGAATAGAACATGAAGCAGTTAACACTCGGCGGCAAAGACCAAATTTCGTAAGACACACAAAAACAAAGACAAAGAAGGGTCGCGATATGGGTCTCCTCTCTCTTTCTCTCTGTTCTATTTATCTTTTTTTAATTATTATTATTGAAATGAAATGTAAAACTGAGATGAATAACAATGGGGGTGTATAAAGGATATGTGGGTGTACATAAAAGTCAGGCCAGTTTTGAGCCACAAGTTTCGAGCTATCAATCTTTTTTGTTTTTATTTTGGTTGTTGCAAGGTATTTGTCGTTAGGATATGCTGTGATGTGATGTGACAACAAATTATAGATTCCTAACCTTCCTAACCAATCAAGTTGTTTGATGTTGACTATGCTATATCGCCTTGGAAATGTTTTTTTTTTTGTTGATAAATTATAAAAAAGTTTACTTAAAATACAAGTTACTCCTTGTAGTTTGAAAAATTACAAATACTTCATTGTGAGTATTTTTTATTTAACATAATTAACTAAAAAAGTGAAATTTATAATTACTCTCCTATACAATAATAAAATTACCTAAATTATTAATTGAAACATATTTATAACATTATTAAAAACTGTTAATTGACTTGATGATTTATTAATAAAATAGATGATTTCTTATGAAATTAAAAATCTCAGGGGATTAAATGTAATTTCTAAAACCAGAAGGGTGATTCGTATTTTAATCAAGTCTCAACGAGTGTATTTATAATTTATCCTAATTTTTATAGTAAAGATATGTAAAATAAATAAATAAATAAATCCTACATAAGTGGGGCATTTATTAATAAAATTTAGAATTAAATTCATTTTATCCTCATAATTTGAGGTTTGAGCATTTAACATCTTAAGCTCGTTTAAAAAATTAATTATTTCAGTTAGTTTTTTAATTATTTAATCTAATTAAAAGGGTTGTGTTTAGAAAGGCAGATAGTTTTTTTTATAATTGATTTGATAATTATGAAGAACAAAAAAAAAGTGAAATAATCATGATTTGGATGTGATAGTTTGGCCTATTTTGACAATTGGATTAAAAGTCAACTTTTTACTTTTTAACTGTTTTAGGTTATGTCACTTCTTTATTTTTTTACACATTTAAAAAAATAAATAAATAAACTAACTTTTAACTTACTTCTCAAAACATCTCTTTAACTATTTGAACATATTTTTATCTTTATTGCTATTTTAGCCCAAAACGTTCTACCCAAACAGGGCCCTTATGATTCAAACATAACAAAATGTTTCTACGATTTTTAAGGCTTGTTTTGAGAAAAGCTGACTTTTTAACTTTTTTTTAAAAAAAAACGTATAAAAAAACTACTTTTAACCGAGTTTCCAAAACAAACCTAAAGTCTCCATGCTTTTTGACTAAAGTGGCACCATTAATTTTTCTATTCAAATTAATTAAAAGTGTATCATATACACTATTTTTTAGGTTGGATTTAGTAATTTTGTATCTTGAAAAAAAGGAAAAATTTAAATTTAAATATTTTTTTTATCATTTTAAAAATTAAATAATAATTATTTAAATTGATATTTATATATCAAAAGGTTTTCCATTGAGATTTGCTGAAGGATCCAAAAAATAATTGGGCCGCTCCCCTATTGAAAACACTTATTACCTACCAAACTAGTCATCTAGCTCACTTGTGAGTGTGCAATTACACATCATGTGTCACTTACACAAAAAATGTAAGTGTAAGGTGTAAGTATAAGTATAAGGTGTAAGTGTAAGGTGTAAGGTGTAAGTGGGTTGCATATGGTGTGCAACCTCAAAAAAGGTGTAAGTGTAAGGTTTAATTTTTCACAAAAGGTGTAAGTGTAAGGTATAAGGTGTAAGGTGTAAGTTGTAAGTTACACACCATAACTAAACCCAAAAAAGTAAAGACTCAAATTTTAATATATTTTAAAATTTTATTAAAAATTTAAAACGAACTTAACCACAATTTGAAATTTATTTCAACTAACCGATACAAGTCATTTTGTTTAGAGGTGAGCATGGTCCGGATTAAATTGGATTGGAATAAAATTAGGACCAATTCGTTATTTACAGTTCTTGAAAAATTAAAACCAATCCAATCCATTTAAATCATGGAACCAATCTGAACCAATCTATTTAAACACGGATTGGATCGGTTTAGGACCACGGATTTACATAATTAACAAAAAAATATATATAACACTTTGTAGACACCCCATTTTTGACCGACCTTAAGACTCAGACGTCACCGATTGAGCGCTCGGGGATGTTGCATATTGTGCTCGTTCAGAAGTCTCGAGTCATGAGGCGCCCGCCTCCCAAGCCCAACCTTCTTCTATGCCTTGCCTCGGTTTGCGAACCAGACTTGGTTTTCTCTGTTTTCTTTCGAGGGAGGAGGGTCCCAGACTATCTCTCAAGGTGGGTTACTTTTTCGTGGTCAGAGGCCATTTTACCTGGGCCGAGTCTTGCCGGTTGCTGGACCGTAGCCAGTGCCTCGGTTGAGACCGCCCAACAATTTCGGATTTCTCCGATTTTGGCCAAGTGCCTCGGTTTATCATTCCGAGGAACATTAGCCTCGATGATGCCACTTCGTGGCGAACACCACTTTCTGCTTATGTTCTATTTTCGGACCTCAACTGCCGCGATTTTGGTCCCCGAGCATTCATTTTGCATCGGTTTTTGTTCAATTTTGGCAAGTGTCTCTGTTTTATCATTCTGAGGGACACTGGGGCCTCTGATGCCCACTTCGTGGCCGAACGCCACTTTCGGTGCTCGCAGCCCATTTTCGGGACCCCGCGCGGTTTTGGTCCCCGAGCTTTCGTTTTGCATTAGTTTTTGTTCAATTTTGGCAGGTACCTCTGTTTTAGCACCAGGAAGATCACTGGAGGGTGGGAGGCCAGCAATTGTCTCAGCAACCAGTTATCTGCTTGGTCAAAAGTGGTTCAGCATGAATCCGGGAAGGAGAAAAGTCTGCGCGGCTTCACCGAAACAAGCGTAACTCTTTACACAAGAGGAATTAAAATATGAGGCCACCACCATTGGAAGGCTTACTTCCGGGGCTTCATTTTTCACTCAAGAATATCCTAAGTCCAAATCCGGGGGGAGGAGATATGGTTGGTTGAAGTCCGGTTGGACTGAATCTGCGCAGCTTTACGGAAACTGGCATAACTTTTTCTACAGGAGGAATTTTGATGCAAGGTTTGCGGCATTGGAAAGCTAACTTCCGGGGCTTCAATTTGGACACTTGAATGGACATTTTTGGACTTCCCTAGCACCCAACAGCCAGTGGTCTTCTCGGAAGTTTTTTTTATCTAGCTGGCCAGCCACCCCTTTTGTGAAATGACGATTTTGCCCCTATGAGTTGGCCGGCCCTATTCCTCTCTTTGAGTGTATTCCAGATATGCATTAGTTGCCCTCAAAATATCTAGATTTGGGGAAAGATATTTAGAGCAAAATATCTAGATTTGGAAAATATCTTTAGAGGAAATGCTTGGGTGTATTTTCCACTCCCTTTTGCCCTCCTTTTTGACCCCTTTTCTTGGCCATAAAAACCAGGGGCCACCAGCTGGTTTAAGGGTTAGAAAAATCCTTTGAGCCTTGCATATACATCTCCTCCATTCCTCTCTTCCAAAAAGCTTCAAACATCCAAGTCTTGGCACCATTTGTTCATCAACATCTAGCATCACCATCACCATTCCATTTCCACCACTTGGAGCTGATTTCCAGCAGCTAAAAACGTAGCAAATTCGGTCCAAGAGGCAGCCAAGAAGTGTTCTTCAAGGGTAAGTTGCTATTTTCCCTTTTCTAGCTCTATTTTGTATCATTTTTCTACCCCCTTTTCTTGAGTTTTTGGGCTCCAACCCTAACTGGTTTTAGGCTCATTTTGAGCCCCTTTACAACATTGTAGAAGGGCTCAACCATGTTTGGTGCTTTTACATACCACTTGCTTCACAAATCCTCCAATTTACCGTAAACTTGCATGCTATTTTTAGCTTATATGCATTTATTTTTGGAGCATGCTATAAACTGATTTTGAGCTCATTTTGTGTCCCTCTACAACATTGTAGAAGGGACCAATCTTGTTTGGTGCCTCCATGAATGGCCCCTCTTTGTACCTCTCTTTGGCCATGTTTTACATGCTTTGTTAGGCTTATTTGGCTTCTGATTTGAGTCTCCATCAGGCCTGAAAAGAGCCTTTTTTTGGCCCATTCTTCATGTTTTGTTAAGGGTCTTAAGCCTTTTGATAATTGATTTTGGTACCTCATGTTATACCCACTATTTCATTCATTATTTTGCATGCTTTGTTAGGCTTTCTTAGCTTTTGATTTCAGCCTTCATCAGGCTTAGAAAATGTCTTATTTTGGCCCATTATTCATGTTTTGTTAAGGGTCTTAAGCCTTTTGATGATTGATTTTGGTACCTCATGTTATACCCACTATTTGATTCATTATTTTGCCTGCTTTGTTAGGCTTTCTTAGCTTTTGTTTTCAGCCTCCATCAGGCTTATAAAGTGTCTTAAAATGACCCATTCTTCATGTTTTTTTAAGGGTCCAAAGTTGTTTTCTGCATGCTTTTGATACCTCATGTTGTAGTCTTTGTTGGCTTCATTTTGCATGCTATCTTGAGCATATCTACATACTGAATTTGGGGATGTCATCTCTTGTAAATGTGCATATTTTTGGTCCCCCTTTAATGTTGTAGAACTGTTTTTTTTGGTTTGAGCATTGTATATACTACTTGCTTTGTAATTCCCCTCTTTTTCCCCATTTTTGCATGCTAATTTTGCCATACTTGTGGTTGTTGTTTAGCCTTGCTTTGTACTGAAAAATGTTATTTTAGGGGCTGCCTTGCTACTGTTTTACATGTCGTGTCCATATTGTGCATGTTTAGTAGGGCTGTAGGCCATTTCGGGTACTTTGCATAACATTTCGGGCATTGATTGTGATTTTGTTATAATTCGGGGGCTATTTGTGCATTATTTTAGCTACTGAAATTTGCATTTTCCATATGCCATATGTCACGTCTCATTTGCATGCCATTTTTGTGCCTTAGGGCCATGTTCTGCGTGCGTGTGCAGCATTTCGAGGCACTTCATTTTCATCTCGGCACTTATGTGAGTGCGGTGAGGCTCTCTCTCATGTTAGTGTAAGCCCAATTTGCATTTTCCATGTCATTTGCATTCCAGATGCTATTGCCTCGGTTTTGCGTGCAGTGTGCATTTCGAGGCACCCCATTTTCATCTCTCTCGTACGTATGCGCGCGGCCGAGGCCCTCTCATGTTAGTGTAAGTCCAATTTGCATTTTCATACCATTTTCATGCTTCCATATCACCACCTCGGTTTGCGTGCCGTGTGCACATTTTCGAGGTAGCTCATTTTCATCTCACGGCAGCTCATGTGAGTGCGGCTGAGGTCCTCTCATATTAGTGTAAGCCCAATTTGCCATTTTCATGCTTCTATGCCATTGCCTCGATTTGCATGCCCGTGTGCACGCATTTCGAGGCACTTCTTTTTTATCCGACGGCCTCTTATGTGAGTGCGGCTGAGGCTCTCTCATATTAGTGTAAGCCCAATTTGCATTTTTCATGTCATTTGCATTGCATATGTCACCGCCTCGGTTTGCGTGCCCGTGGGCACGCATTTCGAGGTATCTTATTTTAGTCCCATCGTACATCATTTTTCATGTCATTTCATGTTTTTATGCTATCACCTCGGTTTGCGTGCCCGTGGGCACGCATTTCGAGACATCTCATTTGCATAGCATTGTGCATGCTAGGATATATGTTAGTTGCATTTCTTGCATATCATGCATATTGCATCGTGTTCGGGATAGGTGTTAGCCCGGGCACGGGAAACGAGGCACGTTTCGTACTCCGAGTGACGGAACGGGTCTCAATTCCCAAGTCACCGACACTCCGGATACCCATGATGGAGTTAGGTTTTGTTGTAGCATTCATCCGCATTCACCCCATATTGAGTTGTGCAATCCGATTCTTCGGCCATCATACATCGATATGCGTGATTGGTGGCACGAGGATCGAGGCATGCATATATTTGTGAAATACATTGCTATGCCCTTTCACGCTCTCTTGCGGCAAAAATGAGGAATCATCAACTTTTGAAGTCCGCACGATTTCGAGGAAAAATGCAACAGAGGCTAATCGGGCACCGCCGTAGTGGATTTTCAGCCAAAGGCATCCGCATGCATCATTTCATCATCCGAGCGGTCAAAGGCAGCCTCCGGCTTGCCATTTCTGACTTTCTTAGTTAATTTGTAAATTAATTAGGAATTTGTATTATTTCGGACTATGTTATTCTTTCATTCGGGCTGTATTATTTATTCGGACCCTCTACGCGAGGGCAAAATTGTAATAAGTGTGGGTGAGTGTGATGTATGTCTTCCAACCCCCATTTCTTTCTCCCTTTTATTTACCTGCTTACGATGGTTTGATATAGGGCATATTTCAATTAGCATACAGTATGACAGCATGTTTGCATCATTCATCCTGCTTTGCATTGCACTTTGCCTCGATCATACAAACTGCATTTGTATTTCAATTCCAAATTGAGTACATGATAGTTGTAGCATTCCATATGCCATGTTTAGGACAGCCGAGCCTGCCATTAGTTTGCATTTTTGCATGTGTTGCATTAGGCATTTCTGTATACTTAGGATCATGCATTGATTTCTAATCGAGCTTCTGTTTTGGCTTGGAGTACTAGGTAAGTTTTATACTTTAGCATCCTTGCATGCGTGTGAGTGTTGCCATGAATAGCATGCTTACTATGAGGCTATTTGCTTATGTGATATAACTGCCTTGAATGCCTGTGGGTGGAGGTTGAGTTATCTGAATTTGGACAATTCGTCAAATGTTTGTTTTAAGCCCACTAGATAGTGGCAAAATCATGTTTTCTAAGCCCACCCGAGGGTGGCAAATCCGCGTCTTAGCCTACTTGCGAGTAGCACCATCAAACCATTTTCAAACAAACAAACATGAAGTGTTTTGTTCCAATTCAGGCGACCCAGTCTATACTTGTATGCTGTGCACATCACATAGTAACCTAGGCTAATAACCGGAATAAGAACTCGCAAAGTTTTCAAAAACAGATATCATGGTTAGTAGAGGCCGGTCTTTGACCGAGCGAGCGGGGGTGCTCACGATGTGACCTTCCTCAATCGTACCCAAGTTCCCGAGCCAACTTTGGTGATAACGGACACGTGGCCTTTGGCACCGAGTCAGGGTTTCCTAAATTTCCCATTTTAAAATATTTAGGTGGCGACTCTGTTATCTGGCAAAGTAGTCCATGTTTGGCACTTCTTTCAAAAAAATCTATTTTTCTCAAAAACGATTTGTCGGATTTGGACTCTTTGGTTCAAGATTTGGAACCGCGACAAAATCGAGTCCGAACTGTAGCGAGGTCCCTCGCGGGCTTGTTACACACTTTAATTTCATAAAAATATAAATATAATACCATATTAGTTTCACAATAGCAATATGTCTTTTCATAATAGCGACATATTGTTCTAAAATTTAAACAACCATAAGAAAACTGATTCCACTATAAGTATTTAGACCATTACAAATTAACACTAAAAACTAGCAAACAAAAGTAATAAAAGAAGATACTATACGAGTTTAGGTTTGGATTTAAGGGGTTGTTTGGAGTCTCCTAAATAAGTGTACTTTTTTTCTTTTTGAATTAAAAAATTGAGGAAGAAAATATAAATGTTTGGGTTAACTTTTTGACTTTTTATGAAAAAATGTGTAATAAAAAATTGTAAAAATTGGTTTGTAAGAGAAAATTAGAATTGAGAGTTGTGCAGCCGTAATTGTTGACTTTTGGTGAATAGTGTTAACTTTTTAACTTTTTGAATAACTTTTTGACTTTTTGACTTATTCTGGACTTGCCAAACTTGGCCTAAGTTTTATATGAAATAAGAGAAAATACTATCTAGGAGGGTGTATAATAAAAATATAGACTATTTGTATACGGTCTGAATCGGTTCTAATCTGGAACCGTGACGTTCAATCCGGAACCAATCCGTGAATTACAGATTTTTAATTTTTCAATCCGGAACCAAACTACGGATTCGAAAAACCAATCCAAACCTACTGAATTGGACTGAATTGGATCGGATTACGGATTTCACAGATTCCTTGCTCAACCGTAATTTTATTGACAAAAGAAAAGGAGGCTCGTGAGGGCTTGCGAGTTGCAAGAAGACGAATCATTTTGGGCTTGAAAGAAGGTATCATTTTGGGCCTTAGTTAGTTTGTTGAGGGAGGCTTAGTTCGAATACTATTTCCCTTGCTGTGCGATGTATCATTTTGGGCTTGAAAGAAGGTATCATTTTTGGCTTTGTTGAGCGAAGCCTAGCCCAATAGTGGGTAAGGGTGGGAATCTGCAATCCCACACAATAATAGGACTCGAACTGTATATAAAATTGACGGGTTATGATTGACCATTTATTGACACGAACACTAATATGACAGGACTCAATAACACAAATATTAAACAAATTGGATTAGTATCATATCTGTATAACACGAAATTGACACAAATAACCGGTATAATAAATAATTAGTTACATATTTTAATATTATTTGTACTAAAGAGCATCATGACATTTTACATTTAATTTATTAAAAAGTATATAAAAAACGATTTTGAGTTTAATACAGGTTTTGTTTTTGTTTTTAATTGAACTTAATGTATTTATTTGAGTTAATCTAGTAAAAAATATAATAATAATAAAATGTAATTTTTATAAATTAAGAAAATAAAAATAAGGTAAAATTAAATATTTTTATAAATAATTTCATTTAATAGAGATTAGTTTCATTAAATTTAACTTGTGAAGAAATTTTCAAATTTTTTTTCATACATTTGATATTTTTAGTTAGTAGTGAATTTTTTTTTTTTTTTTTGTGACATTGTTTAACAATGAGAATTGTGTAAAAATTGTTTTAAAAATGAGAAAAAAAAAATTTGAAAAATTAAAAACTATGTCAAATTTAATCCCCTAAAGTATGGAATCTATGTTATTTTTGTATTTAATATTTAGATTATGTCAATTTAATTCTCAATATATATAATTTATTTAATTATTTTTACATTTTCAGAAGTTACCTCTAGCCAGCTCCTTAGGGCATTAAGAAAATTTGATTTTGATGTATTTGTTTCGGTTGCATGTACTGTTGATAAAGATAAATAAGAGATTTAAATCTGTTTTTCAGTTGTAGATATTTTCAAAAAGTGTTGAGACAAAATAAATATTTTAAGATTTATTAGTGTATTAAAAAAAATATACAAGATTTAAAGATATTTAAGTTTGTCACATAGGACTAGCTTTAATTTACCGAAGACATAAAGATTTCATTTTTCAAACAAAAATGTTAAACACCATTATTCATTATGGGTTGCCACGTTTGTAGTTCAACGATTGCCTGAATTGGGACCAAATGGTCTAATTAAATCGGTTGAGCCCAGGCCCATGAACTCGAACAAGGATCTTCTAAATTTTTTTTTTTTAAAGTTTCTGTATTGTGTGGTTGAGATTTAATGACAAGTCAAATCAATTTTTTAGCATTAAATCTCAACACCACAATACACCACTTCAGGAAACTTAAAAAAAAAAAAACAATATAGATGATCCTTGGTGCATGAACTCAGTTTCTAATAGGCTAACGTGGGCTTTGCAATGACAATTATAATTTGTGCTCATTCATCCCAGCCTGTCATCAAGACACCAACTGAAGACGCATGTAAGAAGTTATGGATTCAACTTTTCATTCTTTACGTTTATCAAAAAAATTAAATAATCTAGTTTTAAAATAAATAAAAACATAAATATAAATTCCAAAACTTTGTAATATCATATTTTCCCTAAACCTAAACCCTAGTAAGCAAAATTAGATTCCTAATTCTATAATATTTAATTGTGAAAATTAAGACTGATGTGAATGTTTTAATTTATTAAAAGGAAGAATAAAAAATAGAAAAAACTAATATTAAAATGAGTTTTGAAAACTAGTTGATTGGACCAGCTAATCCCACTTTGTGTAAGGTGGATGTTATTGTCATAATTTCGTAGCTTTAGTTCTTCAAAACTTATCAAAATAAAAATCAAAATAAAACTTTTATATAATAACTATAATACATTGTAAATATCATATATTCACAATAATAACATTACAAAAGCAATTCAAAATTATTGAATTATATATACTACAAAACTTAGGAACATTAATATACTATCAATTCAATAAAATTAAAGAGAATAAAACTATGCAAATTTTAATCGATTGGAAAAATAAATTTTAAAAAAAGACAAAATAACTCTTCACATGAGGAGAACCAAATAATATATATCTTGTAAACATTTAGGGAGAAGATTTTAAGAACTTGTAATTCAATATTTTTTTTTAAATCTATTGTTATTTTGTTAACCAATAGCATATTTTTAAAATTACAAAAATTAGCAATTTTTGGTTGTTATTTTTATTATTATTTTTGTTAATCTATAATTACTTTGTTAGGCAATAGTACTACTTTTAAATATTTTTAAAATTACAAAAATTAGCAATTGTGGTTTTACATTCTTTTTAAACTATAACTTTTTTTTTAAATATATAATTACTTTGTTATAAGATGAGATTTGTGTTTCTTTTTTTCTTTTTTTTTAACGTATAATATTTTTTTAATGTAAATATTAAGGGAGAGATTTTAAGAACTTGTAATTCAAAATTTTAAGTGGTTTTTTGGTTTGTTTTTTTCTTTAATCTATAATTACTTTGTTAGCCAATAGAATTATTTTTAAATATTTTTAAAATCACAATAATTAGCAATTATGGAATGACAACTTTAGAGCTCTCACAAACCTTCTTACAAAAAATTTCATTTTCCTTATATAGTATATGTAGATATAGATTTGTCACAATACAATGAACACTAACAAATGCACCAATGTGAAAGTAAAAACTAATACTTTAGAAAACAAAACAAGTTTTGCAAATGTAGAACCGTCGATATTTAGTTTGATGGGCTATTGACTTTGGATTCACTTTTATTTGTTACAATGAACACTAATAAATGCACCAATGATATATAACCAGATACAAATGCACTAATAAATGAATCGGAAAAAAAAAAATACACTAATAAATATACTAATTAGATATAATATTAATTACGTCCCACTCAAATGATAGAACTTACATAAAATTTTTGTATCTTAATTAGTATATTTGTTAGTGTCTATGATGTTACTATTTTCTTTGAGGCCTAATATAAGTGTTTTTTTTTTTTTTTTTTTTTTTGGGGAGGGGATGTTAGCATAAAAATTAGGATTGTAATCTTCTCTATTACATCATATTTTTTGAGACTCTAAATTTCAATACAAATTTAGAACTTTAGGCGCATTGCCCACCTATGCCTAACGCTGGTCCCATTCACTATTATTTTCAATATTCACTTGCATGGATCAACCAACACAAGTGTGAATATATTCGGGGGGATTTTTGACTTCTAATGCCTCGTTCAACAAAATGTTTACATTTGATAATAAAAACGGGAGCTTGGAAGTGGTTAAATGTATCATTTACCGATAGTCAAATTTTGGTAGACACTCAGCAAAGAAAAATTCAATCGGACTAGGAGGTGAATATGGCCATCCAAAATATTAAATACTTATGTTGTTTTTTCCAGTTCTTAGTTGTTACTAAAGTAAAATTAATCCAGCACATTCTCCCATTAGGTCTGTTAATGATTTCTAATTATATATAATATTTCCCTATTCTATAAATAATAATGAAAAGTGTGAATATATATATATTTTTTTTCTCTCTATACACTAACCGAGTAATACTAGGTTAGTGTATCTTGTTTGTTTAAAGTGAAGCCCCAGATTTGTTGTCTTGGAGTGAATTTAGTTGAAGTTTTGGATTGGTTTGCAGTGAAGTCAACTGGACAACAACCACTGTGGGACAGTAGTACACCTCTACCAAAGTCTACTTTGCTTTACACCTCATCTTCATGCCATCACTCCATCGCTTATTTGAGGAGACAGTAGTAGTATGGCTTATTGAGGAGCAAAACTTGGCTGCTGCTTTGTTCCATTTTCTGGTTAGCATATCTTGTTTGTTTTCTTTCTCTTTCTCCCTTTCGTTTGTTTCGTTGGTTTCTCACCAACTGGCGCTTGGGGCTTTTAGCCCCAAGCTCCTCTTTATTGATGTAATCTGTTTACCTTATTGGGTTCATCAATAAAGATTTTCTTTGCCGTTCAAAAAAAAAAAAAAAAAACCGAGTAATACTAGGGATTATAAAAATATCATGACATATTTCATGAAAATTATTCATCATTTGATTAGTCTTTTTCTTTTCTTTTTTTTTTTTATCAATAAAATGAAAAAAATAAAAACAATGTAATTCTAAGGGATTTTGGTTTGCCAATCGATTTTAATCCTAAAGATGGGTTCCATTAGTTAGTTCTTGGTTCTTGCAAATCCATTTCAGTTAGTTTTCTTTTCTTTTCTTTTTTTTTTGTTAATTCCTGAACATGAAGTTTCTCACTTGGCTTTTGATTCTGGGATTATTCATCAAAAGGTAACTATTCACGCAACCAGATTAATATTTTATTATACCAAATTTCTTATTGCACCATATCAAAAAATTTAAAATTTTGACTCTCTCCTCCCACTTATCATAATACCAAACATACCCTCCTCCCTTACACAACTTTCCAAACCCTAACTCTTCCAACCACCTTCTCGGGCTGTTACTGCCCCATCTCCGGAAACCACTGCTGCCAGCTCCGGCCTCCCACCCCCAGCTTCTTCCCCACCGGCGACCCCCCCTTCCCTTCCCTTTCTCTCTCCCTCCGGATGGTTGACGGGGTCTTTTTATTTTTTAATTTTTTTTTTTTTTTTTTATAGATATACATACACAAATATATTCAATAATGGCATGCACAAAGCTATGGATCTAATGATAGGATAATATCTGATCAAAAAATTAAATAGATGATATTATAATAATATCATATACTATATATTCTCTAACAAATGCAACCCATCATGGCTGAAAGAGTGGTGAAAGTACAGACTGCTTGAGAGTAATCGAACAACCTCAGACAAACATAACTAGCTTCAAAGTAGAAACAAAAACAAACCCAAAAAAAGAAAAACGAAAAAACATCAAGCCAGGTCATTGATGATGAGTTATTGAAAGGACAACAACCTGATGGACCGGGAGGCGAGACTAGTGGAATTTCACTGAACAAAAACCATCTGCAAGATCAAACATGGCGGCAGCCATTGCCCGGTGGACCCGGAACGTAAGTACAACTGGATGGACCGGGAGGCGAGACTGGATCTTTCGTTGTTCTATAACCTAACAGAGGTTTTGCAGTAGCGACTATGATCAAGATTATGATCATTATTGTATAGACCCTGCTAACATATGCTCTTGAAACATTCATTTTTGCAGCCAGAGAGAGAGAGAGAGAGAGAGAGAGATAGTGTTTACCAAGAGGCTATAAAGGGAGCAGTTTGGTGAGTGGTGAAGCGGAGAAAAGGTGAAAGCAGGTGGTGCAGAGAAGGGGTTTGGTGAGTGGTGCGGAGAAAACGTGAAGGCAGGCGGTGCAGAGATGGTGAGTGGTGTAGCGGCGAAAAGCAGGTGGGGCTCACAGGGTGGTGCAGCGTGGTGAAGAGGAGAAAAGTTAAGGCAGGTGGGCGCACCGGGTGTTTGACTGGGTGTGTTATTATGGGATGTTTTGGAAGTTAAAAACTGATTTTTTCAGGTTTAAATCATTTTTCAAATTTTTATTCCCCTCCTTTTTCTTCTAATTTTTCTTTCATTAGAGTGTAGACCACAGATAAGTGCAGAGACAAAAGTAAGACATAATATTTCTATATTTATTCACGTTGAGCTTGAAATAAATCAATAACTGAATTTTTTTTCTAAATAAATTAATAATTGAGATGTAGATATAAATTTAAGAATAATGTTTTATGGGTATAAACTATTTTCTCAACTTTTAGTCCCCTGCTTTTTCTTCTAACTTTTCTTTCATTAAAGTATAGACTGTATAAGTTAATTACACCATGTTGTTGAGCTTGGTAGACTCATTATAAATTCATATTGATGATCTAAATTACACATCTTATAAATTCTTTTGAACAAATCATTCTTACAACAAATTATGTTGATCGAATAATAGAGCACATTTGTGTTAAAAATAATGGATGCTCTATTCTCAAAATTATATTTACCAGCTAGTTTTTTCTTAAATAAATAAGTGATATGATTATAAAGCTATAGCCTTTCAACCGATTTAACTTTTTACAATGATTATTTACTTATAAAATTTTATGAAATGAATTATTCAAATCATATCATAATAGATGTAATGGTGGATCTAAGTCCAATTAAATATTCTCCAGTTGGAGACAATCTCATCCCATTTTTCAATTTATACAAAAAAAAAAAAAAAAAAAATAGTATTTTTAATAATATATTATTGTGATAAATCTTTTCGTTTAAAATAAATGAATAAAACCTATTACATCATTATAAAATGTTTTATTATTATTTGTTCTTCTTCAAATCTTGTGTTTTGTGCGGGCAAAGTGAAAGAAGAGAAAGATGAAAGATTCGGTCGGTCCCCCTAACTTTTTCGTCTCCCTAACTTTTTCGTCCTGTTTCAGTTCCCCCTAACTTTTTCTTCTTCTTAAAACAGAAAATGATTTACATTTAAAAAAATAATAATTGAATACAAAAATTGTTTCTTCTAATATTCACACCTTTTCCCATGCCAAACACAACTTTAATTTTCTGAATACTAAAATTGTTTAGATGTGAAACGCTCAACTCAACATATTTTCTTACCACTAACAGAAATCGATTACATGAATTTATTTCCATCATTTAAATCCCTATTCGAGCCATTTGATTACTCTTCATCCCTTTGTAATAGGAGTGAAAACGAGTTGAGCTAAGTTACATCGAACTTTAATAAATTTGGACTTATCTATTTATATTTTAACGAGTTTAAACTCAAGTGCAAACTTAATAAAAATTTAACAAACCAAACTCGAGCTGAGTTGATTTATGTTTGATTCAAGTTCGAGCTTGTTCACGAATCTTAGTGTGCCAATTAAAATTTTGATTATATGTATATAATATATATATAAACATACTAAAAAAAGTCAATATATATTTTACCAAAATAATAATATCTACCACCACTATTATATAAATGTATTATCTACACCCAGCTATTATTTACATTTATATTTTTTAAATATATAAATAACATAATTATCTTATTTTTTATATTTTTAATGTATAAATAATAAATATTAAGCGAAATTTAGTCGAGCCGAATTTTAGTATATTTGGATTTGTTTATTAAAATTTTAACGAGCTCGAGCTTGACTCGAATGCAAAAAAAAAATAATAATAATAATAAATCGAGTTTGAATGAACTTTTATCGAATCGAATTTGAACCTATTCACGAATGACTCTCTTCATTTATAACCCTACTTTCTAATGCATTTGAAGTCCTTCTACTAAAGAGCAACAATGTCTATGAAACCAACCTTAAAAATTAAAGTAAATTGCACTTGGTCTCCTTTATGTTTGGTTATTTTTTTATTTTGACCTTTGAAGTTTATTTATTTTTTCATTTTGACCTTTCATGCTTTAATTTTTTTTCAATTTACTTCAAAAACTAATTTATGTCCAAAATTATATAAAAAATGACATATTGACAATCACTTGATATAAAAATATTTTATTATATATAATTTACATCTTTGACATAAATTTAAATTCTAATATAATAATATATGTTTTATATTATTTGACAGTTAACATGACAATTTTTTTTAATCTAATTTTAAATAATAATTAGCTTTAAAAGTTAATTGAAAAAAAAACTTGAAATATAAACCACCAAAGTAAAAAAAATAAAATAAATTTCAAAGGATAAAGCAAAAAATAGCCAAACACAATTTATCCAAAATTAAACTTAAGTGCTTATAAAAGAGAGTTTGAAAATGAACTTCCTCAAGTTAATCTATCAATTTTACCTTGTTTTTAAATGGTATGCATCATTAAATAAATATCATGAAAAGCTTTATATAGAGGTGAGCGTCGTGTCATGTTAGGTCATGTTCGTGTCATGTCATTTCAGGTTTAATGTAGAATTATCCCAACACTAACCCAACTCATTTATTATTTCATGTTATCGTGTCGTTTCATTTTCAATTCATGCCGTGTTAATGTGTCATGTTAAAAAAAATTCACTATTAATTAAAAATATCAAATTTATGAAAAAAAATTAAAATTTTCTTCCCAAGTTAAATTAATCTCTATTAAATGAAATTATTTATAAAAATATTTGATTTCAACTTAATTTCATTCTCTTAATTTATAAAAATTATATTTTATTATTATATTTTTTACTAGATTAATTCAAATAATACACAAAAAATACATTCAGTTCAACTAAAAGCAAAAATAAAATATATATTAAATACTTTTTAATAAATTCAATGTAATAATGTAAGAGATCAAAAAATGTCATAATATTCTTTAGTGAAAATAATATTAACTAAGTCTTCATTATACGGGTTATTCGTGTCAATTTCATGTTATACAGATTTGACACCAACCCAACTTGTTTAATATTCATATTATCGGGTCATGTCATATACGTGTTCGCATCAAGAAATGATCAATCTTAACCCGCTAACTTCGTATACAGTTCGAGTCGTGTTATCGTGTCGCGTCGTGTCGTGCCGCAAATTCTCACTGTTAACCTCATGAAACTAATGTGAGGGTGATTGCATGTCATAGAATAAAATAATAAAAACATTACAAATTAATCTAATGATGGAGAATTTTCATGAAAGCTTTTCTTGATATTTCATTTGGAAAATGTTTGGAAATTGATTAGACAGAAAAGTGAGGCAATACTCAACTTAGTTGTGCAGATGAAGAAAGTGCCTGGAGAGACATTTATGGGTACTTAATGGATTTTTCCAAACAAATTCAATTTTTTTGACTAGCTCCTTTCACAATGGACCCCTACAGGCTTCACATCACTTATGAATGCATTATCCCCTGTATTGAACTTAACACATCATATCCTAAGTGAAATGTTCTCAAACATTGCCACAAAATGTATCCAAACGAAAACATTGCCACAAAATGAAGCCAACAAAAACATTGCCACAAAATGAACCTTGCTATCATTTTTCACAAAAATAACCAAACAAAAAATGAACTCTTCTCAAACATTGGCACAACATCAAGCCAACAAAACAATGCCACAAAATATATCCAAACGAAAAAAAACCAAACTATCCAAAGTTCACATATACAAATGCCATATAATTACTAGTACGAAACTAAAAAAAAAAATGGGACATTTGGATTCCTATCTATATTCAAGTCAACAAATTTTGATGCTACTGTCGAACTTTGACCACTTATATTGTTGACCATTCCTGATTGAGTATGAGATGTGCTTCTAATATTTCCGCCATTTGCATTGTGCTAACCCGTGCCTATAAAAATAATGTAAATATTATTTGGCACTGTCCACAAAACATTTTCAGCAATCTAAAATTGTATTGATCAATAAAATATGTGTACTCATATATTGAACACATACTGGTACATACATACTGTCTTGTATGCCATCCATGCAAGGAAAATAGTAAGGTTCATCTTGCGGCACCTTAACATCATATAGTAACAAAATTTCATTAGTAATTTCAAGCATTAAAATGAAAACCCACAACAAACAAAGTTCAATATACAAAGTCCTATGAACACATACTGGTATATACATATTGTTTTGTGTGCCATCCATAGAAGGAAAATAGTAAGATTGATTTTGTGGCACCTTATGATCAAATAGTAACACACTTTCATTAAAATAAATATCCACAAAAACCATACAAACACAACCTTTATATTTTAACACGTACCGGTTCATACATAGTGTGTTGCACGCCTCCCGTACAAGGAAAGTTTAACTTATGAGGTTCACTTTGATGCACCTTGCGACCCTAAAGTAACAAACATTGGTGAATATTTTAAGATTAACAAATTCTGAAATTAACATATGTAGTGGGAAATAAAACATTTACCTGTATAGGAGTAGCCTTCTTATTATTTCCTTTCAACCGTTTCACTATTGTATCAACTTTTCTAACCTTCCGTTTCGTACATGGACGGCCTTTTCGGCGAGCAACCAAAGGACTGAGTACCTTGCGAGTGATGCTTTCTTTTGTAATATTGTGACCATGTGGACTTTTCGGTGAAGTATGGGAATGTGGTAAAGTACTAATAGAAGTTGGTACAGTACTAGTACATAGCACATTACTCGCACTACCCGATTAAACTGTTGTAATAACCCTCACCACTGATTACTAGTTAACCACCAATTACTGCTAAACTGAGACTGATTATGATAAGTAATTGAATCGACTGAAATACTGAACTGACTGATTGAATGTATTGGTTTAAATGCATTTCTATATGTTTGACTGTTAAATTATCTGTCCATGTTTTATACTTTAAACTGCAAAATTGAAGGCCTTATCAGCGGCCGAACCAGAAGTTGATCAGTCTTTTATGCTAATTGAGATTTATATGATTTTATGGTGTATTTATCTGAAATGTGAATTGGTATGATTAAATTAGATTAAATATTGATAAATTACACTAATTGGCTTAATTCACCAAAATGCCACACTAGTGGCCCACTATCTAAACATATTTGAGCCTTATTATACTCAAACAAAACATTTCCTCAGCCAATTTCCTTGTTATTGCCGACTACAGAGAGAGTTAGGAGAAAACCTTGTGTTCTTCAAAGAATTGCTTGGAATTTAGAAGGATTGAAGGAGTCTTGCATAATTGAGCTTGTACATCTTGTATTCAAGACCTAAGGTAGGACATTCAACCTTTTATTGTTGTGTTCAAGTCATATGTTGCATGGGTGTAACATGTCTGTAGACACTCCATTTTTGACCGCCCTTAAGACTTGGATGCGACTGATGGTTTTGGAAGGTGTCTTGAGGCAAAGGTTCAATTTGCTCGGCAAAGAGACAGACAACTCTCAATTTCACCCCCCATTTTGGACCAAAGTTATTTTGGATGGGTTTTAGACCTTAGAACCCTCTCTTTCAAAACTTTTTTTTTTTTTTTTTTGAAATAAGTTTCTACAATGTTCCGAGGCTCACGTTTTGTCAAATGATGCGCTTTTTCGATAAATCGAGCAAGGACAAAGTGGAAATGAGTGAAAGAGAGATGAAATCTTTGAAAAATCTTTCAAAACACGTTCTTTAGGGGTTTAGAGTTGAAGAAAAGAGGAGAAAAGAGAAGAAACCTAGCTGGGGAAAAAGTTGGGTATGAATCGCTAAAAGAGAGTCGAGTGGTCCTCGCTAAATCAGGCTTATCTATCTATGCACTTGGAGTTAAGCTATGAGGCCACCACCGTTGGAAAGAAGACTTCCGGCGCTTCATCTTGCATTCAAGAATCTCCTAAAGCCAAGTCCGGATGAGGGAGATATGATTGGTTGAAGTTGGGCACCACTCCGGTTGGACCGAATCTGCGCGGCTTCACCAAAAAGAAAATAACTTTTTCCACAGGAGGAATTTTAATGCAAGGTTTGCACCATTGGAAAGCTAACTTCCGGGGCTTCAATTTGGACGCAAGAATGACCTGAAAAGAGGTTCACATGAAGGAGTTATGTCCGTTTGAAGTTGGACTTTCTGGGCAGATTTTTTTTTCTTGCCACCGGCCATTGGCATGGTCGGTCGGCAAGGTCGGTCGGCAAAGTGGTCGGTCGGCAAGGTGGTCGGTCGGCGAGGTCGGTCGGCAAAGTGGTCGGTTGGCAAGATGGTCGGTCGGCGAGGTCGGTCGGCAAGGTCGGTCGGCAAGGTGGTCGGTCGGCGAGGTCGGTGAACAGTGGTCGGTCGGTGAACAGTGGTCGGTCGGCCATCAAATTTTTTTTTTTTTGGCCGAACCCTTTGTTTTAGCTTCTTGAAGAAGCTTGACCCTTTTGGTTTAGCTTCTCTTAGAAGCTTGCACCCTTTGTTTTAGCTTCTTGAAGAAGCTTGACCCTTTTGGTTTAGCTTCTCTTAGAAGCTTGCACCCTTTGCTTGAGGCTTCTCCAAGAAGCCTTGGCCCTTTTTCTTCTATAAAACCAACACTCCCCCTCCATTTGCAGGGGTTAGAAAAATTTTGTATAAGCCTCCTACATACAATCTCTCTCTCTCTCTCTATTCTAACCATCAAAAACCCTTAAGCTCCTACACCTATTTCTTCACCACCACCTAGCACCACCACCACCACTCCATACCAGCAGTTTGGAGGTCATTTCCAGAGGCAAGGAGCATCTTTTCTCAAGCCAAGAGGTTGCTAAAGACTAGTCTTCAAGGGTGAGTCTCGTTTTTCCTCTTTTTGCTCTTTTCTTGGTCTATATTTTAGCTCCTTATGCTTGCATATTTGGGCTCCGACCCTAACTGGAACTAAGCTTATTTTGAGCCATTCTTCATGTTTCATTAAGGGCCTCTCACTGTTTGAGGCTTCCTTCTTGCACTTGCTTCATTATCCCTCTTGTATCCCCCTTTCTTGCATAGCATTTTTGGCCTATTTGTAATTTTTTTTTGAGCTCTGTTGTAAACTGTAAAGTGGCCTATTTTGAGCCCTTCTTCAACATTGTTGAAGGGCTCAACACTGTTGGGGACCTCCATATATCACTTGCCATTGTACCCCTCTTTGGTCCCCATTTTTGCATGATTTGTTAGCTTATCTTGCTTTTGTTTTTCGGCCATGATCAGAACTGAAAGTGGCCATATTTTGACCCCCCTTGTCATGTTTCATTAAGGGTTTTTGGCTGTTTGATGAATATTTTGTATACTTTATGTTATAGCCTTCTTGTGGCCTTAATCTTGCATTGCATTTTGAGCATGTTTGTATACTTATTTGGGCTTGATAATCTATTGTAAAATGATATATTTTGGGACCCTATTCAACATTGTTGAAGGTCCCTCACTTGTTTGAGACCCCCATATATCAGTTACTTCTTTGCCCCTTTGTTGGCCCATTTCTTGCATGAATTGTTCGCCATACTTGTATCTGTTTCTGGGGCTTGTCATCTGCTGAAAAGCATCATATTTTTTGCCCCTCTTCAATGTTGTAGAAGGTCCATTTCCTATTTGGGGCCAGCAGCTGTGAGTTGCTTCATCACCCCTCTTGCGGGCCCATTTTTGCATGCTAATTTAGTCCCGCTGGTGCTTACTGTTTGGCCATGCTTTGAACTGTAAAAATTCTTTTCTTGGGGCTGCCTTGCTTCTTCTTTTACACTTCATGTCCTAATTATGTATGCATTGCATAGCTATAGGCCATTTCATGTGCTTAATTCCATGTTTCGGGACTCGTTCCTTGCATCGGGTTTCATTTTGCCTCGTTTCGGGGCTGTTTTTCCTTTCATTTTGTCACTGATTTTTTCATGTTTGCATATCATATTCCACGTCTTTGCCATGTCTCATTAGAGTGGCATTTCGGCGCCTAAGGGTCCGTCCTCGGTTTGCGTGCCCGCGTGCACGCATTCCGAGTTGTCTTGTTTTCATCATTATGGCCTCCTATGTGAGTGTGGTTGAGGTTCACTCATGTTGGTGTAAGTCCAGTATGCATTGTGTATGCCATCTCATTCATAGCATTGTGTATGCTAGGTTGTATATTAGTGCATTGTGTATGCCATGTTACCTCGTATAGCGTGTATGCCATTCCATAACATTGTGTATGTTAGGATTGTATCTTAGTTGCATTTCACGCATATCATGCATATTGCATATTGTTCGGGATAGGAGTTAGCCCGGGCACAGGAAACGAGATATGTTCCGTACTCTGAGTGACGGAACGTGTCTCAGTTCCCAAGTCACTGACATTCCGGATTATCCATGATGGAGTTAGGTTTTGTTGTAGTGTTCATATGCATTCATTCTATATTGAGTTGTGCAATTCGGCTCCTCGGCCATCATGCATCGAGATGCGTGATTGGTGGCACGAGGATTGAGACATGCATACATTTGCGAAAATACATTGCTATGCCCCTTTCCTGCTCTCCGTTGCAGCATATCAAGAATCAGCGGTCTTCCGAGGCTTGGCGCGCTTTTCAAGAATCATTGCAAAACAGAGGCTAATTGGGGCATTCCAGTGGATGTTCGCGCCAGCAACAAACATGCATCATTCCATCATCCGAAGCGAGAATCAAGGCGGCACGGCTTGCATGCCTTCTGACTTTCTTAGTTAATTTGTAAATTAATTAGGAATTTGTACATTATTTGGACTGTACTATTCTTTCATTCAGAACTGTATATTTATTCGGACCCTCTGCGCGAGGGCAAAATTGTAATAAGTGTGGGTGAGTGTGATGTATGTCTTCCAACCCCACGTCTTTCTTCCCTTTTATTTACCTGCTTACGATGGTTAGATATAGGGCATATTTCAATTAGCATACAGTATGACAGCATGTTAGCATCATTCATCTGTTTTGCACGCACCGGGCTCGGCGCATCATACTAACTGCATTTGTACTTCAATTCCAAATTGAATACATGTTAGCTGTAGCATTCCATATGCCATGTTTAGAATAGTCGAGCCTGCTATAGTTTGCATTTTTGCATGTGTTGCATTAGGCATTTCTGTATACTTTAGGATCATGTATGATTTCTAATGAGTTTCTGTTTTGGCTTGAAGTACTCGGTGAGTTTTATGCTTTAGCATCCTTGCATGCGTGTGAGTGATTGCCATGAATATCATGCTTACCATGAGGCTACGTGCTTATGTGATATAACTGCCTTGAATGCCTGTGGGTGGAGGTTGAGTTACTTGAAGTGGAACAAATCATTGACTGTTTGTGTTAAGCCCACTAGATAGTGGCAAAATCATGTTTTTCTAAGCCCACCCGAGGGTGGCAAATCCAGGTCTTAACCTACCTGCGGGTAGCACCATGAAGCCATTTTCAAAAACAAACATGAAGTGTTTTGTTCCAATTCAGGCGACCCAGTCTATACTTGTATGCTGTGCGCATCACATAGTAACCTAGGCTAATAATCGGAATAAGAACACACAATGTTTTCAAAATAAGATATCATGGTTAGTAGAGACCGGTCTTTGACCGGGCGGCGGGGTGCTCACAGTGACCTTCTGTCGTACCCAAGTTCTAGAGCCGAGGCAACTTTGGTGATGACGGATCGTGGCCTTTGGCACGAGTCGGGGTTTCCTAAATTTCCCATTAAAAACATTTAGGTGGTGACTCTATATCAGCAAAGCGATCCATGTTTGGCACTTCTTTCAAAAAATCTGTTTTCAAAAGCGATTTGCGGATTTGGACTCTTTGGTTCAAGATTAAGAACGTGACATTTGAGTCCTTGACTGTAGTGACCCAATATTGAACCGTAACGGAGGGGACTCTCACTCCTCACCCGGGATGCGTTCGGGGACGTCTACAGTTTCTGGCGACTCTGCTGGGGATTTAGAGAACTTGACTCGAACTCATGATATCTCGCTTTGACTACACTTGTGTGTTTGCATTGCATTTGCATTGGTGCGCCTAGGACATCGTGTTTGCCATCTGCTATTCCTGAACGGTTTGCCGGAGGCTTGTCTTGTCAAGGCATGACCATAAGGTGACGATTCTGACGGGCTCTGCCGATGTAGAACACAAACCCGGTTTCTTGGGGCACCTTTTGACCATTTGACCTAGTGCATATTCGGATCCGTAGTGACCATTCCAAACTAGGACGGGTTGCTTACCGATATAGGTTGTTTGAAACATTGTGCGTAGTGAAACCCTAGCTCGACAAAATAGGACAGGGAAACCCTACCCCAACATAGGGGTGTTTTGGCTCTCACTTATACATTATGTGCTTTAGAGTGCGTCTCTGAGGAATGCATGTATCGATTTATGAGTTTGGGCATCGAACTGCGGGCATCGGTCGATATCGAGAATCGGTTGTCTGCGAATATCGGATTGATTTTGGAGAAACGGTGATATAGGAGCGATGATCGATGATTGAGAGCGATGTGTTTTGACTTATCAACCGCGTGTTGTATGCTGTTGTGTGTTGTGTATTTAATTTAATTTGTTATCTTTGCCCGTTTATCTGGTTATTTATTTCCTTTTCGCTTTATTTATCTTTTTGCTAGGGGCAGTTTTAGCACGATTGCTTCCGAACCAATAGATATTCCCCAAGCACTTTGGACACGAGGTCGCCGACTCAATCGATCCGAGGATCTGGTTGACGGACATCCAGTGTTCCACTCCCTACCCCCAGTTGTTAGAAGAAGGCCGAGGAGGCACAGTGTATCAGAGCAGGGATTACCGGGGCAACGGGCTACTTTAGCAGCAAATAGTCAGGTTGAGATTCCTGTTTCTGCCATAGAGATACATTTACCGGTCAGTCAGCTGAACCAACAGAATATGGCCGGGATAGAGGAAATGATGCGTCAGATGCAAGAGAGCATGATACAGATGCAGGAGGATGCCATCCGCCAAGAGGAATTTTCTAAGCAATAGGCCACAGTCATGGCCCAGCAGGCCGAGCTGATCACTAGGCTGCAACAGCAAAATGCAGCATCTGCTTCACATCAGGCTCCTCCTCCACCAGCGGCTCCACTACCCGAGCAGGCACCTACTGGTCAGAATACCTTGCCACACCCCCAGAATACCCTCCCGAACACCCAAAACACCCTACCCAATGTCCATAATATCCAAGAGGACACAGGCCTTCCAAAGGGGCTGGCTCCGCCCCCGCTTCTGCCTCAACTGTCCAAGAATCTTACACCCAACCACCCGGACTCTCCATTCGAGTTCGAGGTAGATCATCTGACTCTGGCCCGGAAAGGTGGAAGCTCTTCAAGAAATCGCAGGGAGTGAAGGCCATCCCAGACATCGAAGATGGGTACACCGATGTGGCCGTAACATTGCCAGACAGATTCAAGATGCCACAGATTGATCGTTTTGATGGGTCCGGAGATCCCATGGTCCATCTCCGGCTATTCTCAGACATCCTGCGGCCGATGGGCCTAACCCGACCACAAAAGCTTTCCCTGTTTGGCCGAACTTTGTCGGGTGTGGCAGCCATCTGGTACGCAAAGTTAGAAGATGAGGTAAAGAAATTTGGGATGAGATGGTGAGGCCTTCGTTTGCGCGATACTTTCGGACAACACGGATCGAGATCACAACCCGTGATCTCGAAACAACGAGGCAGGAAACCAAGGAGCCTTTCTCCGATTTTATAACTCGATGGAGGGCAAAGGCGTCGATGATGACCTTGAGGCCTACGGACAAATATCAAATCCGGATGATTGTACGCAATCTCCAACCGAAACTCATGCAAAAAATGATTGAACTCCCCTTTCCCACTTTCTCGATTTACGAGATGGGGTGTCGAGATGCGATGAAGCAAGGTCGACGACCAGACCGAGAGCCGAAGGACATTCAACCGCAATAACAACGCAGGCCCGAGTGGCGCTGCAAATACAAGGACTTCAGAGGTGAGCATGGTCACCACCACTCCTCCTCCCCCAAGACCCACGACAGCCACGCCTTTCTCTGGCGCATCTGGAAGCAATACCCAAAACACCAAATATCAACCCAGAGGACAAAGAACCTTCACCCCCCCTATATATGCCCCTGTCCAAAGCTCTGGGGGTATTAATCAGGAAGAAGCATTTGACGCCCCTAGAGCCGAGGCCACTACCAAATCCACTCCCTCCCTCTCATGACCCGGCAAAATACTGCGCGTATCATCAACAGCACGGTCATGACACCGACCGTTGTTTTAGATTGCGTCATGAGATTCAGGATCTCATTGACAAGCAGGTGATCACGCCTCCCGAAAAACCCAACGTCACGACAAATCCTCTCCCACTACATAACCAAGCCCCTCCTCCCAACAGAATCAACTTCATCTAAACTAGGGGCATGTCTTACGATCCTAGTATCTATATCACCCCATCTCACCTACCTAAGCCGGAGGTGATCCTTCCTGTCTGCACTGACTTGTGCATGATGGACATTTTCACGACCCGACCTAAGCCAGTGGTGGTGACCCCCGAAGATGGGACAGGGCAGATTTCAGAGAAAAGTGGGGTTGTTGAGTCTGGGATTGAACAGTTTGGGAATCTTGCTGAAGGAGCCTATGATCCAAGTGAATACATCGGTCGATGGGCGATCGAAGTGAGTATAGGGCTGAAGCAGAAATATGTGTGATTCAGGGGGACAGATTTGAACGGGGAACGGATGATCTAATAGCTATAGGAGAGGACCTTGCCAACCTCCAGTTCTTCAGTGACCAAGAATCAGGGGATGCAGCAATCAACTGGTTCGAATATGAGGAGTCGGCAGAAGTTACCGGATGGTTAGATGATCAACCAGACGTCGTAGAATATCAACCAGAACAAGGCCCGGCAAGGGCGAGAGTATCGGTGGTGGCCGGAAAGGCCGAGAGTCAGAATCCACCGCCGGAGAGCGCCGGCACTAAGAATTTCGTTCAGAATTTGGGGATTGTAAATGCCGGGAATATTGACCAACCAGCTGTACTGACGCAGTTGGAACAACAAAGATTTGAGGATTCCGAGAGAATTAGAAAAGCTAAGGCCCATGTGGGGGTCGAGAGTCTTTGTGTGCGAGAACGAAATCTTTGCGGGCATGAAGAAAGAAGGTCTTCGAGTACGATCATCTGAGGCCGGACAGTGTCTGTCGGAAGCCGGAATGTGGTGGGAAGACGATGACTTATGTCTTGCCCACACAGATGAGGACTGGGGGAATAATCAACCAGATGATACCTGGTATGTTGATGAGGTCGCTCATATGACAAGAAGTGGGCGGTATTTCAAGCCTCCGCACTTAGATCAACCTGAGGCGTCTGGGAAAGACAAAGAAGCTGAGAAACAAAAGGAGAAACAGATTGAAGAAAAAGCTGTGCTCAAGCAATTGAAGAAGATACAAGCAGACATCTCCATCTGGGAATTTGCTTATGGCGTCATGAGTACAGACAGGAGGTCCTATCTGCTATGGACAAGGCCAAACTCTCTATAGATACTACACCGGAAGCATTGGTTGGGTTGAAATCTTCCGGTAGGAGGTTCCCCGGCATTAACCTTTTCAGACAAAGAACTACCGCCTGAGGGCACAAATCATAACAAACCTCTCTATGTTTCCGTGGAGTGTAGAGACAAGTAGATACCGGTGGTACTTGTTGATACCGGGTCCGCCATCAATGTCTGCCCAGCCAGAACAGCGTATGCAATCGGGTTGAAGCCCGCGGACTTCGTGCCGACTACTCAAGTGATCAGAGCATATGATAATACTAGCAGGGAAGTGATGGGGACTGTCAAGATTCAGACCCAGGTTGGTCCAGGACAACATAACATTGAATTTCATGTCTTAGACGTTCCCGCAACCTTCAATCTACTCCTGGGGTGGCCGTGGCTGCACCAAGTGAAGGCAGTCTCTTCCACTCTACATCAGATATTGAAGTACCCTCACAGGAAGGGGGTGGCTATTGTTTTTGGAAACTTATCGATCCATCCGCCGCCAGAGGTGTCCACACCAGTCTTGGAAATCGAGCACGGCACAGAGGATGTTTTCTTATCAGGGTTCACTTTGGCTGAGGCTCGGGTAGTACAGAATATTATGGCTGTGAATGAAGGTGTGTACGTTAGTGCTCAATCCGTCTACCTTATGAACAAGCTACAACACATCCCCGGGATGGGATTAGGAAGGAGCGGCAGGAAAGGCGTCGCAGCGTTGGCCGAAGTGCCACACAACCCTCATACCTTTGGCTTGGGTTATCTGCCCACCAAAGAGGACTGCGTGAGGAAGGGAAAAGAAATGGCCGGAAGAGCCAGAGCAAAGCAGGCTGGGAAGCCTTTTGAGTTAATGCATAGGCCCATTCAGGGTACCCTGAACGAACGCTTTATCCGGGAGGGGGAGGATTTTCCATTTTGTGGCTTCCTAGAGCCATGGTTAAACGCGGAGAAGAAGCGCGTACCAGGCTTCGAGATCTTCTTCGACCTGCAACTACCGAGGATAGCGTTGCCCGCAGGCGAGCCAGACCCAGATCGAGGTTGAAGCGCAAAGGCGGTGGATCTTGAGGGCCTGAAATTTGAAAGCAGGGGTAGCGGCATGTCTACTCTCTGATCCTCCGATCGACCATAAGTGCTTGGGGGATAACTTCGTGGTTTCCATGATTGGGGATGAAACGGCTATGGGCCTACCAGCAGCTATCTTGGATGCATCTATCGCACCCTCTCTCACTTGGCAATCTGAGGAGGATTTTTGTCCAATGACAGATTCGGGTAGTGAGCCGAATCTGATTCCACCGAGTCTTGTGAGTCGGAATCGATTCTAGCTCAACTGAAGTCTGAGTCTGGTACTCTGGGATGTTAACCCGGATGCCACGATCTGTCTAGGTCGTCTTTTCCTTTTCATTTGAGTCTGTTGTAAGCAATCGAATCAGACGATTTGGATGTGCTTAATGAGAATCAAGCAAGCGTGGTTTCGAGTACTTTTCATGCCCTTAATTTATTGCATTAATTCGGACTTTCAAAATTTTGAAAAGCAGCGAGGGCGAAGTTCCTCCGGTTTTGCAACGATTAATTGAGCGAGGCGAGGAAAGATTTGTTAAACCCTAGTGGGACGAAATCACTACCGTGAACATTAATCTTGAGGAGGACCCGGTGGTCGGATCGGGTCCACGTTGTCTTCGAACGCGAGCGCTTAGTCGCTTTATTAAAAGATTTCAAAGATGTTTTCGCGTGGTCCTCACGAAGACATGCTTCGAATCGATCTGAGATCATACGATCGGATCCCCTTGACCCGAGGCCCGACATCAGCGAAACTTCGGGAGGATCCGCCCGGACTGGGCTCTCAAAATTAAGGAAGAGGTCACCAAGCAAATCGACGCAGGCTTCCTGCTGGTATCTGAATATCCGACTTGGTTGGCCAACATTGTTCCGGTGCCAAAGAAGGATGGAAGGATCCGAGTATGCGTGGACTTCAGGCATTTGAGCAGAGCTAGTCCGAAGGACGACTTTCCCTTACTGCATATTGATGAATTGGTGGATTTCACAGCAGGGCACGCATTGCTTTCATTTATGGATGGCTTCTCAGGCTACAACCAGATAGTAATGGCGCCGGAGGACCGGGAGAAGACTGCATTCACCACCCCGTGAGGGACATATCTCTGAGGTAATGCCGTTTGGGTTGAAGAACTGGAGCTACTTATCAACAGACGCGACCACAATATTACATGATATGATCCACAAAGAGCTTGAGGTGTATGTGGATGACATGATTGTCAAATCCAAGGAAAGAGAGGGCCACTACACCGCCTTGCACAACTTTTTTCAAAGGATCAGGGAGTTCCGGTTGCGGCTAAACCCTCGAAATGTACATTGATTATTCTGTTGGGAAAAATGCTAGGGTTTCTGATTACACAAAGGGGCATTAAGGTCGATCCTTCCAAGATCAAGGCCATCTTAGAAATGCCACCACCAAGGACTGAAAAAGAGGTGCGAGGCTTTCTGGGTAAAGTGCAATTCATAAGGCGGTTTATTTCAAAATTAACATTGACTTGTGAACTACTTTTTGGCCTCTGAAGAAAGGAAAGAAGTTCAATGGGACGGCCGATGCCAAGTGCATTTGAGCAGTTAAAGAATATTCTGAGAACCCACCCGTGTTGTCACCACCAAAACCGAAACCGTTGATTTTGTATCTGTCGATGAATCGAAACTACAATGGGCTGCATGCTTGCACAAGAATCGAAGACAAGGTGGAGAGCCATCTACTACCTAAGCAAAAAGATGCTAAGTCTGAAACCCGTTACACTCTCTTTGAAAAAGGCTTGCTTAGCCTTGGTATGGGCTACCGGAAGGCTGCGGCACTACTGTTAGCTCACTCTGTAATGTTGGTTTCACGACTTGATCCCATCAAATATCTTTTAGAAACCGGCACTTACAGTAGGCTAGCTCGTTGGTTCTTTGTTGCTCTCGAATTTGATCTAAAGTATGTAATACGTAAGTCGGTCAAAGGCAGAGCAGTGGCAGAATTTTTAGCCAACCATCCAGTGGAAGGGGGTGAAGCAGTCGAGTATTTATTCCCAGATGAAGCCATTTTACATCGGCAGCGAAACTTGGGCGATGTACTTTGGCGGGCGTCAAATCAACGGGTATGGGATAGGAGTGTTCTTGTGATACCGACAATTCCGTATCCTCTAGCCTTCAAACTCCGATTCAAAGTCTCGAACAATGAAGCGAGAATATGAGGCGTGTATTCTTTGGTCTAGAAGCATACGGAACTAGGGCAAGGCGATTGGATGTCATTGGGGACTCGAACCTTGTTGTGTCTCAAGCTAAAGGAGGCTGGAAAGTAAAGAGGAAAAGATGATGATGTATCACCGGACCTTGGATTTCTTGATTCCTCGGTTTGAGAAGCTAAGTTTTACTCATCTACTAAGAGAGAACAACGAGTTCATGATTCTTTAGCAACTCTATCTTCTATGATAGACATCCCGTGTGGAGTCCGAATGCGTCCAGTCATCATTGACCAGAAATTTGCACCTGCCTATGAGTCGATTGCAGCCATAGATGAAGTTCAGGACGAACACCCCTGGTATTACGACATCTGGAACTTCTTGGAGAAAGAAGCATACCCGCCAGGGGTAAATGCCAAAGACAAAAGGGCAATCAGGAGAATGGAAGTTCAGTTCATCATCTGCGGGGGTAAACTATATAAACGAGGTCATCTGGGAATACATAAACTGTGCGTTGATGCCGAAGAGTCAAAGCGTCTGATGGAAGCCATCCACGGGGGAGAATGTGGTGCGCACATGAATGGGGTAATGTTGGCACGGAAGATCCTCAGACAGGGTTATTACTGGTCCACCATGGAGGAGGATTGTATTGGTTTCGTCCGGCGATGTCGCAAATGTCAGATTCATGCAAATCGCATGAACATTCCGCCGTCAAAGCTATACAACATGACTTCGCCATGGCCATTTTCAGTCTGGGGAATTGATGTAATCGGATTTACTGTTGAAGGGTCGAATGGGCATGAGTTCATCTTGGTAGTGATAGATTATTTCACAAAGTGGGTTGAGGCCCAATCTTATGCGGTGTTGAAAGCTTGCGTCGCAAAATTTATCGAAACAACATCATCTCGCTCACGGGGTCCCAAATGAAATAATTTGGACAATGGTTCCCCACTTCAAGAAGGAAGTGATAGACTTGTTGGAAAAATACAACGTGGCTTTTCATAAGTCATCTACCTATCGACGCAAACCAATGGGCGGTTGAGGCCGCCAACAAGAATATCAGCGTATATTGCGAGAAGATGGTGGAAACCTCTAGGGACTAGCCAGATAAGGCATCGTTTGCTCGTGGGGCTCTGGGACTTCAATCGGAACTTCTCTTGGGCGACTCAAGTACTCATTGGTTTATGGGATGGAGGCCGTTCTACCTATTGAGATTGAGGTTCGTCATTACAGTATTGGCCGAGTGTCAAATAGCCGAGGCAGATTAGCGTGAGCTGATTTGAGGAACTCATGCTTTTTGATGAAAGAAGACTGAAAGCGCTGTACCATGTCCAAGGTTATCAACGCAGAATCGCCCGAGCTTTCAACAAGAAGGTTAAGTCTAGGAATTTAAAAGAATGAGATTTGGTGCTCAAGGACAACCGAGCTCCCATCCACGACCCGAGGGGCAAGTTCGGACAATTGAATTTGGTCCCTACATCATCAAGTCAATCTGGTCAGGTGGAGGTGTGGTTCTGATGGATCTAGATGGCTTAGAGTTTTCCCAACAGATCAACATGGACAAGTTGAAGAAATATTACCCATGAGAGGCTCGTTAGGCCGAAAACCCGAAAGGGCGACCTAGGCAAAACTTCGAGCACAAAAATTTGAAATTATAAAAGCCCGAGCTCGCAAGGTTGAAAACCCGTAAAGGCGACCTTGGCAAAAGTTAGGCGCAAAGGAGAGTGAAAATACCGAGTGAACCTAAGCTGAACTCGTGGGCTTGATTCCCATCTTTGGGATCGTGGCGACTTCATCTTTGAAGTTCAGCCATAAACTTTTCCCTGATCAACTTTGTCCATTTTGATCATCTCAGTCATCCTTGTCCATCAGCGTTCACCGTGATCTCCGGTACAGTGCTTTTCAGACTAGAGGCAACTTTCCAGTTGCCATACTGATCTTCTTGATACCATTAGGACTAGGGGCAACTTTCCGGTTGCTAGGATCGAGGTTGTGCATCTCGTTGGCGGATCTCAGGCGTGTCCAGTTCTAATCCATATCGAAAATAGTTTTGAAAAGTTTTAATAAAAGTTGACTTTGTTCAAATTAATCTTTTTACAACTAAGACTATTTTTGGACCAAAGCGGAAAATTCTCAGTACCACAACCTTCAATTTCATTGATTTCAAAACAGAGTTCTCCTGCTCTTACATACAATTAAAGTTGTTTTTTATTACATTCATAGAGAAAACTTGAAAGTACTAATAAAGCAATAAATCCGGGGCATAGTCAAGTCAGGTATCCCTGTGCCCCCTCCCAGAGCTGGTCGAAGCCTCTGATGCCAAGCTAGGCCCAATCTGTGCCTCTTCATTGAGCCAATCTATGCACTCATCAGACAAAGTACAACTGAAAGTGGGAGCGGGGGCCAGGAGCTCTCGAGTCCTCCATGCTGTGGCATAACGGGCAAGCTGTGCACCTCGAACCGGGAATGGGGCAGGATACTCTATCCCTTCTGGTGGACAAGTCTAATCATGGCCGGGCTGGGCAGGAGCGGAAAGTAGAACACCACAGTGGTCGGACCAATCATTTGGATCGATCTGGGGACATGCTATAGCTCATTCTTGGGAGATTGAGCCAAGGACAACGCCAAGCAATGTGATCTGCAGACAAATTGCACATCCAGTCAAACCACCACCCCTCATCAAGGGCATCAACTAGGCGTTGTCGAAAGAAGTAGCCCTTGGTGAGTAAATTTGGGCAAGAGTCCACAACACGCAATTTATCCATCAACCATACACAGGGAGGGATGAAAAATGAGAGATTGAAGAATAGAGAGATGTGCGATGAGAGAAAAAGTGAGAAAAGGGTTTTGTGAGAGAAATCGAGCCTGAGGGCCGAGTGATGTGAGCAATATATATGTGAGATTGGGTGGGAAACATTACCTGCAGCAGTAGTGGACTCCCCGCAAATCTGGTCATCTCCCGGCGGTGGAAAGCATCTAAGCCCATCAGCGTCTCGGCCAATGTCATGGCGATACAGCTCTTTCCTTCCCTCAAGCCTTGAGCGACTTCAATCAAACGGATGCTAGCTCCTCCGGAGCTCGAGACAAACAGAAAATGAGATAGCATGCACAAGCAGAGCGCATGTTGTCGAAAGCCTTGCCAATGATGGTCGCTGTAGTCACCGGCATCAGAGAATCGGTAAATCAGGCTCGGGATATCCAACATCCCGTTACAGATCAGAGACCGAGCGTCATGCATTGTGAGTCCACACATCCGCCCTAAGGCTTGGGCATGGCCAAAGCGAAGCTGAGGCAAGATTTCTTCGTTGCGCTCAGATTCCATCAAAGCTTGGAAATCTTCGAAGGTAGGACATACCTCTTGACCGCCAAAGCTAAAGACATGTGTTACTGGATTCCAAAACCTTGCCGCGGCATGGAGAAACGGAAAGTGCAGCGGAGTACGACTTAGAGTGAATAGTGCGTTTATGTCAAAGCCCCGAAAATTCAGCTTTTCCGAGCCGTCCAAGTTGGAAATCCAAGATGTGAGATTCTGGGCAAGAAACTCTTCCATTTGGAACAAATCAATGTTGGATTGAGAAAAACTACGAAGCTGAGGCTTTTTGTAGGGGATAAGGTGTGAGTGGAGGACAGATGTCAACATTCTGGTGGCTTTTTGTGGGGGATGAGGTGTGAGTGGAGGACAAATGTCAACATTCTGGTGGCTTTCTGTAGGGGGATGAGTTGTGAGTGGAGGACAAATGTCAACATTCTGGTGGTTTTTGTAGGGGATAAGGTGTGAGTGGAGGACAAATGTCAACTTTTGGTCGATTGGTCAAATCTGTTGGCTGATGGCCATTTCTCGAGGCCAGTGTCCTTTCCTTATGACTGAGGGTCTTCCCTCTTGCTCCATTAGCTGTTTAGAAGTTGAACATGCTGAGAATTTGGGGAATGCCATGACTTCCAATGCCCTCCAATGATGATTTTTGCGGCGTCACGCCCATTTGCTTATCGAGTTGTATTTCACTCTCCTTAAGTCTTTGATTTGCTTATCGAGTTGTACTTGCACTTATTTGGCTTATCTAGTTTCCTTGTTTTGTTTATCGAGTTGTAAGTCGGTTCACTACCTGATTATTACGATGCAAGTGCTCAATTTTCAAACGAATTTCAATTTCATTCACATTGATATGTGATGCCATGCGATGCGATGCATAGAATGTGCAAATGTAACACCTTTTGAACAAAATAGCTGCTTCATTTCCATCATGTGTTTTGCAAAAACACACACTTTTGAAAAAAGTAAAACCTGCCTGAGGCAGTGCAATGTGCTTAAACCACTATTAAAAAAGGAAAATAAAGCAGGACACAGCTGCATCAGTGCTATCAACTGCAGGAGTAAAAGGCCCTTTCCGTTCTCTTCTGCGGAACAGCCTCTGCACCATCATCACCATCATCATCATAAAAGTTTGGGCTGCGTGTTCAACTTTCAACAAATGTGTGCTGCGTGTTCACCTTCAAAATGGGCTGCGTGTTCATCATCAAAGTTTGGGCTGCGTGTTCAACTTTCAACAAGTGTGTGCTACGTGTTCACCTTCAAAATGGGCTGTGTGTTCATCATCAAAGTTTGGGCTGCGTGTTCAACTTTCAACAAATGTGTGCTGCGTGTTCACCTTCAAAATGGGCTGCGTGTTCATCATAAAAGTTTGGGCTGCATGTTCAACTTTCAACAAGTGTGGGCTGCGTGTTCATCATAAAAGTTTGGGCTGCATGTTCAACTTTCAACAAGTGTGTGCTGCGTGTTCACCTTCAAAATGGGCTGTGTGTTCAGAAATTCAAAGTTTGGGCTGCGTGTTCAACTTCTTTCAACAAGTGTGTGCTGTGTGTTCACAATCAAAATGGGCTGTGTGTTCAGAAATTCAAAGTTTGGGCTGCGTGTTCAACTTCTTTCAACAAGTGTGTGCTGTGTGTTCACAATCAAAATGGGCTGTGTGTTCAGAAATTCGAAAGCTTGGGCTGCGTGTTCAAGACAAAAAATATGAGCTGCGTGTTCAGAAATTCAAGTGCTTGAAACGTGTGTTCAAAATGCAAACCAAATCTTTGAGTTATGGGTGAGTGTTGATTAAGTAATGTTATGAAATGTGTGCTGAAAATTGCGTGCAGGAAAATGAAATTTGTATGCTCGGAGAATGAATGTGTGCCAAATGAATGGAATGCTATGTAAGTAAGTTGTGTACCAAGTCTGCATTATGCATGCATTTCATCGCGTTATTTTGCACACCTCGCCGTCTAGGAGACCTTAAATCCTCTAAAGGTGCAATTCCTTTGGTGTTTGTGCGTGCGAAACGATTTCGGTGATGCAGTATAGCCACCTACTTGTGTTAGTAGTGAGTTCCTAGGAGACCAAGCGGGGCGGTGGAAACTAGAGTTGAATGGCTCATGCCTAGAACACAAGGTTAAGGATTTCGAGACTAAAGTCTGGTTTAAATACCCAAGGGTATATCCTTGGCAGAAATCGTATGGCGCCCCATAGATTGAGATAGCATCTGTATCGCCTCAGTGCAGATCTTGATCCAACCTAGTCTATCACCTGTTGGAGAATAGGAAAGTTGCGACCACGATCGAGGAGAAAAGTATTACGTGGTACAATTAAGATCTTGACGAGGAGATCTATGACTGAGGTGAGTCATCAACAATTGCCTGTAAGGTACCTCCTTTTCCTAGCTATCACATTGCATTTTAGTCATTACTGCATTGCATAAATCCTCAATTTTCAAAGCGGCCCGTGGCGTATGGGTCAATTTTCAAACCGACTTGGCGTGGCGTATAAGTCAATCATCAAAATCATTCGCATATCATTTTGCATCACGCCTTGAACTCTGTTGGTTTGATTCCTTGCAAAGGGATCGTAGGCGACTTCTTGGTGCAACCATTTATTTATCTATATTTTGTTTGTTTGTCCAAGTCTTGACCTTGTCAAAATGGGTAAATCTCTGGGCTTTGACATTCACTCCGTCACTTCTTGACTTAGGAGTTACATCAAGAGAACAGCTAGACACCCCATTTTTGACCGCCCTTAAGACTTGGATCGTGATGGTTTTGGAAGGTGTGCAGGGCAAAGGTTCAATTTCTTCGGCAAAGAGAGAAACAAATCTCAACTTCACACCCCATTTTGGACCAAAGTTATTTTGGATGGGTTTTAGACCTTAGAACCCTCTCTTTCAAAACTTTTTTTTTTTTTTTTTTTTTTTTGAAATAAGTTTCTACTATGTTCCGAGGCTCACGTTTTGTCAAATGATGCGCTTTTTCAATAAACCGAGCAAGGACAAAGTGGAAATGAGTGAAAGAGAGATGAAATCTTTGAAAAATCTTTCAAAACACGTTCTTTAGGGGTTTAGAGTTGAAGAAAAGAGGAGAAGAGAGAAGAAACCTAGCTGGGGAAAAAGTTGAGTATGAATCGCTAAAAGAGAGTCGAGTGGTCCTCGCTAAATCAGGCTTATCTATCTATGCACTTGGAGTTAAGCAATGAGGCCACCACCGTTGGAAAGAAGACTTCTGGGGCTTCATTTTGCATTCAAGAATCTCCTAAAGCCAAGTCCGGATGAGGGAGATATGATTGGTTGAAGTTGGGCATCACTCCGGTTGGACCGAATCTGTGCGGCTTCACCAAAAAGGGCATAACGTTTTCCACAGGAGGAATTTTAATGCAAGGTTTGCGCCATTGGAAAGATAACTTCCGGGGCTTCAATTTGGACACAAGAATGACCTGAAAAGAGGTTCACATGAAGGAGTTATGTCCGTTTGAAGTTGGACTTTCTGGGCAGATTTTTTTTGTTGCCACCGGCCATTGGCATGGTCGGTCGGCAAGGTCGGTCGGCAAGGTGGTCGGTCGGCGAGGTCGGTCGGCAAAGTGGTCGGTTGGCAAGATGGTCGGTCGGCGAGGTCGGTCGGCAAGGTCGGTCGGCGAGGTCGGTCGGCAAGGTCGGTCGGCGAGGTCGGTCGGCAAGGTGGTCGGTCGGCGAGGTTGGTGAACAGTGGTCGGTCGGCATGGTCGGTGAACAGTGGTCGGTCGGTGAACAGTGGTCGGTTGGCCATCAATTTTTTTTTTTTTTTGGCCGAACCCTTTGTTTTAGCTTCTTGAAGAAGCTTGACCCTTTTGGTTTAGCTTCTCTTAGAAGCTTGCACCCTTTGCTTGAGGCTTCTCCAAGAAGCCTTGGCCCTTTTTCTTCTATAAAACCAACACTCCTCCTCCATTTGTAGGGGTTAGAAAAATTTTGTATAAGCCTCCTACATACAATCTCTCTCTCTCTCTCTCTCTCTCTCTCTCTCTCTCTCTCTCTCTCTCTCTCTCTATATTCTAACCATCAAAAACCCTTAAGCTCCTACACCTATTTCTTCACCACCACCTAGCACCACCACCACCACTCCATACCAGCAGTTTGGAGGTCATTTCCAGAGGCAAGGAGCATCTTTTCTCAAGCCAAGAGGTTGCTAAAGACTAGTCTTCAAGGGTGAGTCTCGTTTTTCCTCTTTTTGCTCTTTTCTTGGTCTATATTTTAGCTCCTTATGCTTGCATAGTTGGGCTCCGACCCTAACTGAAACTAGGCTTATTTTGAGCCATTCTTCATGTTTCATTAAGGGCCTCTCACTGTTTGAGGCTTCCTTCTTGCACTTACTTCATTACCCCTCTTGTATCCCCCTTTCTTGCATAGCATTTTTGGCCTATTTGTAATTTTTTTTTGAGCTCTGTTGTAAACTGTAAAGTGGCCTATTTTGAGCCCTTCTTCAACATTGTTGAAGGGCTCAACGATTAGGGACCTCCATATATCACTTGCCATTGTACCCCTCTTTGGTCCCCATTTTTGCATGATTTGTTAGCTTATCTTGCTTTTGTTTTTCGGCCATGATCAGAACTGAAAGTAGCCATATTTTGACCCCCTTGTCATGTTTCATTAAGGGTTTTTGGCTGTTTGATGAATATTTTGTATACTTTATGTTATAGCCTTCTTGTGGCCTTAATCTTGCATTGCATTTTGAGCATGTTTGTATACTTATTTGGGCTTGATAATCTATTGTAAAATGCTATATTTTGGGACCCTCTTCAACATTTTTGAAGGTTCCTCACTTGTTTGAGACCCCCATATATCATTTACTTCTTTGCCCCTTTGTTGGCCCATTTCTTGCATGGATTGTTCGCCATACTTGTATCTGTTTCTGGGGCTTGTCATCTGCTGAAAAGCATCATATTTTTGGCCCCTCTTCAATGTTTTAGAAGGTCCATTTCCTATTTGGGGCCAGCAGCTGTGAGTTGCTTCATCACCCCTCTTGCGAGCCCATTTTTGCATGCTAATTTAGTCCCGCTGGTGCTTACTGTTTGGCCATGCTTTGAACTGTAAAAATGCTTTTCTTGGGGCTGGCTTGCTTCTGCTTTTACACTTCATGTCCTAATTATGTATGCATTGCATAGCTATAGGCCATTTCATGTGCTTAATTCCATGTTTCGGGACTCGTTCCTTGCATCGGGTTTCATTTTGCCTCGTTTTGGGGCTGTTTTGCCCCTCATTTTGTCACTGATTTTTTCATGTTTGCATATCATATTCCATGTCTTTGCCATGTCTCATTAGAGTGGCATTTCGGCGCCTAAGGGTCCGTCCTCGGTTTGCGTGCCCGCGTGCACGCATTCCGAGTTGTCTTGTTTTCATCATTATGGCCTCCTATGTGAGTGTGGCTGAGGTCCACTCATGTTGGTGTAAGTCCATTATGCATTGTGTATGCCATCTCATTCATAGCATTGTGTATGCTAGGTTGTATATTAGTGCATTGTGTATGCCATGTTACCTCGTATAGCGTGTATGCCATTCCATAACATTGTGTATGTTAGGATTGTATCTTAGTTGCATTTCACGCATATCATGCATATTGCATAGTGTTCGGGATAGGAGTTAGCCCGGGCACGGGAAACGAGATATGTTCCGTACTCGGTGGCCGGGCGTGTCTCGATTCCCAAATCAGCGACACTCCGGATTATCCATGATGGAGTTAGGTTTTGTTGTAGTGTTCATATGCATTCATTCTATATTGAGTTGTGCAATTCGGCTCCTCGGCCATCATGCATCGAGATCGTGATTGGTGTACGAGGATCGAGACATCATACATTTGCGAAAATACATTGCTATGCCCTTTCACTCTCCGTTGCGGCATATCAAGAATCGTGGTCTTAGGGCTTGGCGCTTTTCAAGAATCATTGCAAAGCGAGAGGCTAATTGGGGCATTCGGTGGATGTTAAGCGCCATGACAAACATGCATCATTCCATCATCGAAGCGAGAATCAAAGGCGGTCCACGGCTTGCATGCGACTTCTGACTTTCTTAGTTAATTTGTAAATTAATTAGGAATTTGTACATTATTTGGACTATATTATTTGGACTGTACTATTCTTTCATTCAGAACTGTATATTTATTCGGACCCTCTGGCGAGAACAAATTATAATAAGTGTGGGTGAGTGTAATGTATGTCTTCCAACCCCGTCTTTCTTCCCTTTTATTTACACCTTACGATGGTTAGATATAGGGCATATTTCAATTAGCATCTGATGTAATGACATGTTAGCATCATTCATCTGTTTTGCATGCAAGACTCGGCGCATCATACTAACTGCATTTGTACTTCAATTCCAAATTGAATACATGTTAGCTGTAGCATTCCATATGCCATGTTTAGAATAGTCGAGCCTGCTATAGTTTGCATTTTTGCATGTGTTGCATTAGGCATTTCTGTATACTTTAGGATCATGCATGATTTCTAATGAGTTTCTGTTTTGGCTTGGAGTACTCGGTGAGTTTTATGCTTTAGCATCCTTGCATGCGTGTGAGTGATTGCCATGAATAGCATTCTTACCATGAGGCTACGTGCTTATGTGATATAACTGCCTTGAATGCCTGTGGGTGGAGGTTGAGTTACTTGAAGTGGAACAAATCATTGACTGTTTGTTTTAAGCCCACTAGATAGTGGCAAAATCATGTTTTTCTAAGCCTACCCGAGGGTGGCAAATCCAGGTCTTAACCTACCTGCGGGTAGCACCATCAAACCATTTTCAAAAACAAACATGAAGTGTTTTGTTCCAATTCAAGCAACCCAGTCTATACTTGTATGCTGTGCGTATCACATAGTAACCTAGGCTAATAATCGGAATAAGAACACACAATGTTTTCAAAATAAGATATCATGGTTAGTAGAGGCCGGTCTTTGGCCAGGAGGCGAGGTGCTCACAGTGACCTTCAATTGTACCCAAGTTCGAGCGAGGCAACTTTGGTGATGATGGACACGTGGCCTTTGGCACAAGTCGAGTTTCCTAAATTTCCCATTAAAAACATTTAGGTGGCGACTCTATATGTCTGGCCAAGCGATCCATGTTTGGCACTTCTTTCAAAAATCTCTGTTTTCAAAACGATTTGCCAGATTTGGACTCTTTGGTTCAAGATTAAGAACCGTGACATTTTGAGTCCTTTGAACTGTAGTGACCCAATATTGAACCGTAACGGAGGGGACTCGCACTCCTCGCCCGAGATGCGTTCGGGGACGTCTACAATGTCCGCGGGGGTCCTCACTACAGTTCAGACTCGAATTGTGTCACGGTTCTTAATCTAAACCAAAGAGTCCAAATCCGCAAATCGTTTTGAACAATTTTTAGAAAAAAGTGCCAAACATGGGCTTTCTGATCGCCACCTTATTTTGGAAAATTTAAGAAACCCTGACTCATTGCCTAAGGCCACATGTCCGTCATCACCAGAGTTGCCTCGGCTAGGGAACATTAGAATTGAAATACAATGCGATTAGTGTGATCATGAGGCAGATGCATGCAACAGATGAATGAATGCAAACATCTTTGTCATCTTGTATGCTAATTGAAATATGCCCTAATCTAACGGCATAAGCTAGTAAATAAAAGGAGAAAGGCGTGGGGTTGGAAGACATACATCACACACACGCACACTTATTACAACATTGCCCTCGCTGGTCGAATAAATAATATCTGATCCAAATGAATAATACAGTCCGAATAAATACAAAATCCTAATTAATTAACAGATTAATCTAAGAAAGCGATAAACTAGCATGCAAGCTAGGGACTGCCTCAACTCTGCTCCGGATGATGAATGATGCATGCTTGAGTTGCCTTGCGCAGAAATCCATTGCGATGCCCCGGTTTGCCTCTGTTTGCAATTGTTCTCGGGATTTGTGCCAAGCTCTGGAAGGCTGCTAATTTCTAATTTGCTGCAACAGAGAGCAAGAAAAGGGCATGGCAATGTATTTTCACATATGCATGTATACCTCGATCCTCGTGCCACCAATCACGCATATCGATGCATGATGGCCGAGGAGTCGATTTGCATGACTCAATATGAAATGAATGCACATATAAACACAACAAGGCCTAAACTCCATCATGGGTAATCCGGAGTGTCGGCGACTGGGGAATTGAGACACGTTTCGTCACTCGGAGTGCGAAACGTACCTCGTTTCCCGTGCTCGGGCTAACTTCTATCCCAAACACAATGCAATATGTATGACATGCATGAATGCAACTAAGATACAACCTAACATGCACAATGCTAGGAAATGGTATACACGATGCACGAGGTAACATGGCATACACAATACGCTAACATACAACCTAGCATACACAATGCTATAAAATGAAATGGCATACACAATGCACAATGGACTTACACCAGCACAAGTGGACCTCAACCACACTCGCATAGGAGGCCATAAGATGGAAATGAGACACTCGAGATATGTGCATACATGCACGCAAACCGAGGACCGATCCTAAAGCACGAATGCCACTCTAACAAGGCATGGCAAGGCATGGAATATGGCATATGAACATGCAAATTTTAGCGCTAAAATATGATGTTAAACAGCCCCGAAACATGGAAACATGGCACCCGATGCATGGAATGGTCCCGAAACACAAAACTAGGCACATACATTGACCTATAGCTATACAAAGCATGCATTATTTGATCATGAGGCCTAAAGAAAGAACCAAGGCAGTCCCAAAACATGAATATTTCCAGTTTAAGACATGACCAAAAGATGCTAGCATGATGGACTAAAATAGCATGCAACTTTGACTAGCAAACATGGTTTACATGGCAAGTACATGAAGCAAGTGAGCACTCACCAAACCAGAAAAAATCAGTGAACTAAACATGCCAAAATATGCCTAAATAAACATGGAAATGCAGCCAACACATGCACAAATGAGGGGTTCCTTTAGAGGGCATACAAAGGGGTTATTAAGCACATGCAAGATAGACATGAAGCATGACCAAAAAAATTCTGAAAATCAAATATGGTAGTCCTAAAACTCACCAAATTGACCCTAGAAAGTGACTTCGAAGCATGCAAGATAGGGTCTCTTTGGAAGGCCAAAATGACCACCAAACAAGTCAAGGTGAGAGGGGGTCACCCCCCTCTAATTTGGAGGCTCAAAACAGCATCAAAGCCACTGGAAATCCACTGGATTCCAGTGGCTAGAAGACCAAATGAAGCATGCAATTGGAGCTTAGGTGTAAGGCTCAAAATAGAAGACAATCAAGCATACAAGGAAGCATGAGACTTCAAATTAGAAGATGCCCTTAATAAAACATGAATATGATGTCAAAACAAGCCTTTTTCCAGTTTATAAAAAATCTCAAAAGTGAACATAAATAGGGCTAATCTATCATGCAAAAATGGCCCTAAAAGAGAGAAAAGAGACAAGGGACAGCAGCCGGCCCCAAATGGCAAAGAGCCCTTCAACAAAGTTGAAGAGGGGCTCAAAAAATGGTACTCTACAGTTTACATAAATCCACAAAAATAACCACAAGTGAAGCTAAACTATTATGCAAGAAAAAGGGCTAAAAGGGGGGTAAAGAGACAAGTGGTAGCCGCTGGCCTCAAACAGAGGAGAGGCCTTCAACAATGTTGAAGAGAGGCTCAAAAAAAGATATTTTACAGTTTATGACCAAGTCCAAAACAGCTCACAAATTAGCTTAAAATACTATGCAAAAAAAAGGCCTAAAAGAGAGTTAAAGAAGCAAGTGATAGTAGGGGACCTCAAAAAGCAAGAGGTCCTTGATCAAACATGAAAAGAAGCTCAAAATATGACTATTTACAGTTTGGGTCGGAGCCCAAAAATGTAAGCAAGTATGGCTTAGAAAGTATGCAAAATAAGGCAAGAAAGAGGAAAAATGGGACTCACCCTTGTAGAGCAACAACACAGCAACTTTTGGACCAAGAAATGGTGCTCCTATCCTCTGAAAAACAGTCTCAAGTTGTTGGAATGGAGTGTGGAGGTGTTGTGTTATGTGTTGGTGAAGAAATGGTCAAGAACCAAGGGTGTTTTGAGGGTTGGAAGAGATAGAGAGGGAGGGGTGTATGCAAGAGCTCCAAAGGGTTTTTGTAACCCTTCAAAATGAGCTGGGGGGGTTGGTTATATAGGCTAAGGAGTGGAGGAAAGGGGGAGGAAAATGAAATTCAAATTTCCCCCTTAATAGACTCCCCCCCGGATACAGGATTTGGGGAGAAAAGGAGGACATATCTGTAATGTACGGAGAGGGATTACAGTCGGCCGGAGTTCGGAGGGTTGGTGGCGGTGGCCACTTCCTGGCCCGACGGCCGGGTTCAAGGTCAACCAAGATTAGTGGCCGGCCACCCCAAAAAGGTGGCCTCCCATGTGTGCACAACACAGCTATGTGGAGAAAACCCTGAAAATGTGAACCAAGAGAGAGAAAAACTAGCTTTTTAGAGGGGTTCAAAAGGGTCAGGATGAATTGCTGGCCGGCCATGACATATTGGTGGCCTCCCAGGTGTGTACAACACAAATATGTGGTTAAGGGTCAAAGAAAGTGGCCCGGGAATGGTCAACATCAGCTTTCTAGCGAGGAAAACGGGCGACGGAGAGCGATGAAGGAATAAAGCTGGTCTTCAAAACAATTGCTGGCCTCCCACCCTTCTATGACCTTCATAACAATGAAAATAAGGTCTCCACCAAAAATGAACCCAAACCGATGCAAAACGAAGGTTCGGGGCAGCAGCGTGGCAGGGGCCCATTATTAAGCACCGGAGGTGGCGTTCGACCACGAAGTTGGTCTCTCGAGCCTCAGTGTCCTTCAAAAGGGAGAAAATAAGATGTATACCAAAAATTGGAGAAAACGGAGGTGGTTAAGTGGTCCCGAATCCGAGGCACGTGGCCGGCTCAGCAGGGCAAGACTCCCAAAGCGAGAAAAATGGCCTACGACCACGAAACGTAGCCTATGGCCATTGAGAGATGGTCTACTAGACCTCTCCCTCCCTTCGGGAAGAGAAGACAGAGAAAACAAGGCCTGGTTCGCAAACCAAGGCAAGGCACAAAAGAGTCCGGAAGTCCGGAGGCAAGGCTCGCAGTCGAGACTCTGAAGCTTCTGAACGAGCACAATATGCAACATCACTAAGCGCTCAATTAATGACATCTGAGTCTTAAGGTCGGTCAAAAATGGGGTGTCTACAATGGGTTATGAAAGTCTAGGGATTAAGGTCATGAATTAGCTTAATTTGGTGAGTTAAAGCTTGAATCATGCATACATGCTTATATCCTAGCACTTTGATGTTGGTTACATGGAATTTGGTACATGCATGTTAAATATTTTGCATTGGACCATGAATTCATCTTGGTTTTGGAAGAATTGGCTCATTTGAGCATGTCTTTGAAGCTTGAAGTTGTTTAAAATTCATGCATGTTCAATTGGAATCATGTTCATGAAATTGGGTGTGAAGTTGAATTTAATTGAACTACCCTTGGGCTTTGATTTCTCAAATTGAGTTTTGAAACATGTTATACTATGAGTTTACTAGTGTTTTCTAGAAAATTAGCCCAAGAGGATCGAATTTGGTGCATTAAAACATGGTTTTGAGCTTGAGGTTCAAATCTGGGATTTCCAGAATTTGGACTCACACTCGAGCGGGGAAAATGGCGCTCGAGCGTGAAATTTGTGCTCCCAGCACTTTACATTATTCTGATGCGCTCGAGCGGGTAAGTTCACGCTCGAGCAGGGACCTGAGTCACACGCTCGAGCGTGTGTCGAGCGCTCATCGAGCGTGATTTTCACACATCCAGTACTTTTGCCATGTTTTGTAGTCCGCTCGAGCGTGGGAAGTGACGCTCAAGCGGGGAACCTTTGTCTGCATGTCCGCTCGAGCGGGGAAATCCACGCTCGAGCGGGACCCTATTTTTCTGAAAATTCTGAAAATGTTTTTAAAGTGCATCTTTGCACCCTCATTTCATTCTAGGCATTCTTAAGCCTAGTTTAAAGCATCTTAATGAGGATATAAATGTAGAAGCACTTTTGAGTCTAAGTAGGGACTAAGTCTTTGATTCCCGAATGTGAACTTAGTGTGTGTTCATCCTGTAAACTGTGTAGGGTTGGCATCGGAGGACGCACTATAGCTTAACTGTAGCCCAGAACTCAGTGAGTAACAATTGTGTAAAGATATGTTCAAATATGAATATCTTCTGAATGGGTTAAAATGTCTTGTTTACGAATTGATCTTTATTAAGCTGAATGAATGTATGTCCTCTATACAGGCTGTATTGTGGCATTCATAGCAACTCTTATTCTTTATTCTTGCTCTTGTTATAGAGATCTCTGTTAGTTCTTATCTTGGAACTTCTGTTTACTGTTATGATGGCCATCATTGACTACTCGGTCTCTCAAGACCTACTGTTTACTATCTTTGATACGCTAATAGATGTACCACATATGGTATTATGGTGAATGACTAATATCTTGAATCAATTGTTGTTTTTCAACGAAAGGACATTCATTCTTAACCTCTTTACGCATTATGTTATTCACTGAGCTTTAGCTCACTGTTTATGTATATATATGTAGGTGTCCAGGCACCAGACCGGAGCTAGGAGCGTGGGTTAGACTCCCTTTTGTCAAAGCCAACCACTGTGCCTCACAGTGAGGTTCTGAGCCCGTTCAAGCTACGACTTTGGGGTGTTTTAGTTCCCCCCCCCATCTGTCTCTGTATCTGTTTCGTAATACTGTATCGACTAATAGCACTGTACTGTACTGTCTTAATAGGGATTAAGTCCCTGACCTGGATGATTGTAAACACTGTACATACTGTTTTGGTACTGATGGTATATATGTTATGAAAAGTCTTTTTGCATACAGACTGTCACAACTCATTGGACATTGTTTAATTACTGTTTTGGCTTCCGCCATGCCCCTATACTCTGTATCTTGTCTTCTTGTTAGCGGGCCTTGGTAATCACGGATTCTTGGCGATTCTGATGCTAAACCCATAAGGCGGGTTTGGGTTGAGACAACTGTTCTCACTCGATCCTTGATTTCCATCAACCCAAGTTGAATCACTTCATGTTTACCATCATCATTGGTAGCAAGTTCTAGGATCTCATCCAATGTCTTGTGATAGTTATCATGCAAACTTTGGATTTAGAGTAGCCCCAAATGTAATATATGTGGTTGGAATGCATGTGTACCCCCTTTCCATGTCTTTTCTCCATCTCGGCATAATGTATTTATCTGGCACCTCATATATGGACCTCTTAATGAGCACACAAAGTGAATGGGCACACATAATACCTCTAAATTCAAACAACCGATACATACATTGGAGGTCACATTCAATTGAATTACAGTGCACAAAAAATTCCACTTTCTTTATCCCCTAACCCAGAAGAACAGCCTCCCTCACATGATAGGTACAAATTGCTCCCTCCTCATTGATAAGATTTGCACGACAGTACACTAGACGCTTCAATTCTACTTGAACTTCTTTAAATTTTGAATTAGTGTAAAGCTATGAAATTGCTTCTCAAAAGCGATACAGATTAAGCAATCATACAATTTGTTACGGGACTTAAAATCTATTTTTGTCCCCTTCTCCACCTTACTTCTCAAGGCATTGTTATACTGCTCAACAAATTGCTTTAAGCTTGTCTTGGAGTTCACATATCCATAAAAAAAAGCATTCATGCTCTCACTTCGTTGTGTAGTTGACATGCCACCCCAAAATATGTCTTTAACATAGGTAGGAATCCACCTATGTCACTCATGGTATAATACCCCCAACCACTCATTATCATTTAGATTGAATTTTGCAATCATTGCTTCCCAGTATTCATCAAATTCATCTTTTATGAATGAATCATAAACTGCCTTACTCAAAGCAGCCTTGATAGATTCATATTGCGAATATCGTCTCAATTTCTCTGAAATTTTCTTCATTATGTGCCATAAACACCAACGATGTCGAGTATATGGGAAGACAATTTCTATGGCATTTTGCATAGCTCTGCGCTGGTCAGTTATTATAGTTTTTGAGGGAGTATCTGACATGCAACTTAACCATTCTTTGAATAGCTAAACAAATGTCTCAGTGTTCTCATTATACAATAACCCACAACCAAACAAAATTGACTGTCCATAGTGATTAACTCCTACAAACGGAGCAAACGGCATATCATATTTGTTTGTCAAATTAGTTGTGTCAAATGAGACAACATCCCCAAATGCTTTATAAGCCGCCTTATTCCTTGCATCCGCCCAAAACAAGTTTCGCATGCGACCATTTTCATCAAGGTCAATTGCTGAATAGAAGTGTGAATTTTGTTGTTGCATTTTATGAAAATAAAGTGTAACTGATTCCGCGTCTCCTACTCCAAGTCTCAATCTTCTAACAGTCTGAATATAATTTCTTGCATCTCATTCATCAAACATTAATGCCTCATATCTCCCCGCTTCAACAACTATCGAATGAAAATTCCTAGCCACCCCAATCCCTGCTGCATCATTAACTTCTAGTCTCCTCTTCACCGAAGTAAGAATCCTCTTATTCATTGCAAAATGTCGTGAGTCAGTAGGAATCAAATCATGAGTGTGCTCAAGCACAACTGTGATTAACTTATATCTTCCATCCTTTTGCAAACTGGCTCTTATCCTTGCTTTACAATCAATTTTTGATGACAAAGATGATTCTAGGGGATTTACTTCTGATCTTTTTGTTTTATTCCGTGCCCGAGTACATTCAATTCCAAAGTACTTCACTTCCCCATCTGTTTTTACATTTTGTGTTCTATAAGCTATAGCAAATCCAAGTTGTTTCGCATATTTTGCATAAAATGCGTACACTTCTTACTTTGAGGTAAAATACATCCCTTTCTTTGGTTCTTCAACTTCACCACTCTTATTAAATTCAAGATTATTATTATGTTCTTCAACTTCCTCACTCACATTGAATGAATTATTGTTTGACTCAATATCCATTGTAGCTTCAAAGTGAAATAAAATAGACATTTAGAGAGAAACTCAATTTAAGTTTAACAGTACAAATACAAATTCTTCAAACCAACAATAACAACACAAAGAAACTCAATTCACTAGTACGAATAATTATGATACATTTACTTGAAACAGTAAACAAAGCAAATTCAATTCAAATTCAACATCATGTTATCCCTGTTTATTTTCAAATGTAGAATTACATTTTTAAATCAATGTCAATGTTTAAGCATTAGAGTCATTTTAAATCAATGTCCAAAACACTTCCTTCCAAAAACTTAAAAACAAGCCAAATTCTACAAAATTCACTCTAACATTCACATATGTTTGTAAGCATACATGATCAAATAGCGAGGCATAATTCATAGAGGCATAATTCCCTTCTTTTCCATACCTCCAATGTCTAAAAACTTGTTCATAAAAATTGCCCATATTGTTCCTTACAATACTTAATACTTGTTGATAAACAGTAAATCAAAACATAAACATAAACAGTGATCAATTCAAAACGTAAACAACTTTAAACAAAATCAAATCAAATACTTGTTCATTTTTTTCTGAGCAATACTTGTTCTTAATACTTGTTCTCAAATAAAAATCAAATACTTGTTCTCAATACTTGTTCATTGTTTTCTAAGCAAAATCAAATCAAATACTAACAAACCCTAAATTTAAAACAAAACCAATTAAGAGCATGGACAACACACACACACCTGTAAGAGCAGTCACACCCTTCGGACACACAGCAGCAACGTCGCACCCTTTGCCACGCACAGTAGCAGCGACAACCCGTTGGCACACGGAGCAGTAACAGAAGCACCGTCGGCACACTCGGCGGCAACACCAGCCTCGTCGGCACACACAAAAATAGCACAATAAGGGTCGCGATATAGGTCTCCTCCCTCTTTCTCTCTGCTCTATTTATCTTTTATTATTATTATTATTGAAATGAAATGTAAAACTGAGATGAATAACAATGGGGGTATATAAAGGATATGTGGGTGTACATAAAAGTTGGGCCAGTTTTGAGCTACCAATCTTTTTTGTTTTTATTTTGGTTGTTGGAAGGTATTTGTCGTTAAGATATGCTGTGATGTGATGTGACAAAAAATTATAGATTCCTAACCTTCCTAACCAATCAAGTTGTTTGATGTTGACTATGCTATATCGCCTTGGAATTTTTATGTTTTTTTTGATAAATTACAAATAAGTTTACTTAAAATACAAAGTACTCCATGTAGTTTGAAAAATTATAAATACTTCTTTGTGAGTATTTTTTATTTAATAGAATTAACTAAAAAAGTGAAATTTATAATTACTCTCCTATTCAATAATAAAATTATCTAAATTATTAATTGAAATATATTTATAACATTATTAAAAATTGTTAATTGACTTGATGATTTATTTATGAAATTAAAAATCTCAAGGAGTGGAATGTAACTTCTAAAACCAGAAGGGTGATTCGTATTTTAATCAAATCTCAACGAGTGTATTTATAATTTATCCTAATTTTTATAGTAAAGATATGTAAAATAAATAAATAAATAAATCCTACATAAGTGGGGCATTTATTAATAAAATTTAGAATTAAATTCATTTTATACGCATAATTTGAGGTTTGAGCATTTTACATCTTAAGCTCGTTTAAAAAATTAATTATTTTAGTTAGTTTTTTAATTATTTAATCTAATTAAAAAGGTTATGTTTAGAAAGACAGATAGTTTTTTTTATAATTGATTTGATAATTATGAAGAAAAAAAAAAGTGAAATAATCATGATTTGGATGTGATAGTTTGGCCTATTTTAACAATTGGATTAAAAGTCAGCTTTTTACTTTTTAACTTTTTTAGGTTATATCACTTCTTTATTTTTTTACATATTTAAAAAAATAAATAAATAAACTAACTTTTAACTTACTTCTCAAAACATCTCTTTGTCTTATTAACTATTTGAACATATTTTTATCTTTATTGCTATTTTAGCCCAAAACCTTACCTTAAGCAGGCCCTTATGATTCAAACATAACGGGAAAGTTTCTACAATTTTTAAGGCTTGTTTTGAGAAAGCTAACTTTTTGACTTTCTTTGAAAAAAACGTATAAAAAAACTGCTTTTAACTGAGTTTCCAAAACAAACCTAAAGTCTCCATGCTTTTTGACTAAAGTGGCACCATTAATTTTTCTATTCAAATTAATTAAAAGTGTATCACATACACTATTTTTTAGGTTGGATTTAGTAATTTTGTGTCTTGAAAAAAAGGAAAAATTTAAATTTAAATAATTTTTTAATCATTTTAAAAATTAAATAATAATTATTTAAATTGATATTTATATATCAAAAGGTTTTCCATTGAGATTTGCTGAAGGATCCAAAAAATAATTGGGCCACTCCCTTATTTTTTTTTTTTTTTGATTCATAAGAAGGCTAACAACAAGCCAAAAACAGAGAACAAGGCAGAAGTGCCTTAAACGTTAACAAAAGAAGAACCAGCCCCAATAATGTCTGCAACAACCAGCGCAGCAATTTCAGTGGGGGGATCATTAAGGAAAACAAAAGAGTCTTGGTGGTTTACACCCAAATTAGCCAAGCCATCAGCACTTGTGTTACCCTCTCTAGAAATAGGAGCAATGGTGCAGCTGCATCTTCTCATAAGGAATTTGGTGTCTTCAATCATAGCCCTGTGTGGTGAGTGCTGGGATGATGCCTCCTGAATGAGCTTCACAATTTGCATTGAATCAGTTTCTATACAGATATCTTTCAGACCCTTCTCTAGCATAATTGTAAGTCCCCTATAGACTGCCCAAAGTTCAGCCTCCAGACTAGTTGCCATCTCTAACTTGCCATGATATCCGTGAAGCCAAGTGTCTCGTTCATCCCGGAAGAGCCCACCATAACCAGCTGGGCCTGGGTTGCCTTTCGAGCTCCCGTCCGTGTTGAGTTTAATTTTCCCTGCAAGAGGCAACACCCAATTAGTAATAATATTTAGAGGTTGTCGATTGAAGTGGTCGATGTGAAAAGCTTCAAAATTCTCTAACGCTTGGTGTTGAATGTAGCGAATACTTTCTTGGACATTTTCTGCTTCTTGTCTAAAAACAATATTATTCCTATGCTTCCAAATTGCCCATAGTGTGTATAGAAACACCATGCCCCAAGGTATTGGGTAGGGCTCCTTTGCCTTGCATTTTAGATTTATTTGAACCCACTGTTGTAGAGATTGGTGGTCATATTTCTCCAGCCAGTTGATGCTTCTTAAAGCATGCCAGAATTCCTTAGCTTTGGGGCACTCCCGAAAGAGGTGGTTGAGAGTTTCAGTAGCTAAAGTACATCTTGGGCATCGATCATCTGTTGTTAAGCCTCTAATTCGTCGTTGGTGGTTCGTTAACAGACGGTCTTGGAACAGCAGCCAGCAAAAGCCTTTTAATTTCTGAGGAACTTTTAGCTTCCATATCCAGTGCCAATCCACCATGGCAGTGTTCACACTAGTTTGGGTTAAAAGTTGATAAGCTACACTAACTGAGAATTTTCCTACAGGTGACCCTTTCCAATGTGGGCTATCAGTTACTTCTACAAACTCAGGTAAATGAATTTGGAGAATGTTCTGAATGACAGATTGTGGAATGAGTCTGCAATTGGGTCAAGATTCCAAGAACCATCTACCTGTATAATATCAGCTACTCGTAGGGTATTTGAAGAGTGATCTCTATGGCACTGTGTTGCAATGGTCTTTGTCTCCACCGATAATCATTCCAAAAAGATATGTTCTTTCCATCTCCCACTGTCCATTTGACTCCCCTTTTGAGAAGGTCTCTAGTCTTGATAATGCTCCTCCAGGTGTAGGGCCTTGACGCAGTAGTAGGCCAATCGGATACAGTATCTTTTTGGAGGTATTTTCCTTTCAAAACTGCTGCCCAGATTGCATCTTTATCACTCACCATTTTCCATCCTAGTTTGGCTAGAAGAGCTATGTTTTGATCCTCGGCTCTTTTAAGACCAAGACCACCTTCCTGCTTATTCTTGCAAACCTGTTTCCAGCTAACTAGATGGATTTTGTTTCCATCCTGATTACCCCACAAAAAGTTTCTATTAATTTTGTCAATCTGCTTGCAAACACTCTGGGGGAGCGTGGCGGTTTGCATGGTGTAAGAAGGAATTGAGGAAGATACCGACTGGATAATGGTTGCTCTACCTGCGAGGGATAAGGTTCTAGCTTTCCAAATAGAGAGCTTCTATTGGATTTTCTCTAAAATGTGATTATAAATCTGGCGGTTAGCTCTGTTGTGAAGAAGAGGAACCCCTAAGTATTTTCCCAAATTCTGTGTAAGAGCTATGCCACAATAGTTACTCAATTCTCTAGCCTTCCTGTTACCCATATTAGGGGAAATGAATATTTTTTATTTTTGTAGATTAACTACCTGACCAGATATTTGGCAGAACTCCTTGATGGTATCCATGATATTTACACAATTGATTTGATCAGCTTGCGCAAATAAAAGTAGGTCATCCGCAAAGAAAAGATGAGATATAGAAGGACCCTGTCTAGCAGCTTTAATACCCTTCCACAGTTTGTTCTCCACTTTGTACTTGATCATATTCGAAAGTCGCTCCATACACAAGACAAACAGATAGGGGGAGAGTGGGTCTCCTTGTCTTAGTCCTCTACCAGGTGTAAATTCCTCCATGGTTTCACCATTCCACAATAAAGAGAAGTTAACTGATGAAACACAGGACATAATGAGCTCCACCCAATGATTGTTTAGGTTGAACTCACATAGAGTTTCTCTTAAGAAATCCCATGAGAGCTTATCATACGCTTTTTCTAGATCCAACTTAATAATGAGACCTCCAACCTTGCTTTTCTGGTGGTGCAATGAGTGTATAATCTCTTGGGTGATAATGATGTTGTCATGGGTTGAGCGCCCTGGAATGAAGCTACTTTGATGGAGGCTGATGAGATCCGGAAGTAGGGGCCTTAATCTAGTCACAAGGATTTTAGTAAGGATTTTGTAAGAAACATTACATAGGCTAATGGGACGGAATTGTTGGATGGTTTCAGGGTTAGCAATTTTAGGTATGAGGGCTATGAGGGTTCTATTTATGTCCTGGGAAACATGCTTTTCATGATAACACTTCTTAATAAAGGTGCACACATCTTCACCAATGACATCCCAGAACTTGTGATAAAAAATGGCTTGGAAACCATCCCTCCCAGGTGCTTTGAAAGCATTAATGTTCTTCACTGCTTCCCAAATCTCAATATCAATGATGCCTCTGGAAAGCCTGCAGTTCTCCTCAGTCGTTATCCGATGATAGGCCATATTACACCAATTGGGAAGCTGGATTGCAGGTTCATGTTGAAACATTTCTCGGAAGTAATCTTGGATATGATTTTTGACAGCTTGAGAATCAATCAGCCACTCCCCAGTATTGATGCGTAGAGAGTCAATCCGTAATTTTTTCCTTTTTGTGATAGTAGATATATGAAAAAACCTGGTGTTACGTTCACCTTGAGTAATCTAATTCACTCTAGATTTTTGAAACCAAAGAAGCTCCTCTTGAAAGAGGGTTTTGTTATATTGGCAAATCAAATCTTTTTCAAGAAGAAACAGGTTGTGTGAGAAGTGAGTTGCTAAAGATTTTTGGATTCCCTCAATCCGTGCAAGTAAACACCTTTTCCTTTTGAAAATGTTTCCAAATATCTGGTTATTCCAAGATATGGAGTCAACAGCCACTTGATGTAGATTGTTGTTCAAGGAAACCTCACGTTTCCACGAAGAACAAATAACATCTTTATAGCTGGGGTGGGAAAGCCGAGCAGCTTCGAACCGAAAAGGACGGTTAAAGGAGGAGAGTTTAGTCATACCTTCAGTGTATATGATGAGAGGAGAATGATCAGAATAAGTTCGTGGAAGATTTACATTGCATATACAGGTACATAGTTCTCCAATCCTCATTACAGAGTGCTCGGTCAAGCCTTTCCATGGTGTTAGCCATCCCTTTGCGATTATTTGTCCAGGTGAGTTTGGAGCCAGTGCAGCCGAGGTCCATGAGGCCACACCTGTGTCTGTTATCAGTGAACTTACGACTTCTGATGTGTTGTATATTTTGGGTGAAGCTTCGTCTCTCGTTCTGTTCACTTATCTCATTAAAGTCTCCAGTAATAAGCCATGGTTTTGTCATTGAGTTTGCCGTGTCTTCTAAGTCCTCCCATAGTGTCTGTCGGAGCCTGATGTTAGGGCTTGCATAAACTGCAGCCAGGACCCAGTCTTCATAGTCTTTTCATTTTACAGTGGCTTGAATCACCTGCTGGTTCGCTACAAAAGCACTAACAGAAACTTGTATGGGGATCGGAGGCCAAATACCCCAACTTCGCCCCACAGGATCAGCATAGTGGATCTTTGTGTATCCTAGGTTGTTAAAGAAGAGACCCATAGAGCTAAACATGACCTTGGTTTCAAAGAGGGCAACCACATCAGGGCAGTGAATTCTGATGAGTTCCTTAAAATGTCTGTGAAAGTTTTTGTTGCCGGCCCCCCGGCAGTTCCATAGCATGATATTCATTGAGAAACGATTGGGAAGGTCTGGTAGAGGCTCTGCGGGATTCAAGCCAAGTATATCATGCACTAGTTTCTTGTTGATGTCTGAGATGGGCCTTGAGGTTGCCATCTGTGTTGCCTGAAGAGGCCTTCCTCCCACGCTCTGCCATCTAGGTTCGATGTTCAGCCGAATTTCATCTATCCACCAGTCGATGCCTACTTGGTGAATTGCTTCGCTCTCGGGTTCGTCTGAGCCTTTGCCTTGTGTGCCATCCTGGAGAGTTGTACTTCCACCAGCTCCATGGCTGCGTTGCTGGAGTTGTCGCTCATTTCAAAGTCAAGGGGTTTTTGCTTGGGTTTGGCCTGAATAGCCGAGGATGGGTGATGGTTTGGATGCGTAAGGGAAATTGGGGGGAGGGGGGTGGGGAGGTGGCTGTGAGAGGAGATATGGGAGATGTAGAGAGGGGGATAGCAGGGGAAGTTGGTTGAAAGCTGGGAACCAGCTCACTCATCATAGGGTCTGAAGTAATGTCAGTTCCTTCTGCAAGACTAATTTCAAAAGTAAGCATAGGCTTTACATGGCATACCTGCATAGGATGTGATGTCGCAGTGGAGGTACTAGTGTTTGAGGGATTTACCTCAGTTGTGTTTGGCTTTGAGTTGGACAGCCCCTCACCCTGTGAGAGGGTCTTATGAGCTACTTCTGACACTGTTTTGTGGGTTGTAGTTGCATGGGCCCCCTGTATCCCTTTCCCTTTTTGTTTGTCGACTGGGCTATGCATATTTTGTTTGTTAGCAAGTGGACCAAATCTATTAGTGGGCCTACTGGGCGTATGAGATCCTGCATTTCGACTATTCCCTATATATTTACGGGTCCTTCTGTTAACCAGCATCCATGGGCCAAAATCAGCCTCCTATTGGTGGGTTGAGTTATCCTTTGACCCACTTGTGGTAACCGTTGGGGGATGTTTTGATCTGACTTCAGTGCCGTTGGTGCCCCCATGCCTCACCGGTGGCGGTGCCAACGGTGTTGTCCCTTTTTGATTGCAGTACTCCTTCCTGTGACCAACCTTCCCACAAGCAAAGCAAAAATAATGTAAATGTTCGTATTCAATTGTGTAATTATATTTACCTATGGCAAATCTGGAAACAAGGGGCTTTGTGAGATCTACTTCTACACATACCCGTGTATATCTTCCCCTGATTGACATGGCTGTATTTAGATCCACTTTGAGGGGTCTGCCGATTACCTTGGCTATGTGATATAGCACCTTTTCATTATAGTATTCAATTGGTAATTGTGGAAATCTGACCCAGAGTGCTGTAGCAACCTCTTTGGCTTCAGATGGTTTGAAATCATGTTCCCATCTTCTCACCGTAAGATAGTGGTCCATAATTATCCAAGGGCCTTCAGTGTATACTTTGTTGCAATCAGCTAACATTTCAAACTTAATCAAGAAAAATCCAAGGCCCAAATCTGTAGCTTCGAAATCTCCTTGTAGCCCCCATAATTTCTTCAATCTGTGGACCAGAGAATTGAACCCAACCGTTTTGCCCAAAAGACGAACTATCAAGCAATCCCTCCATGGTTTACGAATCGATGTAATAAGCCTACGAGGGAGTTTGATTCTAGGTATCAGTGGTGTTGATCCCAGATCTTGTTCCCCTTCTGATTCTGCCCCATTATCCTCTTCATCCGTGAGGAATTCATCATCAGTAGAAAGGCGATCCAGATCATTATCAAACACTTTCTCATTGGTTTTAGTTGCTGTGAGCGCTTGTTTGAAGGATTTCCTCGGAGTGCTTTCGGGAAAGGGAGTTGGTTCCTCCATTCGTAAATCAGATGGCACTGTTCTCTCCTCCATCGCTTGATCATCATGGTCTGACGTGGTGCTCTTGATTTTTTTAGTGCTGCGCTCAAGGTGATCCTCCTCCTCCGGGGATCGATCGGTGATGTTGGTGTTACTGTTGTTAGAGAGAGAGATAGAGAGAGAGAGTCCGCCATCACACATGAACGTTTTATTTTTTGGCCGCTCCCCTATTGAAAACACTTATTACCTGTTAAAAACCAAACCAATCATATAGCTCACTTGTGATTGAATAGATTTAAAAAGTAAAGACTCAAATTTTAGGCCTCGTTTGGGAACCCTCCTTTTTAGTTAAAAAGTCAAAAAGTTACTAAATTAGCCAAAAAGCCAACAACCCATACCAAAAAATCAAAGATTCTCTTTTCTCTCTACTTTTTGCACATCTTTTCGTAAAAAGCCAAAAAGTCATCCCAAACATACTAGTTTTTTTTAGCTCATATTTTAGCCAAATAGCCAAAAAATTACTAAATTAGCTTGTTCCCAAACGGGGCCTTAATATATTTTAAAATTTATTAAAAATTTAAAACGAACTTAACCACAATTTGAAATTTATTTCAACTAACTGATACAAGTCATTTGATTGACAAAAGAAAAGGAGGCCCGAGAGGGCTTGCAAGTTGCAAGAAGACATATCATTCTGGGCTTGTAAGAAGGTATCATTTTGGGCCTTAGTTTGTTTGTTGAGGGAGGCTTAGTTCGAATACAGCTTCCCTTGCTGTACGATGAATCATTTTGGGCTTTGTTGAGCGAAGCCTAGCCCAAATACTGCTTCCCCTGCTGTACCGTATTCACAGTAGTGCAGTGGGTAAGGGTGGGAATCTGCAATATCACACAATAACACGACTCGAATTGTATATAAAATTAACGGGTTGTGATTGATCATTTATTGACATGAACACTAATATGAGAGGACCCAATAACACAAATATTAAACAAATCGAATTAATGTCAAATCTGTATAACACGAAATTGACACAAATAACTTGTATAATAAATAATTAGTTACATATTTTAATATTATTTATACTAAAGAGTATCATGACATTTTACATTCAATTTATTAAAAAGTATATAACATACAATTTTAAGTTTAATATAGGTTTTGTTTTTGTTTTTAATGGAACTTAATGTATTTATTTGAGTTAATCTAGTAAAAAATATAATAATAAAATGTAATTTTTATAAATTAAGAGAATAAAAATAAGTTAAAATTAAATATTTTTATAAATAATTTCATTTAATAGAAATCAGTTTCATTAAATTTAACTTGTGAAGAAATTTTCAAATTGTTTTTCATACATTTGATATTTTTAGTTAGTATTGAATTTTTTTGACATTGATTAACAATGAGAATTGTGTAAAAATTGTTTTAAAAATGAGAAAAAAAAATTGAAAAACTAAAAACTATGTCAAATTTAATCCCCTAATGTATGAAATCTATGTTATTTTTGTATTTAATATTTAAATTATGTCAATTTAATTCTCAATATATAAAATTTATTTAATTATTTTTACATTTTCAGAAGTTACCTCTAGCCAGCTCCTTAGGGCATTGAGAAAATTTGATTTTGATGTATTTGTTTTGATTTGCATGTATTGTTGATAAAGATATATAAGAGACTTGTAGAGAAGTCTTATTGATTAGATTTATGTATTTATAATTTTTTTTATCTTTTTTCACTTGTAGATATTTTCAAAAGTGTTGAAACAAAATAAATATTTTAAGATTTATTCATGTACTTGAGAGGGTAATTTGTAAACAAATTGGGCGAGCTAAGAAGAGTCTTATTTGGGAATTGGGGCGTAATGAGCGAGATAAGAAATTTGGTGTAGCTCGGTCCTAGGCTAAGAAGACATCTCAAATTTCAGGTTTGGGCCGAACTATGGGCCGAGGTATTTATGTAGCATAGTCCTTGATCATCTAAACATCGGGTCGGTCAGAGATAGGCTACCAGTGACCTGACCTAGCTATCTTGGACCGAGGTATCAGTGGAGGAGAGGCCAGGCTAAGGATAGCTCTGCAGGGCGTCATCTCAGAGTCAAGATTGACAGTGGTGCTTAAAGTATCACCGAGCTGCGTGAGCACGGTTGACCGCAATGTCAGCCGAGATAAGGGTTCAGGCATCTCACTTGACTTGCAGTGATGAGGGTGTTTTAGGAATAATCATTATCCTTGGGCTTGAGACTCCTAGGAGGACTCTGCTAAGGAGAGCAGAGTCCTACTAAGATTGCGCAAAACCATCTCACTTGGTTGGTAGTGAGTAGGAGTGTGACTCCTAGAAGGACTCTGCTAAGGAGAGTAAAGTCCTACTAGGATTGTGCAAACCATCTCACTTGGTTGGTAGTGAGTAGAGTGTGTGATTCCTAGGACTCTTATAAGGAGAGTTGGAATCCTACTAGGATTGTGCCAAGTAAGGTCTATAAAAGCTCATGACCAGACCTATGTACAGGTATCCCAATTCTTTCTCTAGAATACATAGAGCTTTTCGTCTATTGTCTATTTGCTGACTTAGGCATCGGAGGGATTTTCGGCACACACCCGTCGGATAGCTCACGTTTGTGTTTTCAGGCAACAAAGCGACGATGTTTGGAGGAGCGCAAACTTGATCAACAAGATTATATGAGAAGAATATTTCGTGCTCGTACAATTGGCGCCGTCTATGGGAAAACACAAAGAACAAAACCTTTTGATCTAATTTTCCTCTCTAGTTGAAATCAATGGCGCACAACGAAGATTTTCCGCAATCTGCTATAGATGGGCAAACCCCGGACGGGGATGAGAGGCGCGAAGGTTTACTTTCTATCCCACCTATGGTGGAATTAGATCCCTGGCGAAGGAATTTGCGGAGAGAAGAGAGAGAAAGACGGGGCTCAAGTCCACACCGCTCTCAAAGCCCTAATAAAGAGGCGGAAGATGGATCCTCAGGTTCTCGAAGATTGCGTAAGGGAGCAAGACGAAGTAATAAAAAGAATGGCGGCTAACATAGAGTCTATGAAGAGCCAGATAAAAGGCAAAGAGGTGGCAGCAAAAGAGGGGTGCAAAGGCAACATACACTCTTGCTACTCAAAAGATCGTGATAGACAAGTCATACCATCACAAATTGAAAGTAGAAACCTCAGGTCGGGCGATACACAATCAAAGACTTCCAAGACACACTACTCCAGGCCTGAGAGAATGAGGACTGAAAGGGCTCGAAGGAGAGAAGACACTCAGGCTTGCGACCCCCGCATAGTCTCCGCTACAGCGATTGGCTCCTAGAACACATGGGAGTCTTGAGGCTGGAATTCGAGCCACGCCTTGCCTATGAACCGGCGAGACAAAGCGTTAGCAAGGTTGCGAGCTCACCGTTCATTCCGACAATAGAGAACGCACCATTACCCTCAGGTTTCCACCAGCCCAAATTCACTACTTATAAGGGGAAGTCGGACCCCTACATACACTTGAGCCACTTTTACCAAGTTATGGCCCATGTATCGGCGAAACGAGGCTCTAATGTATATCATGTTTCCTTCCAGCCTTGGTGACCTAGGTTTAACGTGATTTGAAAGGTTGCCAGAAGGTAGCATAGCTTCATGGGCGCAACTAGCGGAGGCATTTGTGACCAGATTTAGAACGAACATCAAGACACGGTAGAGATTGACCGACTTCTCTCCATAGACATGGGTGAAAGAAACATTGAGGTCTTACAATAACCGGTATTGGGAGACTTTTAATTAGATTGGAGATTGCCCTACAAACCTAGCTATCGCACAGTACAAATGAGGTTTGCTGGTTGGCAATAAGTTGAGGGATTCAATGACACCGCCCCTCACCATGGAAGCCCTGATGGAAAGAGTGCACCAACATATCTGGTGAGGAAGATGGGCGCACCAAAGCAATCCGTATAGCGATGATACCGGACAAAAAGCCTTTGGCGAGAGTTAACACGGTTGACAAGTAGGGGTGACCATGCAAAAGTCTTTGCCAAACTAGGGGCAAAGTGGATTGGCAGGTTTAACCAACTCTTTCTAAATAAGTCTTTGCCCGACTGAAGGGCAACAAAAAAGGTTGGCAGGTTTGACCAACACTTTTTTCATTTCTAAGCCGAGATAAGGATCTAAGCTACAGGAAGTTGGCAGGTATGACCAACATTTAGCTATCTTCAGCCGAGATAAGGATCTAGACTGAAAAAGGTTGGCAGGAATAACCAACATTTAGCTCTCCTAAGCCGAGATAAGGATCTAGGCTGCAGGAAGTTGACAGGTATGACCAACATTTAGCTCTCTTCAGCCGAGATAAAGATCTAAGCTGAAGAAGGTTGGCAGGAATAACCAACATTTAGCTCTCCTAAGCCGAAATAAGGATCTAGGCTGTAGGAAGTTGGCAAGTATGACCAACAAAACTTTTGCACTCTTTGGCCGGGATAGCAGTTACCTCGACCAAAGTAGATTGGCAGGTTTGACCAACAAGTTTTTTGAATTCTTCAGCCGAGATGCGTATCTCGGCCAAAGAAGGTTGGCAGGATCAGGTAAGGCCAAGCTAATTAGTTTGGCTAGGCATGCGGTCGGAATGATGCAAAACATTGAAAAAGAAACACAGTAACCGAGCAAAGAGATCGAAATTTTTCATTAATTGGAAGATGATTACAAAAGGTAGGACATATAACCCGGTTACACTAAAAGAACGCTTTCTCATATGATTGCAAACTCGAAGGATATAAATATTGAAGGTAAAAGGCGGGGCTGTTCAAAATTTTGAAGGTACATAACGGGTGTAACAAAAGAACGAGGATAATGGGGGCACGCCACGTATCTTGGGAATGACGTCGTGCCAGATTAGTGGAAGAACATGTTGAGTAACTGACAAGGCTTATTGGGGCCGAACAAGCTATGAAACCGAACAACTTTTTAGCTCGGCAAAGTGGGGCGTTCTTAGCTCGATTGGAGGAAAAATAATCCCAATCATGCTCTGTGAGATGGAATTAAGGGCAATTGAGAGGGTAATTTGTAAACAAATTGGGCGAGCTAGGAAGAGTCTTATTTGGGAATTGGGCGTAATGGGCGAGATAAAAAGCTGGTATAGCTCGATCCTAGGCCAAGAAGACATCTCATATTTGGGTTTGGGCGAACTATGGGCGAGTAATTATTTATGTATACAGTCCTTGATCATCTAAATATCGAATTCGGTCAGAGATAGGCTACCAGTGACCTGACCTAGCTATCCTGGACCAAGGTATCAGTGGAGGGAGAACCGAGCTAAAGGATAGCTCTGCAGGGCGTCATCTCAGAGTCAAGACTGACAGTAGTGCTTAAAGTATCACCAAGTTATGTGAGCACGGTTGACCGCAATGTCAGCCGAGGTAAGGGTTCAGCCATCTCACTTGGCATGCAATGATGAGGGTGTTTTAGGGATAATCATTATCCTTGGGCTTGAGACTCCTAGGAGGATTCTGCTAAGGAGAGTAAAGTCCTACTAAGATTGTACAAAACCATCTCACTTGGTTGGTAGTGAGTAGGAGTGTGACTTCTAGAAGGACTCTGCTAAGGAGAGTAAATTCTTACTAGGATTCTGCAAACCATCTCACTTGGTTGGTAGTGAGTAGGGTGTGTGATTCCTAGAAGGACTCTTATAAGGAGAGTTAGAATCCTACTAGGATTGTGCCAAGTAAAGTCTATAAAAGCTCATGACTAGACCTATGTACAGGTATCCCAATTCTTTCTCTAGAATACATAAAGCTTTTTGTTTATTGTCTATTTGCTGACTTAGACATCAGAGGGGTTTCCAGCACACACCCGCCGGCTAGCTCACGTTTGTGTTTTCAGGCAGCAAAGTGACAACGTTTGGAGGTGCACAAACTTGATCAACAGGATTATATGAGAAGAATATTTCGTGCTCGTACAGTACTAGTGTATACTCGTGCCTGAAGGTACGGTATAAATAATATTACGATTAAAATATAATTGTAATCTTAACACTATTTAAATTTATTTTTTAATTTGATAAAATCACAAATTTATTATAAAATTTTGGAGATCTCACAAAAGTACTCATGAAAACTCACTTTTGTTTATATGATATATAGCTAGATAGATAGATGTGTCTAGCATACATACAATTTTCACGGGTATACATACAATAATGCTTTTGTTAATATAATTATATGAAAATTGTATGTATGCCCATAATGCCCTCGTGTATTACGGGCATACATACTTTGTATGGAAATATGTGTAAAATATATTGAACAAAAAGGAAAATAAATAAATAAATAAACACATAGAGAGAAAAATAAAAATGAGATCATGGGATCATGAAAGGATGGGTGAGAAAAGGAAAAAGTAAGAGAGCGAAGCGGGAAAATAGAAAATATACATGTAGGATATTTTTTGAAAAATATATCTCAGCCGTTATTTTATAATTTGAATAGATCTGAGCCGTCCAATTGTCCTAGTAGGATAAATGTGTGTAAGGCAAATTCAAAAACCATTCTGCTTTATTATATATAGAGGTCTAAATTTATGAAGTCTATTAGGTATTTAATATATTTAAAAATAATAATTAATTATTCAGATTCATTTAATTTGTAGACTATAAAATTCATTAATTTAATCTTCACTACACACAGTAAAATCTGACTCTTAATTCTAGGATCGCAGACTTTTCCATATAATATAAATAAAAATAAGTGAACAAATAGGAGAAAATAAAAAAAATAATAAACAAATAGAGAAAAATAAAAATGTGAGAAACTAAAAAATAAAAAAAAGAAAAGAAAGGTGGGATTATGAGATCATGGAATGATAGGTGAGAAAAGGAAAAAGTCGAGAGAGAAAGCGGAAAAAATAGAAAATGAACATATAAAATATTTTTTGAAAAATATATCTCAGTCGTTGTTTTATAATTTGAATAGATCTGAACTGTCCAAATGTCCTAGTAGGACAAATGTGTGTAGGACAAATTCAAAAACCATCCTGTTTTATTATATAGATGTTGAAGATTCATATGAGGTCTAAATTTACGAAGTCTATCAGGTATTTAATATATTTAAAAATAATAATTAATTGTTCAAATTCATTTAATTTGTGGACTAAATTTTTTTTAATATAATCTCCACTACACACAGTAAAATCTGGCTCCTGATTCTGGGATCGTAGACTTTTCCATATAATATGAATAAAATTAAGTGAACAAAAAGAAGAAAATAAACAAATAAAGAGAAAAATAAAAATGGCAGAACACAAAAAAATAAAAAGAAAAGAGAGAGAAAGGTAAGATCATGGGATCATAGAAGGATAGGTAAAAAAAGGAAAAAGTAAGAGAGAAAAGTAGGAAAATAGAAAATGTGTATGTAAGATATTTTTTAAAAAATATATCTTAGTCGTTGTTTTATAATTTGAATAGATCTGAGTTGTTCAAATGTCCTAGAAGAACAAATGTGTATAGGACTAATTCAAAAATCATCATACTTTATTATATAGATGTTGAAGATTCATATGAGGTTTAAATTTATGAATTCTATTAGCTATTCAATATATTTGAAAATAATAATTAATTGTTCCAATTCATTTAATTTGTGGATTATAAAATTCATTAATTTAATCTCTCGACCACGATGAAAATCGGTTCTTAATTCTAGGTTGCGACTTTTCATATAATATGAATAAAAATAAGTAAACAAAAAAAAGAAGAAAGAAAAAAAACAAATAGAGAGAAAAATAAAAATAGGAGAAAAAAAAATAAAAATAAAAAGGGAGAGAAGAAGGTGGGATCATGTGATCATAGAAGGATAGGTGAGAAAAAGAAATAGTAAGAGAAATAAGCAGAAAAATAGAAAATGTACATGTAAGATATTTTTTGAAAAATATATCTCAGCTGTTATTTTATAATTTAAATAGATCTAAGCCATTTAAATATCCTAGTGAAACAAATGTGTGTAGAATAAATTCGAAAACCATCCTATTTTATTATATAAATTAAAAATATATACAAGATTTAAAGATATTTAAGTTTGTCACATAGGACTAGCTTTAATTTACCGAAGATATAAAGATTTCATTTTTCAACAAAAATGTTAAACACCATTATTCATTATGGGCTACCACGTTTGTAGTTCAACGATTGCCTGAATCGGGATCAAATGGTCTAATTAAATCGGTTGAGCGTAGGCCCATGAACGCAGTTTCTAATAGGCTAACGTGGGCTTTGCAATGACAATTATCTCATTCATCCCAGCCTGTCATCAAGACACCAACTGAGGACGCATGTAAGAAGTTATGGATTCAACTCTTCATTCTTTACATTTATCAAAAAAAATTAAATAATCTAGTTTTAAAAATAAATATAAATATAAATATAAATTCCAAAAGTTTGTAATATCATATTTTCACCAAACCTAAACCCTAGTAAGCAAAATTAGATTCCTAATTCTATAATATTTAATTGTGAAAATTAAGACTGATGTGAATGTTTTAATTTATTAAAAGGAAGAATAAAAAATAGAAAAAACTAATATTAAAATAAGTTTTGAAAACTAGTTGATTGGACCAGCTAATCCCATTTTGTGTAAGGTGGATGTTATTGTTATAATTTCGTAGCTTTAGTTCTTCAAAACTTACCAAAATAAAAATCAAAATAAAACTTTTATATAATAACTATAATACATTGTAAATATCATATATTCACAATAATAACATTATAAAAGCAATTCAAAATTATTGAATTATATGTACTACAAAACTTAGGAACATTAATATACTATCAGTTCAATAAAATTAAAGAGAATAAAACTATGCAAATTTTAATCGATTGGAAAAATAAATTTAAAAAAAAAGACAAAATAACTCTTCACATGAGGAGAACCAAAAAATATATATCTTGTAAACATTTAAGAATTTCATGCTTAAAAAGAATGGTGATTCTGGATTAAGTTATAATTTTTTATAAAAATAAGAAAAAGAAAAGAAGTAATGATGTATGAAGAAAATTTTATGTAAAATTTTCATATCAAATGATATGACTTTTTGTTGTCAATTTATTTTCAATCCAAACATTTCCCATTATCGTCATAATTTTAAAAATATCATTAGAACATTGTACAAACTTTTTTTTGATCATAAATCATTTTCTTTTTTAAAAATTACCACTGTTATATTTGTTTTTTTAACAATTGTAGTGATGTGAATTTATAAAACTTTACAAATATTATGTAAAGTTTAGTGGATTCAATTCAAACAGCCCAGCCTGAGGAACCTCAGTCTTGGGCCTCCAATTTTGGGGTAAAAATAGGGAGCTCAAATTCCTTTGTCCATTATAGTAGGGAGATTTTATTTGCATTCAAAAAATCATTAAGGCCTATTTTCTCAATACACTTTATTAAATTATTTAGGAGAGTTGCTATTTATCCCTACATCTAAGGCTATAAATTTGGCCCGGATTGGCACATGTCGGACCTCGCGGACTCTCGTCAAAATTCAGGCTTGTCCAGGTCACGGGCCAGAAAATTAGGCCCTAGGCCCAAGGAGTATTGGGGCCTTTCTTTCTTTCCTCTTTTTTTTTAGGTATTGACTAACAATAGATTTGCATTAAATAATTTTGAAGATTTATATTTATGTCCTTGGAATAACCAATAAATGTTTTAATTTTTTTTTATAAAAATAAAAAATTCATAAAATTAGATTTAAGGTTTTGAAACACTTAGAGCCTCTAAGATGACAAGTCACTTTGGTATAATATATAGTATAGATAGATAGATTATGAGATTTAGGAATGAGATAAATATTAGGGAGAAGATTTTAAGAACTTGTAATTCAATATATTTTTTTAAATCTATTGTTACTTTGTTAGCCAATAGCTTATTTTTAAAATTACAAAAATTAGCAATTTTTGGTTTTTATTTTTATTTTTATTTTTATTTTTTTGATCTATAATTACTTTGTTAGTTAATAGTACTACTTTTAAATATTTTTAAAATTACAAAAATTAGCAATTGTGGTTTTACATTCTTTTTAAACTATAACTTTTTTTAAAATATATAATTACTTTGTTATAAGATGAGATTTGTGTTTCTTTTTTTCTTTTTTTTTAACGTATAATATATTTTTAATGTAAATATTAGGGGAGAGATTTTAAGAACTTGTAATTCAAAATTTTAAGAGAGTTTTTGGTTTGTTTTTTTCTTTAATCTATAATTACTTTGTTAGCCAATGGAATTATTTTTAAATATTTTTAAAATCACAATAATTAGCAATTATGGAATGACAACTTTAGAACTCTCACAAACCTTCTTACAAAAAATTTCATTTTCCTTATATAATACTAACATATCACCCGTGCTATGCATGATTTGTATTTACAATTATCTATATATGTGAATTGTGATTTTTAAATGTTTTTTCTTTTCAAGGAATTAAATGTCTTTTTTTGTTATTATATTATATTAAAGTTTAATATTTTGATAATAATCATATGTGTTGGACTTTTTTAAATTTTTTTTTATGCTTGTTCTTAATTTTTTTAAAATGTTATTATGAGGGATAATAATCATATGTGTTGGGATTTTTCAAGGAATTCATATGTATTGGATTTCGAAAAAAAAAATTTATGCTTGTTATTAATGCATTAAAGTGTTATTATGAGAGTAAGACTTGGGAGTTGGGAAAAGTTAATAAATGCTAAGATTTTGTTTTTAAAATCAAAAAATCAGAAAATTTAGATTGAGAGATTGGAGCTCCTACAAGACTTGGGGTTAAAAACCCCATTTTGCTTAATATATAATATAGATAGATATAGATTTTGTAAATTAAAAATCAATAATTTTGAAAATTTGATTAATTTGTCTCATTAAGTAATTTAAAATTTTGATAGATATACATAAAAAAAATACAGAATTATATTATTAAATCACAATTCAAATTTAGATGTTATATTTTTTTGAGATCTATAGCTAAATTCTTATCTTTTTTTTTTTTTCATTTTGTATATAACTATAGTGTATGGGAGAAATTGAAAAGGGTGTTGTAATAATTATGAGAGAAGTCAAAAGGGATTGTGGGTTGAGAAAAATCAATAAATGCTGAGGTTGGGTTGGGAGAAGTTAATAAATGCTGAGTTTTTTTTTTTTTAAATCAAAAAATTAGAAAAATAGGATTAGGAGATTGAAGCACCTATCTGATTTTTTGGGAAAGAGAAAATGAATGCAAGTTTTAATATTTTTTTTTTGAAAATTTGTGAGAGAGATTAGGAGAGAGAGATTATGAAATATTTTTGTTATTAAATAAATAAATCAGTCAATAGTTTTTTTTTAATCTATTTTGTAAATTAAAAGTCAATAATTTTGAAAATTTGATTAATTTGTCACATTAAGTGATTTAAAATTTTGATAGATATACATAAAAAAAATACAAAATTATATTATTAAATCATAATTCAAATTTAGATGTTATATCTTTTTGAGATCTATAGCTAAATTCTTATCTTTTTTATTTTTTATTTTTGTGTGTAACTATAATTTATGGGAGAAATTGAAAAGAATGTTGCAATAATTATGAGAGAAGTCAAAAGAGATTGTGGGTTGGGAAAAGTCAATAAATGCTGAGGTTGGATTGGGAGAAATCAATAAATGTTGAGTTTTTTTTATTTATTTTTAAATCAAAAAATTAGAAAATTAGAATTAGGAGATTGGAGCTCCCACAGGCCAAATTGATTAATTTGTCCCATTAAGTGATTTAAAATTTTGATAGATATACATAAAAAAAAATACACAATTATACTATTAAATCATAATTCAAATTTAGATGTTATATCTTTTTGAGATCTATAGCTAAATTCTTATCTTTTTTATTTTTGTGTGTAATTATAGTTTATGGGAGAAATTGAAAAGAATGTTGCAATAATTATGAGAGAAGTCAAAAGGAATTGTGGTTTAGGAAAAATCAATAAATGCTGAGGTTGGGTTAGGAGAAGTCAATAAATGTTAAGGGTTTTTTTTATTTTTAAATTAAAAAATTAGAAAATTAGGATTAGGAGATTGGAGCTCCCACAGGCCTTGCGGTTAAAAACCTCCTTTTACTTAATATATACTAGCATATCACCCGTGCTATGCACGGATTGTGTTTACAATTATTTTGATATGTGAATTGGTATTTTTAAATGTCTTTTTTTTTTTTTTAAATGTCTTCTTTTTTTTCCTTTTTTTATATTATAGTAAAGTTTAACATTTTGATAATAATCATATGTGTTAGACTTTTCAAGAAATTAAATGTCTTTTTTTTATTATTATATTATATTAAAGTTTAATATTTTGATAATAATCATATATGTTGGACTTTTCAAGAATTTTTTTTTACGCTTGTTCGAAATGCATTAAAGTGTTATTATGAGAGATAATAATCATATGTGTTGGAACTTTTTAAGGAATTCATATGTGTTGGATTTAAAAAAAAAAAATTATACTTGTTCTTAATGCATTAAAGTGTTATTATGAAGGTAAGACTTGGGGGTTGGGAGAAGTTAATAAATGCTAAGGTTTTTTTTTTTTAAATAAAAAAATCAGGAAATTTAGATTGGGATATTCTTGGTTAATTATGAAACATAAATATTTTATTTTTTAACAAATTACAAATATACCATAAAATTTATTTAAAATATGAATTGGTCATATAATAGTAGAAATCACAACTATCGTTTGTGATAAATTTTAATTTAATACAATACCCAAGGAAAAGAGAGAAAAAAATATATATATATTCTCCTATGCAATAATAAATTATCAAAATTGTTTATTGAAAAATATTTCTCATATTATTAAAAAATTATTAATTGACTTAATAATTTATTTATTAACAAAATGGTTAACTGAAATCTTTTTTCATATCATGAAAAATTATTAATTTACTTAATGATTTACTTATTAATAAAATTGATCAGTTGTTGTGAGAGTATGATTATGTATGAATAAAATTAGTCATTTGTATATGTATGTATTTTCTTCTGTTTCTTTATTAGTTCAGTAACTTATCTTAGTATTTTTTTTAGATGAGAGAATTATCTTAGTATTTGTTTTATATTTATCTATTGAAAACAATTACACATTGTAATTTTTTTTAATGAATTCGGAAGAAATATTTAAAACTCATAAATTCACCCAAAATGAGATGATAATAAAATTGGAGTCGACATTATTGGTTGTATAACAAATCAAAAAATCATACATATCATAACGCATAATTCTATCATATATCTAAATGTCTTCTTTTTTTCCTTTTTTATATTATATTAAAGTTTAATATTTTGATAATAATCATATGTGTTAGACTTTTCAAGGAATTAAATGTCTTTTTTTTTATTATATTATATTCAAGTTTAATATTTTGATAATAATCATATGTGTTGGACTTTTTAAGAATTTTTTTTATACTTGTTCTTAATGCATTAAAGTGTTATTATGAGGGAAAATAATCATATGTGTTGAGACTTTTCAAGGAATTCATGTGTTGGATTTCAAAGAATTTTTTTTATTCTTGTTCTTAATGCATTAAAGTGTTATTATGAGGGTAAGACTTGGGGGTTGAGAGAAGTTAATAAATGCTAAGATTTTTTTTTTTTAAAATCAAAAAATCAGAAAATTTAGATTGGGAGATCAGAGCTCCCACAAGGCTTAGGGTTAAAAGTCTCGTTTTAATAGTATAGATAGATTATAGATTATAGATATAGACAGATAGATATATATATATATCTTTTTATTTTTATTTTTATTTTTGTGTGGTTTCTATTCGAGTATTTTTTTTTTCAATTTATTTAAGATGGAGCTGCAGGTATCTGTAGACACCCCATTTTTGACCAACCTTAAGACTCAGACGTCACCAATTGAGCGCTCGGTGATGTTGCATATTGTGCTCGTTCAGAAGTCTCAGAGTTGCGGCCGAGCGCCCTGCCTCCGGACTTAGAACTCTCTTCAGGCCTTGTCTCTTGCCATAACCGGACTCGGTTTTCTCTGCTTTTCTTTCCGAGGAGGCAATGGTCCTCAGAGGCTATCTCTCGTGGCCGTGAGCTACTTTTTCGTGGGTCAGAGGCTATTTTGCCCATTTCGAGCCGGTTCCGGTTTTGCCGTCGAGCCGTGCCTCGGTTGGGATCGCCAACCATCTCCGATTTCTCCGGTTTTCGGGGACCTCTGTTTTATCATCTTGAGAACACTGGGTCTCGAATACCACTTCGTGGCGAATGCCACTTTCGTGCTGCAGGCCTATTTTCGGACCCCGAATCGCGTGATTTGGGCCGAGCATTCATTTTGCATCGATTTTGTTCAATTTTGGCGGTACCTCTATTTTAGCATCGGAAGATCCTTTGGAGGGTGGGAGGCCAGCAATTGTTCGAAAACCAGTTTCGCTCCTCCGGCGCCCGTTTTGCTCACTTCCGGGCCAGTGTTGAACACCCTAGTGATATTTTCTTCGAGCCGGGACTACATATTTGTGATGAGGGCACATGGGAGGATCCTAAAAAGTACTAGTCGGCCAGTAATTGTTACTTTCATTTTTGAGCCTCTCCTTCAAGTTCAATGTTGTGACTTCTGTTTCAGAGTTGCCAAATTTCAACCTTGGAACCTTGTTCTACACACCTGGGAGGACACCAAAACATGGTGGTCGGCCAGCAATTCTTCACTTCATTTTTTGGCCATGGCCGGCCGACCAGGGGGAGTGGCTGGCCGACCAGTTGGGGTGGCCGGCCGGCCACCTTCAAGAAATCCACCTGGCCGGCCACTGCTGAACCCTTTATACCGTCTAGCTTCAAAATATCCCTGTCCTCCGGGGGATATTTTGGGAGGGAAAGCTTGGATGCATTTCCCTCCCCTTTTACACCCTTTTTGGTCCTCTTAAAGGGCTGGACAGCTCCTTTGTTGAGGTTAAAAAATTTGATCTCAAGAGCCTCTCTTCCAAACCCTCCATTTCCATAGCCAAAAACCCTGAAAAGCTTCAAGTTTCTAGCTCCTCTCTTCATCAACCCTAAGCACCACCATCACCACCTCCATTTCAGCAGCAAAGGAGTGATTTTCAAAGGCTAAGGATCAACAAATTGAAGCCAAGAAACCACCAAAGTTAGATCTTCAAGGGTAAGAGTCTATTTCCTTTTTTTGAGCACAATTTTGAGTCAATTCTTTACCCTATTTGCTTTTTGTTTTGGGCTCCGACCCCTACTGGTTTTAGGCTTATTTTGAGCCCCTCTACAACTTTGTAGAAGGACTCAGCTCTGTTTGGTGTCTCCATGATGCACCTCTTTCAATACCACTCTTTAGGCCAATAAATTGCATGCTTTGTTTGGCTTTTGAGTGATCCATTTTCGAGTCTGATATATACTGTGAGTGGGCCTATTTTGAACCCTTCTTCAACTTTGAAGAAGGGCTCAATCATGTTTGGCCTCTCTATCATGCACTTTCTTTGTAATCCTCCATATTTTCCGTAAAATTGCATGATTTATTTGGCCTATTTTTAATCTGATTTGGAGAATCTCATGAACTAATATTATGCTTATTTTGAGCCCCTCTTCAACATTGAAGAAGGGCTCAACCTAGTTTTCATGCTCTACATGCCACTTGCTTTGAATTCATGTTCTACTCCTATTTGGCATGCCCCTTTGAGCTTATTTGGCTTCTGTTTTGAGTCTTCATCAGGCCTGTAAAGAGCCTTGTTTTGGCCTTCTCATAATGTTTTGTTAAGGGTTTTAGGCCATTTGGTGCATGCTTTTGGTACTTCATGTAATACCATCTTTGATTCTGTAAAATTGCATGCTTTGTTAGGCTTTCTTGGCTTCTGTTTTCAGCCTTCATCAGGCTTAGAAAGTGTCTTAAAATGACCCATTCTTCATGTTTTGTTAATGGTCCAAGGTTGTTTGATGCATGCTTTTGGTACCTCATGTTATAGCCTTTGTTGGCTCATTATTTTGCATGCTATGTTTAGCCTATCTACATACTGAATTGGGGGATTTCATCTCTTGTAAATGTGCATATTTTTGGCCCCTCTTTAATTTTGTAGAACTGTGTTTTTCAGTTTGAGCATTGTATATACCACTTGCTTTGTAATTCTCCTCTTTTCCCCCATTTTTGCCAGCTATTTTTGCCATACTTGTGATCATTGTTTGGCCATACTTTGTACTGAAAAAATGCTAGTTTAGGGGCTTCCTTGCTACTGTTTTACATGTTATGTCCATATTGTGCATGTTTAGTAGGGCTGTGGGCCGTTTCGGGTGCATAACATTGCATTTCGGGCATCGGGTGTAATTTTGTCATAATTCGGGGGCCATTTGTGCATCATTTTAGCTACTGAAATTTGCATTTTTCATATGCCATATGCCACGTTTCATTTGCATGCCATTTCATGCCTGTATGCCACTGCCTTGGTTTGCGTGCCCGTGTGCACGCATTTCGAGGCAGCTCATTCTCATCTCTCGGCAGCTTATGTGAGTGCGGCTGAGGTCCTCTCATGTTAGTATAAGCCCAATTTGTTATTTCATGCCTGTATGTCACCGCTTCGGTTTACGTGCCCGCGGGCATGCATTCCGAGGCACTTCTTTTTTATCCGACGGCAGCCTATGTGAGTGTGGCTGAGGCCCTCTCACGTTGGCGTAAGCCCATCACTGCATTCCGTATGACATTTTCTCGGTTTGTGTGCCTGTGGGCACGCATTTCGAGGCATTTCATTTTAGTCTCATTGTATATCATATTTCATATCATTTTCTCGATTTGCGTGCCCGTAGGCACGCATTTCGAGACATCTCATTTCCATAACATTGTGTATGTTAGGATTGCATATTAGTTACATTTCATGCATACCATGCATATCGCATCGTGTTCGGGATAGGCGTTAACCCGGGCACGGAAGCGAGGCGTTCAGACTCCGAGTGACGGAACGGGTCTCAATTCCCAAGTCACCGACACTCCGGATTACCCATGATGGAGTTAGGTTTTATTGTAGCATTCATATGCATTCATCCTATATTGAGTTGTGCAATCTGACTCCTCGGCCATCATGCATCGATATGCGTGATTGATGGCACGAGGATCGAGGCATGCATATATTTGTAAAATACATTGCTATGCCCTTTTCCTGCTCTCTGTTGCAGCAAAATCAAGGATCAGCAACTTTTCGGAGTTTGACACGCATTTCGAGAAAATTACAAACAGAGGCTAATTGGGGCATCCCAGTGGATTTCCGCGCGAAGGCAACCCAGCATACACTATTCATCAGAAGCAAGGCACCCCCTGGCTTGCATGCCAGTTTACAGTCTTTCTTTATTTAATTTGTAAATTAATTAGGATTTTTGTATATTATTTGGACTGTAATATTCTTTTATTCGGGTCTGTATTATTTATTCGGACCCTCTGCGCGAGGGCAATGTTGTAATAAGGGTGTGTGAGTGTGATGTATGTCTTCCAACCCCCATTTCCTTCTCCCTTTTATTTACCTGCTTACGATGGTTAGATATAGGGCATATTTCAATTAGCATACTGATGTAATGACATGTTTGCATCATTCATCTGTTTTTGCACGCACCGGGCTCGGCACATCATACAAACTGCATCTGTATTTCAATTCCAAATTGAATACATGCTAACTGTAGCATCTCATATACCATGTTTAGAATAGCCGAGCCTGCTATAGTTGCATTTTGCATGTGTTGCATTAGGCATTTCAGCACATTTAAGATCATGCATGATTTCTAATCAGCTTTTGTTTTGGCTAGGAGTACTCGGTGAGTTTTATGTTTTAGCATCCTTACATGCGTGTGAGTGTTACCATGAATAGCATGCTTACCATGAGGCTATGTGCTTATATGATATAACTGCCTTGAATGCCTGTGGGTGGAGGTTCAGTTATCTGAATTGGAATAATTCATCAAATGCTTGTTTTAAGCCCACTAGATAGTGGCAAAATCATTGTTTTCTTAAGCCCACCTGAGGGTGGCAAATCTGCGTCTTAGCCTACTTGCGGGTAGCACCATCAAACCATTTTCAAACAAACAAACATGAGATGTTCAGTTCCAATTCAGGCGACTCAGTCTATACTTGTATGCTGTGCGCATCACATAGTAACCTAGGCTAATAACCGGAATAAGAACTCACAATGTTTTCAAAAACAGATATCATGGTTAGTAGAGGCGGTCTTTGACCGCGAAGGGAATGCTCACGATGTGACCTTTCCCAATCGTACCCAAGTTCCCGAGCCAACTTTGGTGATGACGGATACGTGGCCCTTTGGCACCGAGTCAGGGTTTCCTAAATTTCCTATTTTAAAATATTTAGGTGGCGACTCTGTTATCTGGCAAAGCAGTCCATGTTTGGCACTTCTTTCAAAAAATCTGTTTTTCTCAAAAACGTTTTGCCGGATTTGGACTCTTTGGTTCAAGATTTGGAACCGCGACAAAATCGAATCCGAATCAGATGGAGGTCCCTCATGGTGATTCTGATATCTTTTTAAATTTAATTTATCTGTGGTTTCCATTTGTTTTTAATTATTATTATTTAGGTAAGTTATGATGTGAGTTAGATATGTGATAGACATGTGAGTTTTATTAATTTAAAGTTTATTTAGATAAACTTTAAAGATTTTTTTTTTAGTTTTTTAGTTTTTTTTTTTGTTATGTTATAATATAATATATAAAATACAGGTAGATATCTACAACTTTAATAGAAAATATTATCTGATTTTTTGGGAAAGAGAAAATTTGTGAGAGAGATTAGGAGGGAGAGATTATGAAATATTTTTGTTATTAAATAAATAAATCAGTCAATAGTTTTTTTTTAATCTATTTTGTAAATTAAAAATCAACAATTTTGGAAAATTGATTAATTTGTCCCATTAAGTGATTTAAAATTTTGATAGATATACATAAAAAAAAAACATAATTATATTATTAAATCATAATTCAAATTTAGATGTTATATCTTTTTGAGATCTGTAGCTAAATTCTTATATATATTTTTTATATTATTTTTGTGTGTAATCATAATGTATGAGAGAAATTGAAAAGGGTATTGCAATAATTATGAGAGAAGTCAAAAAGGATTGTGAGTTGGGAGAAGTCAATAAATACTGAGGTTGGGTTGGGAGAAGTCAATAAATGTTGAGTTTTTTTTTTTTTTAAATGAAAAAATTAGAAAATTAGGATTAGGAGATTGAAACTCCCACAGACTTTGGGGTTAAAAACTTCTTTTTACTGAATATATAGTATAGATATAGATAGTATAGATATGTAGATATATATTTGTCACAATACAATGAACACTAACAAATGCACCAATGTGAAAGTAAAAACTAATACTTTAGAAAACAAAACAAGTTTTGCTAATGTAGAACCGTCGATATTTAGGGTTGGTTTAGGATGTTCTAAAAAAGTGTATTTTTTGACTTATTAATTTATATGAGTTGGGTTTTGGTTGGATTTGATGTGATGTGTTAGAGAGGTGATGTGATTTAAATAAGATGATGTGACTTAAATAGGATAGTGACTTTTTGACTTTTTGTATTATTTAAGTGCTATTTTGGAAAGGTGGTAAAAATCAGCTTTTTTGCTTTTAACCAAGATTTTTTAGAGTGATTTGGGAAGTTGGTAAAAAGTTGATTTTAACCAAACTTTTTGGAAGTAATTTGACTAAAATACCCTCACTCAACTTCAAAAATTTACATTTCACCCAATCTACCCAAAATACAAATGTTAAGGGTAAATAAGTAATTTTCCAACTAAATTTCCACACTACCCAATGGCAAAAAAAACGCCAGCTGCGTTTTGCACAGAAAACGCAAACCATGCGTTTTTATGTGATCCCAAAAGAGCCCTAAGTCATGCCAAATTTGGCCTTAGTTTGATGGGCTATTGACTTTGGATTCACTTTTATTTGTTACAATGAACACAAATAAATGCACCAATGATATATAACTAGATACAAATCTATATACTATATATTAAGTAAAAGGAGTTTTTAACCTTAAACTTTATGAGAGCTCCAATCTCCCAATCTAAATTTCTTGATTTTTTGATTTAAAAAAAAAAAAAAACCTTAGCACTTATTAACTTCTCCCAACCCCCAAATCTTATACTCATAATAACATTTTAATGCATTAAACAAGCATAAAAAAAATTCTTTGAAATTCAACACATATAAATTCTTTGAAAAGTCCCAACACATATGATTATTATCCATCATAATAACACTTCAATGCATTAAGAACAAGCATAAAAAAAAAATTCTTGAAAAGTCCAACACATATGATTATTATCAAAGTATTAAACTTTAATATAATATGATAAAAAAAAAAGCATTTAATTTCTTGAACAGTCTAAAACATATGATTATTATCAAAACATTAAACTTTAATATAATATAAAAAGGAAAAAAAAAAGACATTTAAAAATCACAATTCACATATATAGATAATTGTAAACACAATCCGTGCATAGCACGGGTGATATGCTAGTATAGATAATCTATACTATATATTAAGCAAAAGGGTGTTTTAACCCCCAGGGCCTGCGGAAGCTCCAATATGTCAATGCTAATTTCCTGATTTTTTATTTTTAAAAAAAAAAATTTGACTTGATGATTGGTTTAAACATTATAATAATTACATTGACACCATAATTACATGGGTCTCCTGGGGAAGCAAAATAGCCTCTCTCTCTCTCTCTCTCTCTCTCTCTCTTCATTTATTGTTTTATTTCCCTACCAAGCAATCCCAATATTATATTGAAAGAATTTAATAAGTGTTTTTTTAAAAAAATTATATTGAAAGAATTTAATAAGTGTTTTTTTTTTTTCAAAAAACAAAACAAAAAAATTAAGAGAGAAAAAAATTAAGAGCCATTGACACCGTGATTACATTCAGAAAAAAAAAATTAAGAGAGAAAAAAATTAATATTAAAAGAATTTAATAAGTGTTTTTTTAAAAAAATTATATTGAAAGAATTTAATAAGTGTTTTTTTTTTTCAAAAAACAAAACAAAAAAATTAAGAGAAAAAAATTAAGAGCCATTGACACCATGATTACATTCAGAAAAAAAAAAATTAAGAGAGAAAAAAATTATATTGAAAGAATTTAATAAGTGTTTTTTTTTTTAAAAAAAACAAAACAAAAAAATTAAGAGAGAAAAAAATTAAGAGTCATTAACACCATGATTACATGGGTCTCTTGGGCCCTCTCTCTCTCACATTTCTTTTATTGAAGCAAAAGTGGTGGCGTGGCCTCTCTCTCTCTCTCTCTCATTTCATTTATTGTTTTATTTCCCCATCCTCTGTCTCCTTCATTTATCAATAGTGTAATTATAAAACAATAAACCAATCACCAAGCAATCCCAACATTATATTGAAAGAATTTAATAAGTGTTATTTTCTTTTAAAAAAAAAACAAAAAAATTAAGAGATAAAAAAATTTTATTGAAAGAATTTAATAAGTGTTTTTTTTTTCAAAAAACAAAACAAAAAAATTAAGAGAGAAAAAAATTAAGAGCCATTGACACCATGATTACATTCAGAAAAAAGAACAAAAAAATTAAGAGAGAAAAAAATTATATTGAAAGAATTTAATAAGTGTTTTTTTTTTTTCAAAAAACAAAACAAAAAAATTAAGAGAGAAAAAAATTAAGAGCCATTGACACCATGATTACATGGGTCTCTTGGGGTCTCTCTCTCTCACATTTCATTTATTGTTTTATTTCCCCACCCTCTATCTCCTCCATTTATCAATAGTGTAATTATAATCTTTGAACCAATCACCAACCAACCTATTATATTGGAACTCCACAAAAATTTATGGGTTAAAAATAGATATAAATTTTTTTGCACCCCCAAGAGACCCATGTAACTATTGTGTAAATGGCTCTTAATTTTTTTCCCTCTTAATTTTTTTGTTTTGTTTTTTGAAAAAAAAAAAAAAACACTTATTAAATTCTTTCAAACCTTTATATGTCAATGCTAATTTCCTGATTTTTTATTTTTTTAAAAAAAATTGACTTGGTGATTGGTTCAAAGATTATAATAATTACATTGACACCATGATTACATGGGTCTCTTGGGGAAGCAAAATAGCTCCTCTCTCTCTCTCTCTCTCTCTCTCTCTCTCTCATTTCATTTATTGTTTTATTTCTCCACCAAGCAATCCCAATATTATACTGAAAGAATTTAATAAGTGTTTTTTTTTTTTTCAAAAAAAAAACAAAAAAATTAAGAGAGAAAAAAATTATATTGAAAGAATTTAATAAGTGTTTTTAAAAAAAAATTATATTGAAAGAATTTAATAAGTTTTTTTTTTTTCAAAAAACAAAACAAAAAAATTAAGAGAGAAAAAAATTAAGAGCCATTGACACCATGATTACATTCAGAAAAAAAAAATTAAGAGAGAAAAAAAATTATATTAAAAGAATTTAATAAGTGTTTTTTTAAAAAAATTATATTGAAAGAATTTAATAAGTGTTTTTTTTTTTTTTCAAAAAACAAAACAAAAAAATTAAGAGTCATTGACACCATGATTACATTCAGAAAAAAAAAACAAAAAAATTAAGAGAGAAAAAAATTAAGAGCCATTAACACCATGATTACATGAGTCTCTTGGGGTCTCTCTCTCTCTCACATTTCATTTATTGAAGCAAAAGTGGTGGCGTGGCCTCTTTCTCTCTCTCTCATTTCATTTATTGTTTTATTTCTCCATCCTCTATCTCCTTCATTTATCAATAGTGTAATTATAAAACAATAAACCAATCACCAAGCAATCCCAATATTATATTGAAAGAATTTAATAAGTTTTAATTTTTTTTTTTCAAAAAAAAAAATAAAAAAATTAAGAGAGAAAAAAATTATATTGAAAGAATTTAATAAGTGTTTTTTTTTTTTCAAAAAACAAAACAAAAAAATTAAAAGAGAAAAAAATTAAGAGCCATTGACACCATGATTACATTCAGAAAAAAAAACAAAAAAATTAAGAGAGAAAAAAATTATATTGAAAGAATTTAATAAGTGTTTTTTTTTTTCAAAAAACAAAACAAAAAAATTAAGAGAGAAAAAAATTAAGAGCCATTGACACCATGATTACATGGGTCTCTTGGGGTCTCTCTCTCTCTCACATTTCATTTATTGTTTTATTTTCCCACTCTCTATCTCCTCCATTTATCAATAGTGTAATTATAATCTTTGAACCAATCACCAAGCAACCTATTATATTGGAACTCCACAAAAATTTATGGGTTAAAAATAGATATAAATTTTTTTGCATCCCCAAGAGACCCATGTAACTATTGTGTAAATGACTCTTAATTTTTTTCCCTCTTAATTTTTTTGTTTTGTTTTTTGAAAAAAAAAAAAAAAAAACACTTATTAAATTCTTTCAAACCTTTATAACTTCTCCAATACACATTTTTTTCTTAACTTTTCACATACCTTTTGTAGACAGTGATTTTCCTTTTTGCTTTCTCCTTCTTGAGTTCTCATTTTCATACTTTCAACTTCAGTGACTACATATGCAAACAGTAAGTGTTATTTTTGTTTTTTCCTTCTTGACTTTTTCTTTTGTTCTTGTTTTAATATTAATGATGATTTTCCTTTTGCTTTCTCCTTCTTTAGTTCTTACTTCTATACTTCTAACTTCAGTGACTATGTATGCAAACAGTAAGTGTTATTTTTGTTTTCTCCTTACCTTTTAATGTTATTTAATCTTTTTATAAACCCTCACAAAAAGAAAAATGTGATTATAATTTCTCCTTCTTAACTTTTTCTTTTGTGTATGCAAACAGTAAGTGTTATTTTTATTTTTTCCTTCTTAACTTTTTCTTTTGTTTACTGTTTTAATATTAATGAAGGATTTTCCTTTTGCTTTCTCCTTCTTTAGTTCTCACTTCTACACTTCCAACTTCAAAGGACTACGATGCAAACAGTAAGTGTTATTTTTGTTTTCTCCTTACCTTTTAATGTTATTTAATCTTTTTATAAACCCTCACAAAAAGAAAAATGTGATTATAATTTCTCCTTCTTAACTTTTTCTTTTGTTTACTGTTTTAATATTGTTCAATGGTTTTTTTGATTTTATTTTTGAATCTTTTTATTTATTATTTTTAATTTTTTAATATGGTTAAAGTTGGATAAATATAAACTCTCACAAAAAGAAAAATGTTATTATAATTAGTTGAATGATTCTTTTTTTTAATGTGATTGTAGTTAGTTTAGTAGTTAAAAAAATGTGATTAACTAATTTTTAATGTTATTTAATCCTTTTATTTAATTTTTTAATATGATTAAAGTTAGATAAATAATGTTTTAATATCATTAAAGTTAGATAAATATAAACTCTCACAAAAAGAAAAATGTGATTATAATTAGTTGAATGATTCTTTTTTTTAATGTGATTGTAGTTAGTTTAATAGTTAAAAAAATGTGATTAACTAATTTTTAATGTTATTTAATCTTTTTATTTACTGTTTTAATTTTAGTTTTAAAAATATGATTATAATTAGTTGAATGATTCTTTTTTTTAGTGTGATTATAGTTAGTTTAATAGTTAAAAAATGTGATTAACTAATTTTTAATGTTATTTAATCTTTTAATTTACTATTTTAATTTTATTTTTAATTTTTCAATTTTTTAATATGATTAAAGTTAGATAAATATAAACTCTCACAAAAATAAAAATGTGATTGTAATTAGTTGAATAATTCTTTTTTTTAATGTGATTGTAGTTAGTTTAATAGTTAAAAAAATGTGATTAAGTAATTTTTAATGTTATTTAATCTTTTTATTTACTGTTTTAATTTTATTTTTAAAAATATGATTATAATTAGTTGAATGATTCTTTTTTTTAATGTGATTGTAGTTAGTTTAATAGTTAAAAAAATGTGATTAACTAATTTTTAATGTTATTTAATCTTTTTATTTACTATTTTAATTTTATTTTTAATTTTTCAATTTTTTAATATGATTACAGTTAGATAAATATAAACTCTCACAAAAATAAAAATGTGATTGTAATTAGTTGAATGATTCTTTTTTTTAATGTGATTGTAGTTTGTTTAATAGTTAAAAAAATGTGATTAACTAATTTTTAATGTTATTTAATCTTTTTATTTACTGTTTTAATTTTATTTTTAATTTTTCAATTTTTTAATATGATTACAGTTAGATAAATATAAACTCTCACAAAAGTAAAAATGTGATTGTAAGTAGTTGAATGATTCTTCGTTTTAATGTGATTGTAGTTAGTTTAATAGTTAAAAAATGTGATTAACTAATTTTTAATGTTATTTAATCTTTTTATTTACTTTTAATTTTATTTTTAAAAATATGATTATAATTAGTTGAATGATTCTTTTTTTAATGTGATTGTAGTTAGTTTAATAGTTAAAAAATGTGATTAACTAATTTTTAATGTTATTTAATCTTTTTATTTACTATTTTAATTTTATTTTTAATTTTTCAATTTTTAATATGATTAGTTAGATAAATATAAACTCTCACAAAAATAAAAATGTGATTGTAATTAGTTGAATGATTCTTTTTTTTAATGTGATTGTAGTTAGTTTAATAGTTAAAAAAATGTGATTAACTAATTTTTAATGTTATTTAATCTTTTTATTTACTGTTTTAATTTTATTTTTAATTTTTCAATTTTTTAATATGATTACAGTTAGATAAATATAAACTCTCACAACAATAAAAATGTGATTGTAATTAGTTGAATGATTCTTTTTTTTAATGTGATTGTAGTTAGTTTAATAGTTAAAAAAATGTGATTAACTAATTTTTAATGTTATTTAATCTTTTTATTTACTATTTTAATTTTTCAATTTTTTAATATGATTACAGTTAGATAAATATGAACTCTCACAAAAATAAAAATGTGATTGTAATTAGTTGAATGATTCTTTTTTTTAATGTGATTGTAGTTAGTTTAATAGTTAAAAACATGTGATTAACTAATTTTTAATGTTATTGAATCTTTTTATTTACTGTTTTAATTTTATTTTTAAAAATATGATTATAATTAGTTGAATGATTCTTTTTTTTTTAATGTGATTGTAGTTAGTTTAAAGTTAAAAAAATGTGATTAACTAATTTTTAATGTTATTTAATCTTTTTATTTACTATTTTAATTTTATTTAAAATTTTTTAATTTTTTAATATGATTAAAGTTAGATAAATATAAACTCTCACAAAAATAAAAATGTGATTGTAATTAGTCGAATGATTCTTTTTTTAATGTGATTGTAGTTAGTTTAATAGTTAAAAAAATGTGATTAACTAATTTTTAATGTTATTTAATCTTTTTATTTACTATTTTAATTTTATTTTCAATTTTTTAATATGATTAAAGTTAGATAAATATAAACTCTCACAAAAAGAAAAATGTGGTTATAATTAGTTGAATGATTCTTTTTTTTAATGTGATTTTAGTTAGTTTAATAGTTAAAAAAATGTGATTAACTAATTTTTAATGTTATTTAATCTTTTTATTTACTATTTTAATTTTATTTTTAATTTTTTAATATGATTAAAGTTAGATAAATATAAACCCTCACAAAAAGAAAAATTTGATTATAATTTCTCCTTCTTAACTTTTTCTTTTGTTTACAGTTTTAATATTGTAGTTAATCAAAAATTAGTTGAATGGTCTTTTTTTAATGTAAAATCTATTTATTTACTATTTTAATTTTATTTTTGATTTTTTAATATGATTAAAGTTAGATAAATATAGATCCTCACAAAAAGAAAAAATGTGATTATAATTATAGTCATGTTGTTATCTATGACTAATCGTCCTGGGGAAAATATGGCATTCAGAATGATTTTTGTTGATGGACAGGTATTTACAACTCTTATCATGAAATAATTGTTAAATATTTTGTTTTATATTATGTTAAAAGTGTGTACTTATTAACTTTTTTGAAAGGGTGATGCCATGGAAGGAACTATATGCTCTGAAGAATATGATTACTTCAAAGAACATTTAATTGAGGAAAAAATATATTGTTTTAGAGAAGTTCATATTACATTGGCTGATGAGAAATTCAAGTTGGTGCCATATTATTATAACATGTCTTTTACTAATGATACAACAATTGTGGACATACTTGATCATGATACTAATATACCATTTTAGTGGTATTTCCTTAAAAAATTATCAAACATTGGCCAATTTTTTCATCAAGATGTTCAATTAATAGGTACATTAATTTTACTAAATGATACTTATCTAGATTATATACTTACATAGTTTATTACCAATACAAAAAATTTGTGACTATCAAAACAATAAACATGCAAATGCTAAAATATGCAGATGTGATTGGCTTGGTTGTTAGTGTAACTGAATGTCAAGGTATTGCAAATTGTGATAATTACAAGAGAGAGATTCTACTACTTGATACAAGGTATGATACTATAACATATTTCTGTGTCTTTACCAAATTTGAAATACTCTACGAATTATATTATTTTTTCTAATCTCAACTTTTTTTTTTTAATTGTAAAAACAGTTTCATATTGGTAAGACTAACTCTATGGGATGTGTTTGCAACAACTGATGGCATGCAACTATATCATACTCTAGAGAATGAATATTTTGTTTGCCACTGGATTAACAGTTAAAGATTATCATGGTAGGATTACTTTTTATTCACTTTTATAATATCTATATACATATATAAATATTGATATTAATAAATTATCTTTTCTCAACTTCTTGGTCCATGTCTTGCTACATGCAAATACTACAAGTTATATATCAATCATTCATTCTGTTATACAAATCATATTCGAGTGTGGTATGTTATGATTGTATAATATTAATCAATTATATATGACAATATGATTCTCACAATTATATATATATTGACATGTTTATCTAGGCTTGCTATGAATCCTATATCACAAAAGTTGGTAACTTGGAATCGAAAAAATGAATTCTCAATTTCACAATCATTGATAATATCAAATGCCAAAAGAATTCGAATACGTGATTTTGCACCCATGCCAAAGGTAATAATTGTTATCATCCCAATTAATGAAAATTAAACGATATGTATATAATTTGTTTATAGAGATATTAATTTATGTTTTTTCAAATATTTTGTAGGTCTCATATTTTTGAATACTTGGGTACATCAAACAAATTGATGTTGACAACCTTTGGATTGATTTGTGCAAAAGTTGCTATCAAAAAGTTAAATATCATTATGGTCATATTGTTTGTCGTCACTGCCTGCATGATGATATTGATATTATAACAAGGTAATTTTCTTTAGGTAAATAATTACTATGTACAATAATAATTTAAACTTAATAAGTGTTTTAATTTTTTATTAGGTACAATATTTCCTTTTAACAAGCGTCTTTTTTTTTTTTGGTTGATAAGATACAATGTTAACCTTGTGGTCAAAAAGATCTTGGTTTAATAAATCTTCGCTCAAAATAAACGAAGCGAGTTTATTTTGCGATGTCAACCATCATATTTGAAGAATATGAGATCAAAGGTAGGAAATTATAAAATTTATTATAAATAACTTATTCTTACTTTTTCAAATACAAACTTATAATTCCAAAATTTTATAGGATAATGGCGTTAGAATGATTAAAGATTATATTGCGTCATGCCAAGACCGTGCCTATGCATTTATCATACCTGTACCAACAATGCCACGTAAACTAAATTGTGCACCGTGCGTCACATTTGTTTTAAATATAGATTGGTTTGAAGAATGTCTATATCTTTCAGAAAGTAAAAAAAAAATGTAAGTATAACTTTTTTACTTTATAACATTTTATAAATACATAATATATGTATTGTTCATTAATTATGATACTAACTATCATGTTGACAATGCAGAATCTTGATGGAAGCCACAACAATTTAGATTTCATTATTTTTTGTTTTACTTATTCAGTGAATTTCGAACAAATGTAATAAATTCTTATTTTTATTACTTTAATTATGCAATGTCAATATTTTCTTTTAAAATTATATATATTTTATGCTAACAATTTAAAAATATGTTTAACATAACTATGAATGGTTTTTTTTTTTTATTTAAATTTAATCCCGTGCATAGCACGGGTGATATGCTAGTTGTAAATATATTAAGGAAAAGGGGATTTCTAAATCCCAAGCTTTATGGGAGCTCAAATATCTCAATCTTAATTTTCTAAATTTTTTATTTAAAAAAAAAAACTCAGCATTTATTGATTTGGTCAAAATCCTCTGATCAACATTTATTAACTTTTTTCAATCCACATGCTTGCATTTATTGATTTGGCCAAAATACCTTATTAGCATTTAAAATTTCCTCATACAAATAATTATAGATACAGCCCGTGCATAGTTACTGCAGTAGCCTTTTTAATTTCTCCTGTACACTATGGTTAGTGGTAAGATTGTTAAATTATTTTTATAAAAAATCTTAAAAAATATAATTTATATATTAAAAAAAATTAAAACAAATATAATTATCTATAATTATCTCGTGCATAGTACGGGTGATAGGCTAGTGTATAGTTACTGCAGTACCATTTTCAACTTCTTCCATATATTATGGTTAGTGATAAGATTGTTAAATTATTTTTATAAAAAAATCTTAAAAAATATAATTTATATATTAAAAAAAATCTAAAACAAATATAAATATCTATAATTATCCCATGCATAGCACGGGTGATAGGCTAGTGCATTAATAAATGAATCAGAAAAAAAAAATGCACCAATAAATATATGGAAAAAGCACCATTAAATCCTTAATTTGGAAATATTAGCCTATTTAGTCCCGAAGATTTTTTGTTGGACTAATAGGTCTTATTTTATGTGTAAATACATTAGTACCCTTTTTCTTATGCGTCTAGATCAGTAATTGAGGGAGTAATTTTGCATTGGTGTTTATGTGTAATTTACCGAATTGTCCAAGAAGCATACTATAGGCCTTTTTTTTTTGTTGGTGTTCATCACCATCAACAACATCAACTACATCACCAACATCACTAAAAAAATATCATCAAAAATCAGCAACATCATGAAAACATCATCAAACATCATCAACTACATTACCAATATCACTAAAAAACATCATCAAAAAATCAGCAACATCAGATTCATTTTAAAAAAATTTACCCTCATCAAAATATCATAAAAAATCGACAACGTCATCAAATCATCATCAAACATCATCTCGAACAACAACAACAACATCACAACATTGTGAATATCATCATGAACAACAACAACATCAGAACATCAGATTCATTTATAAAAAAATTTCCCATCATCAAAAATCAGCAACATCATCTAATCATCATCAAAACATCAGATTCAAATACCCAAGTCAATACTCTCATCTCCCTCGAGTCCTCGCAATGGCCCGGCAAGAAGACCCACAAATCAACGGTTCCGAAATCAAAGAACCGTCCCCGAAGATTCGGAAGCTCGATCAGAACGGAGAAGACCCACAAATCAACGGTTCCGAAATTGTAGAACCCTCCCGGAAGATTCGGAAGCTCGATCAGAATGGCGTTCATGGAGACCCAAAACCCTCCATCACTACTACCCCACTTTTCAAAGTGAAGAAGCTTTCTGAGAAAGCTGTTCTTCCCTCTAGAGCCTCCTCTCACTCCGCTGGTTGCGATCTTTCTAGGTAATCAATCATACATTTTTCACATACATTTGTGTGTAATTTTGGTGATTGACCGGTGTGTTTTTCGTCTTATGTGCAGTGCAACAGAGAGCAAAGTACCAGCAAGAGGAACATATGCTCGTATAGGTAAAAATCGAGATGAGAGAAATTGATTTGGATGTTGATGTTAGTGTTGGGTAAAAAGGTAAACTTCATATATAATATATCAAAAATATATATCGTGTCAAAAATAAAAAGAATTAAATGGTTTAAGAAAAAATACTTAAGACTAAGTAGAGTAATATTTATTAAAATAGGATTTGTGAGTAATTTTTCCTAAATATATTAACTAGATATAATATTAATTACGTCCCACTCAAATAATAGAACTTACATAAAATTTTTGTATCTTAATTAGTATATTTGTTAGTGTCTGTGATGTTACTATTTTCTTTGAGGCCTAATATAAGTATTTTTATTTTTTTTGGGGAGAGGGTGTTAGTATAAAAATTAGGATTGTAATCTTCTCTATTACATCATATTTTTTGAGACTCTAAATTTCAATACAAATTTAGAACTTTAGGCGCATTGCCCACCTATGCCTAACGCTGGTCCCATCCACTAGTATTTTCAATATTCACTTGCATGGATCAACCAACACAAGTGTGAATATATTTGGGGGGATTTTTGACTTCTAATGCCTCGTTCAACAAAATGTTTACATTTGATAATAAAAACGGGGGCTTGGAAGTGGTTAAATGTATCGTTTACCGATGGTCAAATTTTGGTAGACACTCAGCAAAGAAAAATTCAATCGGACTAGGAGGTGAATATGGCCATCCAAAATATTAAATACTTATGTTGTTTTTTCCGGTTCTTAGTTGTTACTAAAGTAAAATTAATCCAGCACATTCTCCCATTAGGTCTGTTAATGATTTCTAATTATATATAATATTTCCCTATTCTATAAATAATAATAAAAAGTGTGAATATATATATATTTTTTCTCTCTTGTACGGGAAAGAAATATACCTTCTCGTATAATCCTGTTGATCAAGTCTGCGTTCCTCTGTACGACGTTGCTTTATCTCCTGAAAACACAAACGTGAGCTAGCCGGCGGGTGGGTGCCGGAAACCTCTCCGATGCCTAAGTCAGAAAGATTATCAAGTAGGCAAAAGCTCTGTGTATTCAGGAAGCCAGAATTGTATTACCTCTTCACAGGTGATATTGGTGAGCTTATATAGGTTTCGCGTGGCACAATCCTAGTAGGACTCTAACTCCTCCACGCAGAGTCCTCTTAGGATTCACACTCCTGGAAGATAATGCTTATCCTCCAACACCCTCCCTCACTGCTTAAACCAAGTGAGATGGTTTTCCTTATGGCCGAACTACTTCAAGACCGAAATAACATTGCCCTGCCAGACTAACAAATCTAGACCGATCTAACTGTTACCTCGGTCTTCCACTCCTTTCTTCTACCTCGGCTTCACAAGCACGACCGAGCTATCCATAGAAGAACTAAGCCGAGCTAACCGTCAATCAAGCCTTAGAACGAAATACACACCTCGGTTCCGCACAGCGCGATCGAGCTACACCTCCCATGACGGAGACCGAACTAAACATACTTACTTCATCCAGCGACAAAACCTTACTCTGGACTGGTCTACCATTTGTCCGCAGCCCGGCTTCTAAGCCTCTTTACTTCAGTCCATAGAACGGCCCATAACCCTAGCTCGGCCCAATTTACAAATATAAATTACCCTCTCATCTCTATAATTGATTTTCACTGCTCATGTAACATGTATACCAAGTGATACTAGAAATTATAAAAATATTATGATATATTTTATGAAAATTATTCATCCTTTGATGAGTCGATTTTTCTTTTCCCCCTTTTTTTATCAATAAAATGAAAAAAATAAAAACGATGTAATTCTAAGGGATTTTGGCTTGGTTTGCCAATCAATTTTAATCATAAAGATGGGTTCCATTCGTTAGTTCTTGGTTCTTACAAATCCATTTCAGTTAGTTTTCTTTGTTTTGTTTTGTTTTGTTTTGTTTTTTTTTTTGTTAATTCCTGAACATGAATGGTGTGTTTGGTTTGTGTTTGTAGAGTAGTTTTTGAGATAAAAAGTACGAAAACTTGTTTGATTTGTCTTTTTTAAGAAATGATTTTGAAAAATTATTTTGAGAAGAGAGTCTTAAAAAAAGTGATTAATTTGATGTGTATGAGAGAGTGAGTGATTTTGGAAAGTAAAAGACTAAACAAAATTTTGAGATTTTTTTTAGAAAAATTTATTTGGTTTAATTACTCTTGAAAATTTATTTGTAAAAAAATTTTTCCAAAATTTTTTCTGTAAAAACAAATCAAACAAGGCCGAAGTTCCCCACTTGGTTTTTGATTCTTGGATTATTCATCAAAAGGTTACTATTTACGCAACCAGATTAATATTTCATTATACCAAATTTCTTATTGCACCATATGAAAAAATTTAAAATTTTGACTCTCTCTCCTTCCACTTGTCATAATACCAAACATACCCTCCTCTCTTACACAACTTTCCAAACCCTAACTCTTCCAACCACCTTCTCGGGCTGTTACTGCTCATCTCCGAAAACCACTGCTGCCAGCTCCGGCCTCCCACCCCCAGCTTCTCCGGGCCTTCCTTCCTCTCCTTCCTGATGGTTTCTGTAAGAACAAGAGAAAGAAAAGTAAATGGTGAGGTGTCACTGTTTAATTGGCTGTGGCTCTTTTTATTTTTTAAATTTTTTTATAGATATACATACACAAATATATTCAATAATGGCATGCACAAAGCTATGGATCTAATGATAGGATAATATCTGATCAAAAAAATAAATAAATAAATAATGATTGGAAAATATCAACTATGGTAATGATATTATAATACTATCATATACTATATATTCTCTAACAAAAGCAACCCATCATGGCTGAAAGAGTGGTACATTGAAAGTACAGACTGCTTGAGACTAATCGAATAATCTCAGACAAACATAACTAGCTTCAAAGTAGAAACAAAAACAAACCCAAAAAAAGAAAAAAGAAAAAACATCAAGGCAGGTGATTGATGATGAGATATTGGAAGGACAACAAACTGATGGACCGGGAGGCGAGACTAGTGGAATTTCACTGAACAAAACCATCTGCAAAATCAAACATGGCGGCAGCCATTGCCTGGTGGACCCGGAACGTAAGTACAACTGGATGGACCGGGAGGCGAGACCGGATCTTTCATTGTTCTATAACCTAACAGAGGTTTTGCAGTAGCGACTATGATCAGGATTATGATCATTATTGTATAGACCCTGCTAACATATGCTCTTGAAGCATTCATTTTTGCTGCCACAGAGAAAGAGAGAGAGGGTGGGTTAGGATTGCGAAATGGATGTGCATGTATATAAAGGCGAGTTAAAAGTCGAGTCAAATGCAGGACGTCATTTATTTTTGTAAGACAGCCTGGTGATGATTAGGATTGCCAAATGGATGTGCATGTATATAAAAAAGAATAATATTAGGAGTTATGAAAAAAATATTATGAAATGTATTATGAAGATATCTTTTTTAAGAATAAAGATTGGAATTCCCTTTTTTTCTACCTCCTTTGACCCCCTTTCTTTTTTGATTAGTCACTTTTTTTTTTTTTTTTTTTTCCCTCCAATCATCACCCGCCATGTGTGTATAGAGGTGGTGGGGATTAAAGCTTGAGGGGGTCTAAATCACTACTGTTTTTTTAAATTAGTATGTGGTGTTTTATTCTAGATATAATTCAAAAATAAAGAATCTTTTATAATTATTTTCATAATATTTTTTTTTATGATTCATAACATTACTCATATAAAAACGTGTTAAAAATCAAATGCAGTAGGGGTTTGGTCATTTATTGGAGTAATTTTTGTAAGACAAACTGGTGATTAGGATTGCGAAATGAATGTGCATGTATGCAAAAACGAGTTAAAAATCAAATGCAGGAGGGGTTTTGTCATTTATTGGAGTAATTTTTGCTTTAAATTAGAAGTTTTAAAAGAGCCACTAATGAGCTGAAAATTGAAAAAAATAAAATAGAAATAAAAGTCAAATTGTCACATTAATAATTAGCCTATCACCTATGCACGACGATGATTATAAATATTTATATTTATTTTAAATTTTTTTTTAATATATAAATTATGTTTTTTAAGATTTTTTATAAAAATAATTTAACAATCTTATCACTAATCATAGTGTATGGGAGAAGTTGAAAGGGTACTTCAGTAACTATGCACGGGTTGTATCTATAATTATTTGTATGAGGGATTTTAAATGGGATTTTTATTGATAAGTCCAATTTAGAAGTGCATTAACCCAAGAAGTCCATGAAGGAATTTTTTAACCCATTTAGTCCCATGTATGTATACTTTTATTCCATAAAGTCCATTTTCTTGATTTACATTATTTTCTTGGACACTTATGCCCTTATATTCAATTTTGATACTCTTATAAATATTTTTTGAACGATTAGTAATTTAATGATGTGAACATTCATATTTTAAATTTTATATTGGTAGGAATGTAAAATTGGCCCGTGGGCAGCCCGAAACCCGCCCGCGAGTCGGGGCGGGCCCGGCCCGGCCCGTTGACAATGTGAATATTCACATTGACATGTTAACATTCACATTAATAGGAGTGTAAAATTGGCCCGCGTCCCATGGCGTATGAAAACACCTTCATGACCATAGGCAGGTCGGCCCATTGACAATGTGAATATTCACATTGACATGTTAACATTCACATTGATAAGAGTACAAAATTGGCCCACGACCCATGGGCGGCTAAAAACCCGCCCGCGGCCCGGATAGGGCCCGACCCGCCCCATTGACAATGTGAATATTTACATTGACATGTTAACATTCACATTGATAGGAGTGTAAAATTAGCCCGCGCCCCGTGCATGCCCGAAACCCGCCCACGGCCCGTGGGCGGCCCGGGGCGGGCCCGGCCCGACCTGTTGACAATGTGAATATTCACATTGACATGTTAACATTTACATTGATAAGAGTATAAAATTGGCCAGCAGCCTAGGGCGGGCCCGGCCCGGCCCGTTGACAATGTGAACATTCACATTGACATGTTAACATTCACATTAATAGGAGTGTAAAATTGGCCCCCGTCCTATGGTGGCGCGAAACCCGCCCGCGGTCCATAGGCGGCTCGGGGCGGGCCCGGTCCGGCCCGTTGACAATGTGAATATTCATATTGACATATTAACATTCACATTGATAAAAGTATAAAATTGGACAGCAGCCCATGGGCGGCCAAAAGCCCATCTGCCCGCGACCCGGGGCGGGCCTGGTCCGGCCCGTTGACAATGTGAATATTCACATTGACATGTTAACATTCACATTGATAAGAGTGTAAAATTGGCCTGCAGCCCGTGGGCGGCCCGAAACCCGCCCACGGCCCGGGGACGGCCCGGGGCGGGCCCGGCCCGGCCTGTTGACAATGTGAATATTCACATTGACATGTTAATATTCACATTGATAAGAGTGTAAAATTGGCCCGTGACCCGTGGGCAGCCCGAAGCCCGACCTCGGGCTGGGGCGGGCCCGGTCCGTTGGCAATGTGAATATTCACATTGACATGTTAACATTCACATTGATAGGAGTGTAAAATTGGCCCGCAGCCCGTGGGCGGCCCGAAGCCAGACCGCAGCCCGAGGCGGGCTTGGCCCGACCCGTGACAATGTGAATATTCACATTGACATGTTAACATTAATATTGATAGGAGTGTAAAATTTGTCCGCTGCCCGAAGCTCGCCCGCGGCCCGGGGTAGGCCCGGACCCAAACCCGAGCCGCCCCGGGCCGCCCATGGGATGCGAGTCAATTTTACACTCTTATCAATGTGAATGTTAACATGTCAATGTGAATATTCATATTGTCAACAGGCTACGCCGTGGGCGGGTTTCGAGCAGCCACGGGGCACGGGTTAATGTTACACTCTTATCAATATGAATGTTAACATGTCAATGTGAATATTCACATTGCCGCATACATTTGGCGGGTTCGGCGACCACGGGCACAAGTTAATGTTACACTCTTATCAATGTGAATGTTAACATGTCAATGTGAATATTCACGTTGTCAATGGGCGGGGCCCGCCCCGGCCGGGGCCGGGCTTCGAGCTGCCCACAGGTCACGGGCCAAGTTTACACTGTTATCAATGTTAATATTAATATGTCAATGTGAATATTCACATTGTCAACGATCGGCGAGCATGCCGCCAGCGCAGCTTCGGCCTGCCACGGGCCAATTTTACATTCCTATTAATGTGAATGTTAATATGTCAATGTGAATATTCACATTGTCAACGGGCCGGGCTGGGCCGGGTTCGCCCCGGCCCGCCCATGGGACGCGAGTCAATTTTACACTCTTATCAATGTGAATGTTAACATGCCAATGTGAATATTCACATTGTTAATCTGCCGAGTTCGCCCGCCACGCCATGGGCTATTTTTTGGGCACCCACGGGGCGCGGGCTAATTTTATACTCTTATCAATGTGAATGTTAACGTGTCAATGTGAATATTCACCTTATCAACGGGTCGGGCCGGGCCCGCCAGACAAATTTCTGGAGAGCCGCGTTTTTTTTCAAAGTCGCAGGCTAATTTTACACTCCTATCAATGTGAATGTTAACATGTCAATGTGAATATTCACATTGCCAACGGGCTGGGCCCGGGCCGGCCCGGCCCGGACCCGAGCTTCGAGCTGCCCACGAGTCACAGGCTAATTTTACACTCTTATTAATGTTAATGTTAATACATCAATGTGAATATTCACATTATGAACGGGCCGGCCCGGGCCCGCCCCAGGCGGCGGGCTGGCTTCGGGCCGCCCACGGGCCACGAGCCAATTTTACACTCTTATCAATGTGAATGTTAATTTGTCAATGTGAATATTCACATTATCAATCTGACCGGCCGAGCCGAAACTATTTTTTGGCTGTTACGGCCCGACTTGAATTTTTCCCGGCACCCACGAGGCCATAGGCCGGGCCCCTACACATTGACGATATGAACATTCACATTGACGGTGTGAACATTCACATTAGGGGTATTTTGGTAATTATGTCACCCATAAGACTTATTGAAATATAAGAAAATAATGTGAACTAAATAGAACATAAGTAGATGAAAAGGATATTTTGGTCTTCTTATATCAAATTGGACCTAATGGAATAGTCAAAAAGAATATGGGTTGGATGGAATAAAACTCTTAAAAAATGAATTTATCAAAAAAGCTCCCGATTTTAAATGCTGATTAGAGAATTTTGACCAAATCAATAAATCTAGGCATGTGAAAAAATACGTGGATTGAAAAAAGGTAATAAATGCTGATCAGGGGATATAGATGTGAATTGTGATTTTTAAATGTGTTTTTTTTTTTTTTGAAATGTCTTTTTCATATTATATTAAAGTTTAATATTTTGATAATAATCATATGTGTTGTACTTTTCAATATATTTTTTTTATGCTTGTTCTTAATGCATTAAAGTGTTATTATGAGGAATAATAATTATATATGTTGGGACTTTTCAAGAAATTCATGTGTTGGACATTTTAAGGAATTTTTTTTATATTTATTCTTAATACATTAAAGTGTTATTATAAGGGTAAGACGTGGAGAAATTAATAAATGCTAAGTTTTTTTTTTTTTTTTAAATACAATCTAATCATTATCAATAATTGCTACTTTAAAAATCAAATCAAATCACAAATATTTTTATGCTATCAAACTACAATCATATTTTTTCATAAATAATTGTAAAGAAAAACCATTAAAACAGTAAATAAAAGATTAAATCATATTAAAAAAAAGAACCATTGAACAAATTATAATTACATCACATTTTTCCATAATAAAAATAAATAAATAAATGAAAAAAAGAACCATTGACTAACTACAATTACATTAAAAAAAAGAACAATTGAACTAACTACAATCACATTTTTTTTCTTTGTGAGTGTTTATGTTTATCTAACTTCAATCATATTAAAAATAAAATTAAAATAGTAAATAAAAAGATTAAATAACATTAAAAAAAAAACTATTAAACTAACTACAACAATCATATTAAAAAAAAGAGCCATTGAACAAATTACAATTACATCACATTTTTTCCATAATAAAATAAATAAATGAAAAAAAATGAACTATTAAACTAACTACAATCACATTAAAAAAAAGAATTATTCAACTAATTATAATAACATTTTTCTCTTTGTGAGGGTTTATATTTATCTAACTTCAATCATATTAAAAAATCAAATTGTAATTTTTTATTCGCTAGATAAATCACAAATATTTTTATGCGCTATCTAATTACAATATTAAAATAGTAAACAAAAGGAAAAGTCAAGAAGGAGAAAACAAAAAAAAGACTTAGGCTCTGTTTGGTTGTGCTCTGTAATCAATTTTCTACCCGTGTGTTGGAACATGATGTTTGGTTTCGTTTTCAAATCAATTTTCTACACTCTGCAGAGAGAACTCTGATGCACATGCGCCTTTTTTGTCCACCCGGTGGACCACCCGGATGTTCACCCGGATGTCCGGCTGATTTCCAGATTTTTTTTTTTTTTTTTTTTTGCAATTGATTTACATAATCGGGACAAATATTTTCTGAAATTTTTTAAATTTTTTATGTGCTTTAAAATAATTTTGAGTTGTATGATTAGTTATGAGATGTAAATTTTTGTATCACATATCAAATGTCACATCAATAATTTCCCACTCAAATCAAACTTCTTTTCCAAAACTATTTTCAAAACTCTTTACAAAACAAATTTTCTACACTCAAATCATAATTCCACAACACACAAACTCAAAATACAACTCATACTCTCAAATTACATTTACAAAACACAACCAAACGCTACCTTATTATTTGCATATGTGGTCACTGAAGTTGAAAGTGTAGAAGTGAGAAGTCAAGAATGAAAAAACAAAAAGGAGACTCACTGTTTGCAATAGGTATGTGAAAAGTTAAAAAGAGTGTGTATGTTGGAAAAGTTAAAAAGACTTGGAAGAATTTAATAAGTGTTAAGTTTTTTTTTTTTCAAAAAAAAATAAAAAAAAAAAGTTAAGAAATTAAGGTTCATATATTAGAACTCTTATAAAACTTGTGGGTTAGAGATAGATATAAATAAATAGATAGATATAGATATAGGTATTTATATTTATTTTAAATTTTTTTAATATACAAATTATTTGTTTTGAAAAAAGTACTGCAATAATTATGAGAGAAGTCAAAAAGTCTTGTAAGTTGAGAAAAGTTAATAAATGCTGAGGTTAAATTTTTTTTTTTAAAAAACAAAAAATTAAAAAATTAGGATTGACATATTGAAGTTCCCACAGACTTTGAGGGTTAAATTCCTCCTTTTACTAATATATAGTACTAGCCTATCACTCGTGCTATGCACGGGATAATTATAGATATTTATATTTGTTTTTATTTTTTTTAATATATAAATTAAATACATGGGGTTTGACCGAGGAGTTTGAAAGAATTTAATAAGTGTTTATTTTTTTTTTTTCAAAAAACAAAACAAAAAAATTAAGAGGGAAAAAAATTAAGAGGCATTTACACCATAATTACATGGGTCTCTTGGAGATGCAAAAAGTAAGGAAATTATGATTTCATTTATTGCGTTATATTTGTTTTAATTTTTTTTAATATATAAATTAAATACATGGGTTTGACCGAGGAGTTTGAAAGAATTTAATAAGTGTTTATTTATTTTTTTTTCAAAAAACAAAACAAAAAAATTAAGAGTGAAAAAATTAAGAGGCATTTACACTATAATTATATGGGTCTCTTGGGGATGCAAAAAGTAAGGAAATTAGAATTTCATTTATTGCGTGTCAATAGTGTAATTATTATAAACCAATCACCAATCACCAAGTCAATTTTTTTTAAAAAAAATATTAAAAAACTCAGGAAATTAGGATGTGCATGTTGGAGCTTCCACAAGCCTTGGGTTTTAAAAGACCCTTCGACCGAGGAGTTTGAAAGAATTTAATAAGTGTTTTTTTTTTTTTCAAAAAACAAAACAAAAAAATTAAGAGGGAAAAAAATTAAGAGGCATTTGCACCATAATTACATGGGTCTCTTGAGGATGCAAAAAGTAAGGAAATTATGATTTCATTTATTGCGTTATATTTGTTTTAATTTTTTTTAATATATAAATTAAATACATGGGTTTGACCGAAGAGTTTGAAAGAATTTAATAACTGTTTATTTTTTTTTTTTTCAAAAAACAAAACAAAAAAATTAAAAGGGAAAAAAATTAAGAGGCATTTACACCATAATTACATGGGTCTCTTGGGGATGCAAAAAGTAAGGAAATTAGGATTTCATTTATTGCGTATCAATAGTGTAATTATTATAAACCAATCACCAATCACCAAGTCAATTTTTTTTAAAAAAAATATTAAAAAACTCAGGAAATTAGGATGGGCATGTTGGAGCTTCCACAAGCCTTGAATTTTAAAAGACTCTTTTCCTTAATATATAGATAGATGAGATCCACATGATATCATATCATTAATAATGTATTAGTAGTGTTAAATTAATTATATGAAATATTTTTCTTTTCGTGAGACAGCCTGGTGATTAGGATTGCGAAATGGATGTGCATGTATATAACGGCGATAAGTGCATGTATATACAGTAAAAGTCAAACGCAGGAGGGGTTTGGTCATTTATTGGAATATTTTTTTGCAAAAATGTTTTGAAATTCTAAAAACTGATTGTTTGGTTCCATTTTTTTAAAAATACCTTTTAAAAATTTTATTTTCTTATTTTTTGTATTTTTTTATTTTTATTGAATTTTTTTAATATTTTAAATATTTTTTTTATTTTTTAGACACACCTAACATAAATACTCTTAAAAAGTAAAAAATTATAAATTTTTTTTTTAAAATTTACTAAATATCAAAAATACAAAAAAAATACAAGAGTTCAATATATTTTTTGTATTTTTATGTATTTATTAATTTTTTAAAATATTTTTTCACAAATTTTTTAATTTTTAGATACATCTAAAAATTAAAAAAATATTAATTTAGAAAATATTCACTAAAAAAAATATTTAAAATTTTAAAAATATTCACTAAAAAGAAAAAAAATACGAAAATAAAAAAAATCAACTTTCAAAAAATTTAATTTAGAAAATTCAAATCAAATACACTAGTTTTAATTTATATGGGATCCCATTTGATGTGATTTTTTTTTTTTAAATCTCATTAAAGCTTACTTAAGGTCCTAATTTTAGAATGATGTATTATCGTTGCATTTTTTTTTGGTAAGACGGCCTGTGATGTGATGTGGAATACTTCACTTTTCTTTTGAACTCGGGAATGTTCCACTTGGTTGATAATTTTTCCGGTCTAGTCGGTGCACTCACGTGCGATGAATTAAATGAAGATGATGAGATAAGATGCCCTTGCCGACATGGGAAGCGCTTTTTTCGTTTTTTTAAACAGTTTTAAAATTTTAAATTCAACTCGATAAGAAAAAATTATAAAAAAATTTATAAAAAATAAAAATATGACAAAATAAATAAATTTTTTTTTACTTATTTTCATTTTTAATGATTTTTTTTGAATTTTTTTTTTAGATTCATCTAGATAAAACCAATCAAAAAAATAAAAAATTTTGATATAATTTTGAAAAAAAAAAAAAAACACTAAAAACCAAAAAAAAATAAAAAAAGAGATGATTTTTTCTACCCCCAAAACGGCCCTTATAGATTTAGGTTTCATTTGAGATATGAGTTGATTTTTTAGTTTTTTAATTTTTTGACTATTTTAGTATGGGATTAAAAAATCTTTTTTGAAATAATTTTTTTAGTTTTTTTAACTTTTGTGAAAGAAAAAAAAATAATTATAATTTAAATGTGATATTTTATCTTATTAATTTTATAATTTATTTTTTTTTTTTATAACTTTTTCAACTAAAAAATCCAAAAATCTCATGCCGAACGAGCTCTTACAAATTAGAAGTACCATTTGATTTGAGCACTCAGCTGAAGAAAACAATATAAAATGTCTTTGATAGCATTTAGTAGAGTTTTCTGAATATAATTTGATAATAGAATTGTATTTTATATTTGTAAGTTTTAAAATTATACTTTAAGTATAAAAAATTTGTTTAGTTATGAGTTTTAAAAAAAGTTTTGAATTGAGTTTTGACTTGAGTGTTGAATTGAGTTTTTAATATTTGATGTGATATGTGAAATAAGAAAATTTGTTTAGTTACGAGTTTTGAAAAGAGTTTTCAAAATTTAATTCAAATTGTTATAACTCATAACCAAAAACACTACTCAAAACTCTATCGAAAATTCGGATCAATAAGCAAACTCTTTTTAAAATTCAATTAAAAAAATTAAGGGTAAACTACCAATAGGTCCTACTTTGGAGACTTATTACCCAATAGGTCCTACTTTGGAGACTTATTACCCATTAAGTCCTATTTGATATAATTTATTAAGTGATAAAGATAAATTTATCAGTCTTTTTTTTTATGAATAATTTTATAGTGATAAATTTATCAGTCTCTTTGTTTTATGAATAAATTTTTAGTGATAAATTTATCACTCTCTTGTTTTTAGTGTTAAATTTATTAGTTAGGACCTGTAGGTAAATAAGTCTAGTTAACAGGACTAATTGGTAAGTACCCCAAAAATTAATTATTAATAGAAAATTACATTAATCAATTTTTTTAATTGAAAATATTACAAAGGCAATAAAAAAAATTCAAAATAAATATTCAATTACTGATATAAAATAACTTTTGATTGTATATTTGGTTCGAATTTTTTTAAAATATTTTTCAGTTAAAATATTTTTATATTTTTAATAATCACTGTCACAAATTATTTGCTATTTATTGTATTGTTATTTTCAAATAAATGGCTAAAAAAATTATCACGTATTATCTATGTGGGAATCAAACAAAAATTAGAATATTATTTTGTTAGTATCTACACAGTTTACTACACACAATTTAATTTTATTCAAATTTTTTTATTCGGTTTCAACAGAAAATTAATCTACAATAGCACAAACACATGTATGTATGTATGAAAGAGTTACCTAAAAAAAAAAAAAAACTGTAGTGTTCAACCGGCTGGACATCTGGGGGGATGTCCTATAGACTCAAAAAAATCAAAAACTGTATGAAAAGGAGTTTTGCATTGAAAGTTTGTTTTGGAATGAGTTTTGCCAAATATGAAACAGAAATGTATTTTAAAATGTATGGTGGAATTAATTTTTAAAAATCCCATCACTACAGGAAAACAGAGTAAAAAACACGGAGGAATTAGCGACGGTGCGCCTTCCGTAGCAAAAAATCGTTTTTTGCGACGGTAACTTTACCCGTCGCAAATAATAGCCTTTAGCGACGGTACGTTCCCGTCGGTAATAAAACTACGCGGAGGGGTCGGAAATGCGGAAGTATTAGCGACGGTAAAAAAAATCGTCGCAGAAAATCCCCTTTTTGAGACGGCGTATGGTTGCTGTCGCAAACAGTGGATCATTTGCGACGGAAATTTGCCGTCGTAAAAAAATGTTATTCAAACGGCGCCGTTTTACGATCAAATGACTACTATTTGCGACGGGCTACAACATACCGTCGCAAAAAGTAAAATAAAAACCACGCCCGCCCTTCTTTTTCCTGTTGCCGCTCGACCTTCATCCCCAAATCCCTAACTTCATCCCAAATCCCTAACTTCATCCCCCAAATTTCTCAAAGCAGACTCACGGGTAGTGGTGCTCTACGACGGCGAAAAGCAAAGGCGGTGGTCTTGGCGGCAAGACAGTAGTGCTCCTCCCATGACGACTCTCTCTCTCTCTCTCTCTCTCTCTCTCTCTCTCTCTCTCTCTCTCTCTCTCTCTCTCTCTGTATATATATATACATGAATGTCTATATATATATATATAAATCTGTATTTATTTATATATTCAGATAAATCATCCATATATATAAATCATCATATATCTCAAATCTGTCTATATATATAAATCAGATTTATTTATATATCTGTATAAATATGTCCATATATATAAATCATCCATATATCTCAAATCTGTCTATATATATAAATCAGATTTATTTATATATCTCAGATAAATCAGATTTCATATATATAAAAATCAGATATAAAAATGTATTTATATATCCAGTATTTCATATATATAAAATCAGATAAAAGTTCAAAAACTTGTTGTGGAAAAAAAATAGAATCAAGAAATTAGATTTATATTTTGAAAAAGTTATGAAAATAAATAATAATTTCATATATATTTAATAGGACAAATTAAATTTAGTGCATTTAAGGTTAAGATTAATGTTGATAATGAATGAGTTTAGTTTGATTGTCAAAAACCTCAATGGTTTATTTGCATGAAATTTCAAAAATTTATTAAATAATGTTGAAATATGTATGTGTCTTAGACAATATATTTGCAAAATATGTATGTGTCTTAGACAATATAAATTGAAAACCAATCAAAATATTAGGGTTTATTTTTATTTTCACTTATTTATTCTGTTTATTAGGTTTTTTTTTTTTTTTTTTTTTTGTATTTTTTGACGTTTAATATGACAATTTATTTATTTGCGGAGAGGAATGCTATCATTTACTTGGTTTGCGTAGGTATTATATTTAGAGTTACTTTGGTGAGATATTTTTGTGGATGTGTACAGATGATGGATAAGAGTTGGATTGATTTGCTAAATAGGATGTTGAGTGAATACATTAATGGGATTGATGAATTCCTTGTGTTTGCCTACACCAATAGGGTTGAAGGTTCGATGATCAGTTGTCCGTGTAGGAAGTGTGAGAATCGATACTATTTTGTACGAGATAGTATACGGGAGCATCTGATTTTGAATGGTTTTTTTAAAAAATACAAACATTGGATTAATCATGGGAAATCTTACATATCTCTGCATGGTAATCGAGAGAATGAAACATTAGCTAATTTAGACATTGGAAATGATATGATTGGAATGATACAAGGGGCTTTGGGAAATCCACATGTCGGTACAAGTGTTGAGGGTGATGAACCACAGGGGCCTGATCCCCATCTCAACCCCACCAAATCACCAAATGCGCAGAGATCAGAAGTATTTCAAACTTCTTCAAGATGCACAAAGTGAATTGTATCCGGGTTGTCAGAAGTTCACATCTTTGTCATTCATTGTTCAACTTCTACATTTGAAGGTGCTTAATCAGTGGACAAACAAGTCTGTTGACATGTTGCTTGAGTTATTGAATGAGGCGTTCCCGTTGGGTGTGAAACTCCCGGACTCATATTATAAAGCTCAAAAGGTCATAACAGATTTGGGCTTCACGTATGAGACGTGGGATGCATGTCCCAACAGTTGCATGTTGTTTCGAAACGAGGACGCCAATCTTGATAAATGTGTCATATGCAACAGTTCTAGATAGAAATCAAATGGTGATGGTGGTTCAAATGGTCCTAACACAGGTGGCAAACAAATAGCTGCAAAACAGATGAGGTATTTTCTTTTAAAGTCAAGGTTGCAGAGGTTGTTTATGTTATCCAAGACGGCCAAGTTAATGAGATGGCATGCAGAGGAACGAACTGATGATGGTGTCTTCAGGCATCCTGACTCCTTGCATGGAAAGATTTTGACCGGAATATTGACTTTAGTAATGATTGCGAAGTGTAAGGCTTGGCTTAGCATCGATGGTTTTAACCCATTCAGACGATGAACATAGTTCATAGCACTTGGCCTGTTGTGCTCATTCCATACAACTTGCCGCCATAGATGTGCATGAAGCAACCATTTCTAATTTTATCCGTGCTTATTGACGGCCCGAAAGGACCTGGTGACAAGATTGATGTGTATATGCAACCGTTGATTGAGGAGTTGAAAGAACTATGGAATGAGGGTGTGTCAACATTTGATGCATCAACAAATCAAATGTTTCAAATGCATGCAGCTTTACTGTGGACAATTAGTGATTTTCCTGCATACGCAAACTTGTCAAGATGGAGCACTAAAGGAGAATATGCATGTCCTTGTTGCAATAAGGAAACTACATCGTATTGGTTGAAGCATAGTAGGAAACAATCATACTTGGGTCATCGCAGATTTTTACCTACTGGCCATAAATTCCGGAAGGATAAAGTATCATTTGATGGTAGGCGGGAAGTCAGACTCAAACCAAAATTGTTGTTTGGAACTGAGATGTTGCTACAATTAGAATCTGAGGGTATTTTAACCCAATACAATAGGGATGACCTGAAAGAGAGGCATAGGAGACAGGTAGAGAAGGAGAAAGCTGGACATCGCACCCATAGTTAGAAGAAAAAGAGTATCTTTTATGAATTGCCATATTGGGAGCACAATCTAATAAGACACAACCTCGATGTGATGCATATAGAGAATAATGTTTGTGACAATGTGTTGTGGACAATATTAGGGGTTGCAGGAAAATCGAAGGATGGTGTTAATACTCGGCGTGATTTACAAGATATGAATATTGGAAAACCCCTACATTTGCAGTTAAGAGGGTCGAATAAAGCCTATTTACCACCAGCACAATTCACGATGACCAAGGATGAGAAAGATTTGTTCTTGAAAGTGTTGAAGGAAGTAAGAGTTTCCGACGGGTATTCATCCAATATATCACGTCGTGTGCGCTTACATGATAGAAGTATTGGGGGTCTTAAGAGCCACGATAGTCATATTCTGATGCAACAACTTATTCCATTGGCTATTCGCAGATCGTTACCGAAGAATGTAATTGAACCCTTGATTGAATTGAGCAATTTCTTTAGACAATTGTGTTCGAAAGTGAATCGTGCGACGGATTTGCAATATATTAAAGATCGTATCGCTGTAACACTTTGTCATCTAGAGAAAATATTTCCTCCGAGTTTTTTTGATATAATGGAGCACTTGCCTATACATCTAGCTGATAAAGCGTTATTGGGTGGAGCGATTAGGTTTGATGGATGTATCCAATTGAGAGGTATCTTCTTACTTTGAAGCAATACGTGCGTAATAGAGCTCGTCTGAAGGATCAATTGCTAAAGGATATCTTATGGAAGAATGCATGAATTTTTGTGCACAATATCTCGTGATGTGGAAACTAAATCTAGTCGACCGTGAGGAACTATAGTGGTCGATAATTTGGGTCATGCTACTGGTGAAAACACAAGCTTTTATCTTGATAATACTTCTTGGGTACAAGCTCATCGGTACATCTTATGCAATATAAGCGCGGTTCAACCATTCATAAAGTAGGTTAAGTCACTCACTCAATATTTTATTATGTTTTATTGAATTTTCAACTAAATTTTTTGTATGGCTAAAATTTCAATCTACACAGCAAACACCTTGAAGTACTTAAGCTCAAAATGCCTCGTGTCGACGATCATCAACTTCGGCGTGAATATTTTGAAACTTTTCACATTTGGTTCAAGGAACATGTATGTATTTAACTCTATACATTCTAGTTCCTTAAATCGATCTACATTTTAAATTTTACATTTTCGTGTTAAATAGGTCCAAACTTTGCGAAGGACTACTGATGTCATACTTTTTGAAGAGATTATTCTATTGGCAAATGGTCCTCATAACCTGGCAAGGAGGTTCAACGGGTATATACTGAATGGGTTTCGATATCGAGTAAAGGCCATGGATGATCGTCGAGCCACACAAAATTGTGGTGTAGCTTTGAAGGCAGATACCATAAGTTATGCTAGTCGAAAAGACAAGAATCCTCGTCTAGGGTCTGTGTACTATTATGGACAATTGACAGATATTGTTGAGATTCGATATTCCAATGAGAAGAAACATGTGTTGTTTAAGTGTGATTGGATTGACAACATTCACGGAAAGAAAGAAGATGTCTTCAATTTCACGTTGGTGAACTTCAATCATTTGTTGTACCGAGATGATCGAATTACCAATGAACCTTTCATCTTGGTGTCCCAAGCAGAGCAAGTTTGATATGTTGCAGACCCGTTACAACCAGACTGGCAAGTCGTGGTGAAGATGTCTCAAAGAGGTTTATTTGATATGAGTTCGACTGATCCACAAATCGAGCCATACATGAGCCAACAATTGGAAGAAAATATAATGCTTCGTGATGAAGAAGTTGGTTGGGTGAGGAAGCGCGAAGAAAAGCAGTTGATGTTCAAATAGTGATATGTAATCAACATTAGTAATTCAATTAAGGCCAAGGTTGTAGTTAATCATCAATTTCTTAATTGTATTAGTTCAATTCATGTCATATTATAGTTGATGACAAACCATTGTCTATGTTTCTAATGTCAATTAATGTTATATTGCTTGCAGATTATTATGGGAAGGAAGAGAAGCTGATCATTCCCGGTAAGATGATGTCGATGTGCTACATAACAGACATCGATAGCACCACCATCGAGGAGGCATCACATCGGCCCGATGTCGGAGGGGCCATTAGTGCCACCACCATCGAGGGGCCATTCGCCGTATCGGCCACCATCGATGGCACCACAGCTGACTACCATGTACTCGGCCTCCACGCCTACCATCGGTCGTCCACCATCAGCCGGCTTTCCAGCCGACTATCATCATCGACTTATGAGCCATCCGCAGTATATAAATTTGCTTTGATTTGCATGAAAATTATTTACACATACATTTATTTATGCTCATTATATATAACTTGTTTATTCTCATTGTATTTTGCGGACCCTTCACTTCTTCTGCCACATCGGGTTTATTTGATATGATTTGTATTCACATTATTTAAATTTGCATTTGTTTGTTATCATTGCATATTGTTTATTATTATTGTATATCGCAGGTCATGTTAGTTCTTCATCAACCTCGACTAGGGGTGGTAGAGGATGTGCCAAGGGCATTAAAGAGTGGGTCTTGGTAAAAAATTTGGACATACAATTTGATGGAAATTCTTGTCAATAGGATAACGTGGCCAAGTTAATTACTCAACTTGGCATTATTGTGCGGAATGGTAACATTGTTCCTCTTACTTTTCTTGGCGAAGCAGTGTGCCTGATGATATTGTTGATGCTATCTGGAAGGATGTGAAGGTAAAAGTATATTTTTGTCCACAAATTCGAATTCCAAATTTGTGTTATACTTAGCCTTAAACGTTGTGTTTTATAGGACAATTTGAATATATGTTTAGAGGAGTACAAGCCAATCTGCATGAAAAACTGCAACAGCATATGGAAGGATCACAAGAACAAGCTTAAGGCTAAGTATTTCAAGCCTAGAAGCTCTGATCCTAATCTGAAGGATGATGTTCCTATGAACGTTGTGCCAAGCCAGTGGGAACAACTTGTGGAGTATTGGCGTACTTCCGATGCTGAGGTATACAATTACGTTATATTTATGATATGTAAACATACAAATCATATTTACATACTTACATTTGTTGAACCTGTTATAGAAAATTGCAAGTAGGAACGCTAAAAATCGGCGAGCTCACGGCATAGCTCATACCACAGGGCGTACTACTTTCTCTCAGATACGGCATGAGGTTTACATTTTATTGTTTTATTTTTGTATATAAATAAACATTGTATATTTGTAAATTATTTGGATTCTAATTTTCATATTTCTAAAAAAAATTTAGATGACCGATGAGGAGTCTCTTGATAAGATGAATGTTTGGCTTATGACACGTAGAGTAGATGACCCAGAGGTTATCCAGACCTTGGTAGTTTCCAAACACCTTTGATTGTATTTAAAGTTTATTTTTTGTGTGTCAACCACCTTAATTTGGTGTATACTTGTATGTCTTATTCAATACAGGATGAGTTTAATCGTCAACTCTCTATGCTACCTGAGGATGGTCGGACTTTGGAGGCTAGGAATGCCATTTTCCATGAGTTGATAGGTCATGACAGACATGGATATTGTCGCACATACGGGAGAATCGTGCCTCGGAGAGTGGTGTATAAAGATGGTGCTGGGCCATCACAGTCAATACCCCAGCCATCGACTATTGAGCAGATCACGCAACAGGTTCGTGCTAAGCTAAGGAAGGAGCTGCGAGCAGAGTTCTCTTCACATTTGGAGCAGATGAGAGCTGAGATGATGGCCCTTGTGTCACAGGGGGCGAGTGTCGATCCCAACAGACAGGTTCCATATAAACATCACAATTGTTTGATAGTTCAATTTTCACTCAAGATTATGTATGAAATTCGAATATGATTAACACATTATGCACTGACTAACATAGGTTCCTGATGCATCGAGTGGCCACCGGGCATTTAGGGAATCTGCAGAAGACGAGAATCCATATACACCACCACCAGAAGATCAGGTATAAAATGTATCTTTGCATTCTAAGCTAAAATGTATCTTTGCATTCTTTACATTCTAAGTTAAGAGACTTGTGGGAGAAACTTGAATTCGAGGAGTTAATGCCCCAAAATCACCAAACCGCGTCGGTTTAGGACAAAACTTGGCACACACGACCTCCTAGGCACGAGAGACTTTTGGGAGAAGACGGGGCTCGAATCGGGTTCCCGGTTTGGGAGTTAGAGCCGGATTTCACTTTAGGCAAACTACTTCCTTAAGAAACTTGAATTCGAGGCGTTAACGCCCCAAATCACCAAACCGCGTCGGTTTAGCACGAAACTTGGCACACACGACCTCCTAGGCACGAGAGACTTGTGGGAGAAGACGGGGCTCGAATCGGGTTCCCGGTTTGGGAGTTAGAGCCGAATTTCACTTTAGGCAAACTACTTCCTTAAGAAACTTGAAGTCGAGGAGTTAACGCTCCAAAATCACCAAACCGCGTCGGTTTAGCACGAAACTTGGCACACACGACCTCCTAGGCACGAGAGACTTATGGGAGAAGACGGGGCTCGAATCGGGTTCCCGGTTTGGGAGTTAGAGCCAGATTTCACTTTAGGCAAACTACTTCCTTAAGAAACTTGAATTCGAGGCGTTAACGCCCCAAAATCACCAAACGGCGTCGGTTTAGCACGAAACTTGGCACACAAGACCTCCTAGGCACGAGAGACTTGTGGGAGAAGACGGGGCTCGAATCGGGTTCCCGGTTTGGGAGTTAGAGCCGGATTTCACTTTAGGCAAATTACTTCCTTAAGAAACTTGAATTCGAGGCGTTAACGCCCCAAAATCACCAAACCGCGTCGGTTTAGCACGAAACTTGGCACACACGACCTCCTAGGCACGAGAGACTTGTGGGAGAAGACGGGGCTCGAATCGGGTTCCCGGTTTGGGAGTTAGAGCCGGATTTCACTTTAGGCAAACTACTTCCTTAAGAAACTTGAATTCGAGGCGTTAACGCCCCAAAATCACCAAACCGCATCGGTTTAGCACGAAACTTGGCACACACGACCTCCTAGGCACGAGAGACTTGTGGGAGAAGACGGGGCTCGAATCGGGTTCCCGGTTTGGGAGTTAGAGCCGGATTTCACCTTAGGCAAATTACTTCCTTAAGAAACTTGAATTCGAGGAGTTAACGCCCCAAAATCACCAAACCGCGTCGGTTTAGCACGAAACTTGGCATACACGACCTCCTAGGCACGAGAGACTTGTGGGAGAAGACAGGGCTCGAATCGGGTTCCCGGTTTGGGAGTTAGAGCCGGATTTCACTTTAGGCAAACTACTTCCTTAAGAAACTTGAATTCGAGGCGTTAACGCCCCAAAATCACCAAACGGCGTCGGTTTAGCACGAAACTTGGCACACACGACCTCCTAGGCACGAGAGACTTGTGGGAGAAGACGGGGCTCGAATCGGGTTCCCGGTTTGGGAGTTAGAGCCGGATTTCACTTTAGGCAAATTACTTCCTTAAGAAACTTGAATTCGAGGAGTTAACGCCCCAAAATCACCAAACCGCGTCGGTTTAGCACGAAACTTGGCACACACGACCTCCTAGGCACGAGAGACTTGTGGGAGAAGACAGGGCTCGAATCGGGTTCCCGGTTTGGGAGTTAGAGCCGGATTTCACTTTAGGTAAACTACTTCCTTAAAAAACTTGAATTCGAGGCGTTAACGCCCCGAAATCACCAAATGGTGTTGGTTTAGCACGAAACTTGGCACACACGACCTCCTAGGCACGAGAGACTTGTGGGAGAAGACGGGGCTCGAATCGGGTTCCCGGTTTGGGAGTTAGAGCTGGATTTCGGTCCAGTCAAAATTATTTACTAAACTATCTTTCTAATTATATAGTAGTCAATTTTTTTTTAATATTTTTCTGTAATTAAAATATTAACACCATTATATGGTTTTTAATTATTTTTATCTTGTTTTTTTCAGATATTTCCTGAGTAGCAGTTGGCTTCTTCTGGAATGTGGGCATATAAAGATTATGACCAAATTTTGTTTTTGTAACCCACGAATGAATCAAGACGAAACTTTTGATTTTGATTTATGTTATTTAAATTTGTGAGCAACATTATGTATGTATTATGCGACGTTATGTAGTGGCATAATTTTTATTGTTATGAATTTTTATTTATGTATTGTTATGAATGGAACAATATTATTAATTTTTATTATATGTCAACTTTTGTTTATGTATGGATTTATATTATTCTGTAATTTTTGAATTTTTTTATAGTTATTTTTTATTTTATATAGGTTATTTTAATTTTTTTAATAATTTCTCAACAGTTTTTTTTTTTTTTTTTTTGAGACGGCATAAGAACCCGTCGCAAAAAAGAGTAATAAACTTTTGACGGCACCAATACAATTAAAAAGCTGTGAAATTGTAATTGACAAGAAACCTTTAGCGACGGTAGACGTTGCCGTCGCCAATATTTATAAGCTGCCAGAGTTTTAGCGACGGTAATTCTGCCGTCTCAAAAACCCACTTTTAGCGACGGGAATTATGTACCGTCGCTAAAACTGATATATTCTTCCATTATTGGCGATAGAAAAAGTGCCGTCGCAAAAAAGGCACCCTCCCGTCGCAGAAACTAATGGCGACGGCACTTACCGTCGCTAAAGCTCTTTTGCAACCCCTTTTGTCGCGACCCTCCCTTCCCGTCGCAAAAAGCCAAATTACCGTTGCAAAAAGTATTTGCGACGGGATCCAGGGCATTTGCGACGGCCGCCTACCGTCGCAAAAAACAATTTTTTTGGTAGTGCATCCAAACACTTTGATCACGTGAAGAGGTAAAATTATATTTGGAAAGCTATATCAAACACAGGCTTTGACTTTCTGGGTTGCACCCACATCATTTCCAGGTGTTTTTTTCTTTTTTCTTTTTCTTTTTTCTCAAAATCCATTCATCCTTACCAGTCAAATTAAGAGAAATTAGTTAATCCATCTAAATTCTCAGACTTCCCCTTACCTAATAATAAATTTGAACCTTAATCATTAAAAAGAATAACAAACTCTCTTACTAATTAGAACGATTCCTTGATAGTATTTTAGGAGTCCTTCACCTTCTACCTTCCCTGACTCCCAAAATTTCCTCCACAAAAACAAAATAAAATAAAACTAAAATTATTAGTGACCTGAGGCAAAAATTATTCGGTGGAATTTTTTTATTTTTTTTCCTAAAATACCAGATAACTTTTTGGTCAGGGCTATTCCATCTCTATGCACAATGCACAGAAAATATTTTATAAACTAAAAAAAAAAAAATCATATAATTATTATTTTTTTACTAGTACCTCATTCAATTATGAAATTTTAAAAACTAAAATAGGTCTAACCAGTCTACTTTAAAAATATAATAAAAAATAATAATAAAATTTAATAGTTTGTATGGCATTACTTTATAATCATATCTATCTATTATAATCTAACTATATCTATTATTTATCTATATTATTATATAAAATCTATACATGAGTTAATATATATTTGTCATACTTTTTAGACAATTGGGTTAAAAGTAAAAAAATTAATTTTTTAACTTTTTTAGGTCACAGTATTTTTTTTTTACATATTTTTTTTATAAAAAATATATAAAAAAATAATTTTTAATTTATTTCTCAAAATAAACCTTTGAAAAATGAAAAATACATAAAAAAAAATAAAGTGAGGAAATGGATAGTTTTGGAAAGTTGGTAAAAATCTGGTTTTTTGATTTTTTTTTTTTTGACTTTTTTGTGTAAAAAAATTGATTTTTTTGTGACTTTTTTATGTTAAAAAGCTAAAAAGTCAAAAATGTGTTTGGTTTGTTTTTAAGAGAGTGATTTTCAAAAAAAAAAAAAATTGTGGAGAGAGTTTAGAATTTTTTTTTGTTTGTTTGGTTGTATATTTTGAAAGTCGTTTTGGAGTTTAGAAGTTTAGAATAATTTGATATTTTGTTGTAGTTGAGTAAATGTGTATGAGAGAAAAAATGATTAAGAAAAAAAAAAGAGAAAGAAAAAATAATTGATTGATATGTAGAAGAGAAAAAATAATTTTGAAAATTTTTTCAACAAAAACACAAACCAAACTAAATTTTAGAAAAAAAATTCAAAGACAACTTTGCCAGAACCAAAGCAAACAGGCCCAATTTTTGATAGTTTCCAAAACACCCCGGGGTCACGTGCCTCTTGGTTGACGATTCATTTATAATAGAACCTTCTAGAAAACTTTCAAACCTCACCCAATAAAGAAAGGGAGAAAATGGTGCTTAATACAGAAGGAATTCTACGGTCTATTTTGGCCCAAAATTGGCCTTTGAAAAGTGATAAATAAATCAAAAATAAAGTGAAGAAGTGGACCCCACGGAGGTCACGTGCCTCTTGTTTAATACATTAGGAATTCTAAGATCTATTTTAAGACAGTTAAAAGTTTAATTTTTTAATTTCTTTAAGTCATAATATATTTTTTTATATATATATATTTTTTAATTTCTTTAAGTCATAATATTTCTTAGTTTATATATATATATATATATACATTTTTAAAAACTTTAAAAAAAAGTTAAAAAATTAATTTTTAACCTACTTTCCAAAATAGACTTAATTATAGCAAATTCAATACATAATGAATTCTAAGGTTTATTTTGGTAACATAGTTAAAAGTTGATTTTTTAATTTTTTTAAATCATAATATTTTTTTACTTTTTATATATATTTTTCAAATTTTTTTTTAAAAAAATCAAAAAATTAACTTTTAATGGACTTAATTATAGCAAATTCTCATCAGTTCAATAGCACCGCCTATGGCTGAAATGATATAATTATTTAAGAGCATGGCTTCTGTCTTAAGCATCAGCACCACTACATTCACTGAATCTATTTAGTTTGAATTCGTCTGACTAACTCTCTTTCTAGAAAGAGAAACAAATTTGGTGGATAAATAATTAATCTTTAATATTGTCTGTAAATATGTTAATTTAGTCAAAATGTCATACCAAAAAAAAAATTAAAGATTTTTTCATCATTCTTTTTACTGATTGCAGGATTTTTTTAACAATATTGAAAAAAAATTATTCTCAAATACTTCATTTTTTTTCACTTAATTAGCCAAAACAATACTAAAAATCTCACATATATTTATTGTAACGGACCATAATAAATTAATAATAATGTTTCATACATGCTTTATTACTTCCCTGATTTTATGTTGTTAGTAGAGGACTAGTTGGGGATGTAAGGGGTGGCGATTCCACATACAAACAAATAGTGTTTTTTATTTTTTATTTTTTTGAGTCACCTTCTCTACGTGTGTTTTGTGCTTCAATTTTATTTTGTCACATGTAAATGATGTTATATGAGAGGATCCAAGAATCTCACTGGAAAATTTAAATATCGTCAAAAATTTTGAATCTTTTAAAAATGATGATTTTAAGTATTGTTTGTAAATATATTAATGGGCGAATTACACTAATGGTCCCTATAGTTTGAAACTTGTATCACTTTGGTTCTTAACTTTTCAATATGGCTTTACAAGAATTCTTAAAGGATGGTGGGATAATATTCTCACTGACACTCAAAATAATGAAATTTTAAATTCTGTTAGAACTATTACAGACCCCATTACAGGACAAGTTCAACAAGAACAAGATGCTGTTTATAGTCTTATAAACACTATCATCCTACACTTTGTTGGTACCCTTAGTGGTATTGAAGATCGTAGTAGGGAATTATTACAGAATCTTAGATGTCTATCTTTATCTCATTTTAGATGGTATAAAGATGTTTTCATGATGAAAATTGCTCAACGTTCCGATGCCAATTCCGACAATTGGAAAGCCAAATTCATTGATGGCCTTCCCACTCTTTTTGTTGAAAGAGTACTGAAAAAATTACGAGATCGTCATAATCAAATGAGTATACCGTATAATCAGTATACCTATGGCCAACTCATAAGTATTGTTATAGATGAAGGTCTTGCTTTATGTAATAATCTTAAACTACAGCAGCAAATTAAACAACAAAATCTGACAGGAAGAAAAAAGCTAGGTGAGTTTTGTGAACAATTCGCCTATGACTCAAAAATCCAGTATCCCTTTAAATATAAAAAACATAAATATGGAAAATCTTCAAAATAGTATTCAAAAAAATCCAGAAAATACAAACCATCTTAACCATTTAAACAAATGGTCCAGCAATTCCAACCTTCCAAATCAAAAGGTAAAAAGAATTCTTCTTACAGACAGAAAGATAAATCCACAATTAAATGTTATAAATGTGGCCAAACAGGACATTATGCTAATCGTTGCAAAGCTAAAATACAACAAAAATTAAATGAACTAGCTTTGGACAATGAAGTTCAGCAACAAATTCTTCAGATGCTTTCTGAAGACTCCAGTAACTCGACAAGTTCAGATGATGAACTTGCAACAATATACTCTTCAGATTTGGACTCAGAGTCTGATTCCTCTGCAGAAATTTGTGCCTGTAAAACAAATATTAATTAAATTCCAGACGAAACCAACTATTAGAAAGCAATAGTTGAAATGAATGGACTTGATATTGGAAGCCCCAATATTAATGTTCTTACAGAAACATAACAAAACATGTTAAATATTGCTGATCATATAACATATCCAGAAATAAAATTAAAATTTTTAGAATTATGTTATCAACAACAGAAGAAAGAGGAAGAAATTCTTCCCCCCCCCCCCAACATTACAGTATGAAAGATGTTTTAAAAAGAGTCCAAAATGTCACTGAAGAAAAACCAATTACAATCCAGGATTTGAAAATGGAAGTAAATGCTTTAAAAGTAGAAATTAAGCATTTACAAACCTCCAATATTGCTATTAATTCTGAAATAAAAAAGATTAATGGTAAAATTAATAATCACCAAACAAAAGATAAAGGAATTACAATTCTAGAATCCAGTACCAAATAGGATACCAAACAAGATGAGCCTGATTATCTTATGCTTATGAATACTGTTACTTTTCTGAAATGATATATCAGAATTACATTTATTATAAAACCCAATTTTATAATAAAAGACATTGTTGCTCTTGTTGACAACGATGCTGATATGAATTGTATTCAAGAAGGATTAATTCTAACCAAATATTTTTAGAAAACTACCCAATCACTAACTGTAGACACCTCATTTTTGACCGCCCTCGAGACTTGGGCGCTACTGATGGTTTACTTGGTGGAGAAAGGTGTGCAGTGCAAAGGTTCAGTTTCTTCAGCAAGGAGAGAGATAAATCTCAACTTCACACCCCATTTTGGACCAAAATTATTTTGGATGGTTTTTAGACCTTAAAACCCTCTCTTTCAAAACATTTTTGAAATTAAATTCCCACGATGTTCCGACGCTCGCATTTCGGTAAATGTTGCGTTTTTTTGGTAAACCGAGCAAGGATAAAGTGGAGAATGAATGAAAGAGAGATGAAATCTTTGAAAAATCTTTCAAAACACCTTACTTAGGGGTTTGGAGTTGAAGAGGAGAGGAGAAGAGGGGAGAAAATAAGTTGGAGAAGAAGTTCGGCAAGGATCCGGGTCGGAGGGAGTCGAGCAGTCCTCGCTAAATCAAGCGTATCCATCTGCATACTTGGATTTAAGCTATGAGGCCACTACCATTAGAAAGAAGACTTCCGGGGCTTCATTTTTCATTCAAGAATCTCTTACATCCAAGTCCGGGTGGGGAAGATATGATTCGTTGAAGTTGGGCATCATCCCGGTTGGATCGAATCTGCGCGGCTTCACCGAAAAGGGCATAACTTTTTGTACAGAAGGAATTTTAATGCAAGGTTTGCGCCATTGGAAAGATAACTTTCGGGGCTTCAATATGGACATCCACAGCACTTTTTGACCTTACTGGCCACCTACCGACCATCCATTTAGCCGACCGGCCAGAAAAATTAGCAGACCGGCCAAATATTGTGCCGACCGGCCAAAAGCGCTCAAAAACTCAGATTTTTGACAGATATTTATCATCCAGCTGTTATACACTGCATCAGATATTTTCAATTGGGATATTTCAACCAAAAGCCTTTATTTTGCAATATATAGAGCCTTATATCTCATATTTGAGGGGTTAGAACAAAAAAGCAAGTTTTGGGGAGCTTCTCACTCTAAAAGACCCCTCTCTCTCTAGAAATTCCACAGCCAAATATCAGCCCTCTCTCTCTTCCTATATTGTGTGTATAGAAGCATATAAGTGTCCAAAAGTGAGTGTTCTTCCCATTTTCTTGAGCCTCCACCCTTGATCAAACTTACCTATATTGAAAAGGTGATTCTTAGAGGTGTATTTGGAGCTCCTAAGGCTGGTTTTGATCCAAGAAGAACCTGTTTTGGTGCAGAGCTTCAAGGGTGAGCTCCTACTTTTCTCAAGCTTGATTTTGTGCACTTGTATAGCTACTTTTGCATGCTTCTTTTGGCCTGATTTTCAACTGTCAAAATCTCTATTTTTATGTGTTAAAAGTGGTGGATTGAAGTCCTTGTGAGTTAAGGGGTGTCCTCCCTTTGTTTGCTCCTTGTTTTGTGAGATTGTGATCCACCTTTGAGCTCTTTTAAGCAAACCTCTTTCGGGCCTAAAAACAACTTTTTTTTCAGAGGTTTTTCAATGATCAAAAACCAGTTTTGAGGCCTCAAATAGGAGGGGTTAGCTCCTCCTCCTTGTAGCTAGTTGTTATGCCTTGTTAGGCTTGTAAAGTGGCATCTTTTTGTGGCTTGTTTTAGCTTAAGCCAAGCATGTTTTAGGCTCTGTTTTGCCATGTTTCAGATCTGTTTTGGTCTGATTAGGGGGGGGCTTGGTTGCTTGTTTCATATACTTGTAGTGTAATTTTGCTCCCTAGCCTAGCTTGTTTCATGCTTTAGCCTATCTTCCTAACATGTGCTAGCTTAACTTTGGGTTGCAATAGTCCATATTTTGCTGTGATTAAGCTCTGTTTTGAGGTGTTAAGGTGGCTTGTGCATTGCTTTGCATGGTTGTGGTTTAAATGCTTAGAATGGCCTAAAGGAGAGCATGCTTTGCTAGTTTGTTTTGGCTATTTTTCAGCATGTTTTAGGCCCTAAATTAACATGTATAAACTCTGTTTTGGGCAGGATAAAACTCTCATACATTGCATTACATAGTTGTAGTTCATGTGCTTCAAGAGCCCATTGTTTGGGCATATCATTTGAGCTTGTTTTGGTGCATGATCATGGCATTTTCAGCATGGTTTTAGCATATAGAAACACTGTTTTGAGGTGGTTGAGACCTGCATGCATTGTGCCATATAGCTATGGTTTATGTGCTTCATTGGCCTCTTGTATGAGCATGCTTCATTGACTTGTTTTTCCCTTTGTTCCATGCACTTTGGCCACTGTTTTGGACCTAATTTAGGGCTGTCCAATTAGTGTAAGTCCCTCCCTTAGCTTGTGTTGCATGCTTACTTTGTATATTGTTGCATGCTTGGTCCCATTTATGTGATGTTGCATGTCTTGCATATTTGCACATTTGGGACACATCTCACATATTTGATATTAACATACTTGCCCCATGCCTTGCATGATTGTTGTCTAGGCCTTGCATGATTGATGTATGTTTAGTATTGCTTGTTTGCATGCCACGTTGCATACTAGCTAACGTGCTTAGGTTGCATTGCATTGAACATGCATGCCTTGCCTCTTGAAATCAAGTGATCGAGGTTAGGCCTTTATGTGCTTATTTGGTTTGCATTTCATTTGACATGAAAATGCACAAATTGGTTCCTTGGGCCATCACGCATTGAAATGCGCGATTGATGGTCCAAGAACCAAAGACCATGCCCCTTCGAGTCCTACACATGATAAGGGATAGGGTTAGTGCATACATTGTTTGAATTGCATTGCCATGCTATGCCTTGCCCTCTGCTGCTGTCAATTGCAGGTTCTGCAGGCATTCTTTGCCGACTGGCAGTTTTTCAGTGCCGACTGGCAATCAATTGGTGGCCGATGGATGCATTATCAGCCGATGACCACATCCCACTGCCGGTGGCAATTCTACTCAGCCGGTGGTGTCTCCCAATGTCCAGGGAAGCAATTCAGAGACTTTGGTAGTCTTCAGAGGGGCAGAGCAGGGAAAACAGAGGCAATCTTTGCATGGCAGTGCAATTCCGAGCAGGACCCTAGCATGCGTTGCATCAGGCTCTCCTCCCGAGGCGGTTTACCATTTTTCCTAGTTTAGTTAGTTGTCAACTAATTAGGCCATTTGTAATTATTAATTAGCTTGCGTAGTTGGTTAATTTGTATTATTCTTTTGGTCCCTCCGAGCGAGGGCGAACCTGTAATAAGTGTGTGTGAGTGGTGTGCATGTCTTCCAATCCCCAATTCTTTCTTCCCTTTTATTTACCTGCTTATGATGGGTAGTATTAGGGCACGTTTAAATTAGCATATCTCATGCTATGCATGCGTGCATCCATGCATTTGTCTAGCATGCACCGGGCTTGGTACATCATACAAACTGCATTAGTATTTCAATTCCAAATTGAATACGTGATAATTGTAGCATTTCACATGCCATTTTAGGGTTAGCCGAGCCTACACTAATCGCATCCTTGCATGTGTTGCATTAGCCACTTAACATGAACTAGGACATACATATTTGCTAATTAGTTTATTGTTTTGGCATGGGGTACAATGTAAGTATTTATGCTTTAGCATCTCGCATGCGTGTGAATGTTAACATGACAAAGATGATTACCATGAGGCTAGCCGCTTATGAGATAAACCGCCGATTGCTGTGGGTGAAGGTTGCATTGTTTAAGTTGGAAAAACTCGTTGAAATCCGTGTTTTAGCCTACTTGCGAGTAGCAAATTCCAAAGCATTTTCAAAACAAACGGATATGCAATGCTTGTTTCCAAATTAGGCGATCTAGTCTATACTTGTTTGATATGCGCATAACATAGTAAAACTAGGCTAATAATCGGAATAAGAACACATAATATTTTAAAAATCGGATATCGCGGTTAGTAGAGGCCGGTCTTCGGACCGGGCGAGAGGGGGTGCTCATAGCTGACCTTCCCTAATCGTACCCAAGTTCCCGAGTCGAGGCAACTTTGGTGATGACGGACACGTGGCCTTTGGCACCGAGTCAGGGTTTTCTAAATTTCCCAAAATAAAATATTTAGGTGGCAACTCTGTATCTAGCAAAGTAGTCCATGTTTGGCACTTCTTTTCAAAATCTATTTTTCTCAAAACAATTTGCCAGAGTTGGACTCTTTGGTTCAAGATTATGAACCGTGACACAAATCGAGTCCGAATCAGCGGAGGTCCTCATGGCTTGTTACGCTTCTGGCGACTCTGCTGGGGATTTAGAGAGCTTGACTCGAACTCGTGATATCCTGTTTTGATTTCATTTATGTGTTTCTTTGCATTGTATGTGCATTGGTGCGTCTAGGACACTGTGTTTGCCATCTGCCATTCCTGAACGGTTTGCTGGAGGCTTGTTTTGTCAAGGCATGACCATAAGGCTGACTAGTTATGGGCTCTGACAGCATGGGAACACAAACCCCGGTTTTACCGGGGCACCCTTTTTGACCATTCGACCTAGTGCATATTCGGAATCCATAGTGACCATTCCAAACTAGGACAGGTTGCTTACCCGATGTTAGGTTGTTTGAAACCGCTGCGTGCGTAGTGAAACCCTAGCTCCTGACAAAATAAGATAGGGAAACCTTACCCCAACATAGGGGTGTTTTTATTCTCTCATTTACCTGCTATGTGCTTTTAGAGTGTATTTCTGCAGGGAACGCATATATCAATTTGCAAAGTTTGAGCATCAAGCCCGAGGGCACCTGTAGACGTCCCCGAACGCATCCCGGGGAGGGTGCGACTCCCCCCCGTTCTGGTTCGATATTGGGTCACTACAGTTCGAAGGACTCAAATGTTACGGTTCTTAATCTTGAACCAAAGAGTCCAAATCCGGCAAATCGTTTTGAGAAAAATAGATTTTTTGAAAGAAGTGCCAAACATGGACTGCTTTGCCAGATACAGAGTCGCCACCTAAATATTTTTAAAATGGGAAATTTAGGAAACCCTGACTCGGTGCCAAAGGCCACGTGTCCGTCATCACCAAAGTTGCCTCGGCTCGGGAACTTGGGTACGATTGAGGAAGGTCACTTGCGGAGCATTCTCGCCGGCCAAAGACCGCCTCTACTAACCATGATATCTATTTTTGAAAACATTGTGTGTTCTTATTCGTTATTAGCCTAGGTTACTATGTGATGCGACAAAGATACAAGTATAGACTGGTCGCTCAATTGGAACAAAACACTTCATGTCTGCTTGTTTGAAAATAGTTTGATGGTGCTACCCGCAGTAGGCTAAGATGTGGATTTGCCACCCTGCAGGCTTAGAAAACATGATTTTGCCACTATCTAGTGGGCTTAAAACAAACAATCAGTGATTTGTCCCAATTCAAATAACCCAACCTCCACCCACAGACATTCTAGGCAGTTATATCACATTAGCAAATAGCCTCATGGCAAACATGCTATCATGGCAGTCACTCACACGCATGCAAGGATGCTAAAGCATAAAAACTCACCGAGTACTCCAAGCCAAAACATAAGCTCATTAGAAATCATGCATGATCCTAATTATACAGAAATGTCTAATGCAACACATGCAAAAATGCAGCTATAGCAGGCTCGGCTATTCTAAACATGGTATATGAGATGCAACAGCTATCAAGTATTCAATTTGGAATTGAAATACGAATGCAGTTAGTATGATGCGCCGAGCCCGGTGCGTGCAAAACACATGAATGATGCAAACATGCTGTCATACTGTATGCTAATTGAAATATGCCCTAATCTAACCATTATAAACAGGTAAATAAAAGGGAAGAAAGACGTGGGGTTGGAAGACATACATCACACTCACGCACACTTATTACAATTATGCCCTCGCGCAGAGGGTTCGAATAAATAATACAGTCCCAAATGAAAGAATAATACAGTCTAAATAATACAGTTCAAATAATGTACAAATTCCTAATTAATTAACAAATTAAATAAGAAAGCTATAAAAACTGGCATGCAAGCCAAGGACTGCCTTGATTCTGCTCCGGATGATGGATGATGCATGCCCGGGTTGCCTTTGCGCGAAAATCCACGGAGATGCCCCGATTAGCCTCTGTTTTGCAATTATTTCTTGAAAAGTGCGCCAAGCCTCGGAAGACTGCTGATTCTTGATATGCTGCAACAGAGAGCAAGAAAGGGGCATAGCAATGTATTTCACAAATGTATTCATGCTTCGATCCTCGTGCCACCAATCACGCATCTCGATGCATGATGGCCGAGGAACCGAATTGCGCAATTCAATATGAGATGAATGCACATGAAAACACAACAAAACCTAACTCCATCATGGATGATCCAGAGTGTCGGTGATTGGGGAATTGAAACACGCTTTCACACTCGAGCGAACGCACTCGCTTCCGTGACCAGGCTAACTCCTATCCCGAACACTATGCAATATGCATGATATGCATGAAATGCAACTAATATACAATCCTAACATACACAATGTCATGGAATGGCATACACACTGCACGAGGTAATATACAACCGGGCATACACAATGCTATGGATGGAATGGCATACACAATGCAGTATGGGCTTACACCAATACAAGTGAACCTCAGTCACACTCACATAGGAGGCCATCAGATGAAAACAAGACATCTCGAAATGCGTGCATGTGTGCACGCAAATCGAGGACGGACCCTCAGGCACTGAAATGTCACTCTAATGAGACATGGAAAAGACACGGAATATAGCATGCAAACATGCAAAAATCAGTGGCAAAATGAGGGGGAAAACAGTCCCGAAACCCAGTAAAACGAAACCCAATGCATGAAATGATCCCGAAATGCGAAATTAGGCACCCGAAATGACTTGTAGCTATACAATACATGCATAATTTGAACATGACATGAAAAATTAGAAGCAAGGAAACCCCAAAACTATTATTTTTACAGTTCAAAACATGGCCAAAAAGCAATCACAAGTAGGGCTAAAATGGCATACAAAAATGGCTCCGCGAGGGAGGCAATGAAGCAAGTGATAGATGCAAAGCCCAAATGGCAAAAGACCCTTCTACAACACTGAAGAGGGCCTAAAAAAATTCTGTTTTTCAGTAGATTAAAACCCCTAAAACAATATACAAACATGCTAAAAATGCCATGCAAGAAGTAGGCCAACAAGAGGCTATAACATGAGGTATACAAAGCATTCACCAAACAGCCAAAGACCCTTAATGAGATATGTCCAGGGGGTCAAAATATGGCCATTTTCAGTTCTGATTATGGCTTAAAAACAGAAGCAAGGTAGGCTAACAAAGCATGCAAAAATGGGGGCCAAAGAGGGGTATAATGGTAAGTGCCACATGGAGGCCCCCAACAGTGTTGAGCCCTTCTACAATGTTGTAGAGGGGCTCAAAATAAGCCAACTTATAGTTTATATCATGCCTCAAAACAGACTAAACATAGGCTAGAAATATCATGCAAAATAATGGCATACAAGAGAGTATTGAAGCAAGTACCAAATGGGGGTCTCAAACAGTGTTTAACCCTTAAACAAACATGTATAATGGCTCAAAATAAGCCTAGTTTCAGTTAGGGTCGGAGCCCAAAACAGCAAGCAAATAGGGTAGAAAAATGATACAAAAATTGAGCTCAAAAGAGGGGAAGTGACACTCACCCTTGTAGACCAATCTTTGGTTGCTTCTTGGACCAAATTTGCTGCCTCTTAGCTGCTGGAAAGCCTCCCAAGATGCTGGAAATGGAGTAGTGGTGGTGGTGCTTGGTGGTGATGAAGAAATGGGTTGGAACTTGGTTGTTTTTGAGCTTGGAAGTAGAGAGGGAGAGAGATGTGTATACAAGACTCTCCAACAATTTTTTCTAACCCTAAAAACAGACCTGAGGTGGTGTATATGTAGGCAAAATTGGTGGAAAAATGGTGGGAAAAAAGGAGGGGGGAAAACTAGTCAAGTTTCGCCCCAAAATGGCCAAACCCTCGAACATGGGTGTAGTGGAAAAAAAAATTCACATCTAGGACACCCTTGGAGAGGGGGGCATGGCCGGCTAGTTTAAAGGGGCAAAAAGGTCATTTCACAAAAAGGGTGGCCGGCCGGCCAGGCCAAAGGGGGAAAAGTGGCCGGCCATACCCTAGGATGAAGCCCCAGAAGTTAGCTTTCCAATGCCGCAAACCTTGCATTAAAATTCCTTCTGTAGAAAAAGTTATACCAGCTCAGAAGCCGCAGATTCGGTCCAACCGGACTGATGCCCTGCTTCAATCAAATATATCTCCTCCTCCCGGACTTGGACTTAGGAGATTCTTGAGTGAAAAATAAAGCCCCAGGAGTAAGCTTTCCAATGGTGGTGGCCTCATATCTTAATTCCTCTTGTGCAAAAAGTTACGCCCGTTTCGGTGAAGCCGCGCAGACTTTCTCCTTCCCGGATTCATGCTGAACCACTTTTGACCGAACAAAAAGTTGGTTGTCAGAACAATTTCTGGCCTCCCACCCTCCTACAAGGTTCCTAATAATGAAAATAAGGCCTCCACCAAAAATGAGCCCAAACCGATGCAAAATGAAGGTTCGGGGCCGAACGCCAGCCGGACCCCGAAATCGATCAAGGCACCGGAGTGGTGTTCGACCAGAAGTTGGTCTCTCGGACCCCTGGTCCCTCAAAAGGAGTAAATAAGATGCATGCCAAAAATCGAGCAAACAGAGGTAGTTAGGTCAGTCCCAACCGAGGCACACTACCGACGGCTCAAAACCGGAACCGTGGTTCGAATGGGAAAAATGGCTCATGACCACAAAATGTAGCCTGTACACCGAGAGATGGTCTACGGACCTCTCCCTCCTCGTGAAAAGAAACGGAGAAAATCGAAGTCTGGTTCGCAAACCGAGGCAAGGCATGTAAGAGGGTTCAAGTCCGGAGGCAGGCTCACTACCGCGACTCGAGACTTCGAACGAGCACAATACGCAACATCACCGAGCACTCAATCGGTGACGCTCGAAGTCTTAAGGTCACCAAAATGGGGTGTCTACAAGCATCTCTTTGACAGAACTCGAAAGTCATAAGAATGACTGGAGTGAATGTCAAAGTCCAGAGACGACCCATTTTTGACAAGGCCGAAGACTTAGACAAAACAGACAAGATAGACAAAGATGTGCCCGCAGGCATGCCCGCAGGCAGGGGCAAAATGCAAATGATATGCGGGAAGATTTTGTTAATTGGACTTATACGCCACGCCGGTTTTTGAAAATTGGACTTACACGCTACGCGAAGCCGGTTTGAAGATTGGACTTATACGCTACACGAAGCTGGTTTGAAGATTGGACTTACACGCTACGCGAAGCCGGTTTGTATGCAAAACAATGTAATGTACTAACAAGTACAGGTGAGGTGCGCAAGACAAATAATGAAATGCCGAGGAAGGAACAAAGAGAGAAACGGGACTTATCCCAAGAGCCGAGTGGTTTAAGCATTGAACGTATTCCAAATGCTCTTAACCAAAGAGAGGGGAACAGAGGACGATCCGAGGTTAGGACGATCCCAAAGGTTAGGACATATCCCAAGGATTAGGACGATCCCGAAGGTTAGGGACGATCCTAGAGGATTAGGACGATCCGAAGGTTAGGGACGATCCCGGCGTTAGGACGATCCCAAAGGTCGGACGATCCCGTATATTAGGACGATCCTGAGGATTAGGACGATCCCAAAGATTAGGACGATCCCAAAGGTTAGAAAAGAAGGAGAAACATAGGACGATCCCAGTGTTCGCAAGGAATGTGAAACATAGGACGATCCCTTGTTCCGCAATGAATGTGAAACATAGGACGATCCGTGTTCCGCAAGGAGAGGAGAAACGAGACGATCCCTGTTCTCGCAAGGAATGTGAAATATAGGGACGATCCCGATGTTTCGTAATGGTGTAAGCATTGAAACGTATTCAACACTTTTAACCGAAGAGGAGAGACATAGGGACGATCCCGTGTTTCGTAATGGTGTAAGCATTGGAACGATTCTCAACACTTTAATCAAGAGGAGAAACATAGGACGATCCCAAGAGTTTCAGAATGGTGTAAGCATTGGAACGATTCAACGCTTTAATCAAGAGGAGAAACATAGGACGATCCGGTGTTTGAATAGTGTAAGCATTGGAACGTATTCAACGCTTTTAACCGAAGAGGTTCAACCTGCCGCACGCCTGAGGAGAAAGAGTGATAATTGCAAGTGAAAAGGTGCATAACAATGCAGTGAAGTGTGCATAACAATGCAAGTAATGAGCATAACAATGCTAGATGATGTGCATAACAATGCAACGAATGAGCATAGTGTGATTGATACAAAGTGAGCGAGTATGATAGACATACTAAAGGTGAACACAAAGTGTGATAGATGCACTATGTGAACAAGTGTGATTGATACACTAAAGGTGCGATGGATTCACAAAAGTGAATATGTGCGTGATAGATACACAAAGTGAGAATGTGTGTGATAGATACGCTAAAAGTGAGAATGTGTGTGATAGATACACAAAATGAATGAAGTGTGATTGATACACTAAATGAATGAAGTGTGATTGATACACTAATAAATGATCTCAAACTAACTTCTTTGGATGAACCGTACATACAATATTGTGCATGACCGAGAAAGAAACTTGATAGGTACAATGCATTACAATGCATGATGCTTAAGGAAAGCAATAATGGACAAACGGCGCTTTAGAAAGCACCTCCCGAGGTGAGTGGCGATGAACCGCTTACTCGACGGATCTCCTCGTGTTTTCTAACACTTTACCTTGAACTCACAAAGACAAAGGCTTTGAAATGTCGACAAGTAACAACATCTCAGATGGAGGAGCTACTAGCCGCTTGTTTTCCGATCATATTCACAACTTTCCCTATTCTCTAACGGGTGACAGACTAGGTTGGTCCAAGATCCGCATCGAGGTGCATACACTCTATCTCAACCTATGGGGCTTCCATACGGATTTCAAGCCGAGGACACGCCTCTGGGTATTTAAACCAGACTTTAGTTTCGGAAATCCCAAACCTTTGCATTCTAGGCAACAACCATTCGAACTCTAGTTTCCACCGTCACAGTTGGTCTCCTAGGAACTCATTGCGAACACAGCCAAGATGACCCCGGCAAGGAACTGGTACTCAGAGAGAGCACTTCTGATCGCCATTCTGGCTTGAGGTAGACTTGATCTTGAGCTTAAGGTAGAGGCACACTCATACTTCGAAACATTGGCAAGATCTGAAGAGGTACACACGGAATATAGTCTTGGAACTTACTGAAGTTGGAACAAACTCAGATGCCCGACATTTTCCCTCTTTTCTTTTGCTTTGCAGCCCGGAACTCATAGCTTCAGATAGGTCCTGGTTTTACTGTTCTGACATGACTTGGGTTGAACCCTGCGGTTTTATGAAAGAACAAATTATGTTTTGCACAAATGTGGAGAACGGCACGGCACTCGGAGCACAAAACGATTTTTTGAAATTGAGAGTGAGCATAAGTTCTCAACTGGGTATTGAGCCTACGACTGAATACAGCACACTACGACTCAACAAGAAAATAAAAGGCACACAACCTAGACACATTGAGTAACACTCGAGACGACTCAAAACAAGGATCGAGATAAAACAAAAGGACACGACACTCATACGTGCACAAGGAGCTTGTTTCATCGGGTAGTGTTTCCCACCCCTTTTCATTTGTGATTCTCACATCACTCTGGCACTCAATCTCTTGTTTTCTAAAAAGCCCTTTTCTCACTTTTCCTCTCATCGCACATCTCTCTATTCTTCAATCTCTCATTTTTCAATCCCTCCCCTGGGTGGTTGATGGATAAACAGCAAGTTGTGGGCTCGTGCCCATAGCATTCTGCTAGATTCTCTTTCTTCCGCTTACAGCTAGTGAATTCCTCCCACAGAGAGGTTGCGGTACAACTGGGTGTGTAGTAAATTTGCAGCTGACATCGGTTGACGATGCTCTGCTGGAGAGTTTGGACGTAATCAGATGTGTCCAGATGAGGGAGTGGAATATCTTGATCCATTCCAGTTCGCTGTCAGATCGGGCTTGATACCTCGCTGTTCTGGAGGATGAGGGAGCTTTTTCGCCCTTTTGTTGTCGCCTTCGCCAGCTCTTTTCTGGTAGGTAGAGTGCCCTTCTTGGCAAGTATTTTGACAAAGGGGAAAAGACAGAACTCCTGACTCAACGGTGCCCCTAGTTCATCATGTTGACCATTTGACTGACATAAGAGTTAGATTAACATGCTTGTTCAATTTTGATTTGAAATCATGCAAGTCAGGTTATGAGCACTGAAAATTTTCCTTTTTTGGGTCCAAGAAGTGGTCCAGTTTTTGGAAAAGATGGAACAATTTTTGAGAAAATTAGTCAACCTCAGTAAAAATTCTCAAAAACTATTTTTGCAAACGGCCACTTGCTCAACGAGCGTGAAACCTACTCCTGAGATGCACAACCTCGGATCCAAAGGAAAACTGCCTCGTGCTTGAAGAGAACTGCATGGCAACGGAAAGTTGCCCCTTGTTTGAACGGCACCGCAGCGCATTGAATGGCAACAGAAAGTTGCCCCTTGTTTGAACGGCACCGCGGCGCGTTGAATGGCAACGGAAAGTTGCCCCTTGTTTGAATGGCACCGCAATAAGATTGTAGTCACCCTCGAGCATTTAACACAACCGCATTCTCGGATACAAGTGAAGACAAAGACCAACCATCAGATGGACACAATCGATTTTGATGTGATTACGGCTGGTCTTTAGGATGAAGTTGCCTCACGATCCCAAACATGGGAATCAAGCCCACGTAGTTCGGGTTAAGGTACATTCGGCATTAACCTCTCCTTTTAGGCTCTAACTTTTGCCAAGGCGCCCGTCGCGGGTTTTCGACCTTGCGAGCTTTGTTCTTCTTTCTTTTTCATTTCTTTTCTTTTATTATTTTTCTTTTTTTTTTTCCTTTTTTCTTCTTTTTTTTTTCTTTTTGCTTTTTGTATATATCTTTTCTTGCTCTAACTTTTGCCTGGGTTGCCCTTTCCGGGTTTTCAGCCCAGTGAGCCTCTCAAAGGGTAAAAGTGTAACAAGTCCATGCCAAATGGTTTTAGGATCTCGAAGCCATCCGTATCCAAGAGAGTGGTTGTTGTATCGATTTGCAGAAGGATCCATCTTCGGCTCTTCGAGCACATCTGACATCTTTGCCCCTAGTTCGAAGGGTACTGCTGTTCTAGCTTTGCAAGCTTCTTCTGATGAGGTCTGACCTTCTTGATCTGACTTTGGTGCCTCTTGTTCGAGGGTCGCTTCAACCGCCACACAGGCCTCACATCGTAGTTGACCGTTGAACCTTCTGAATTCAAGTTCAAGGTTTAGAAGCGAAGGGGTTGAGTCTCGAGGCTGAGAGCGATCCTAGGCTGCACAATCTCAAGAGCGATTCCACACAGGTCTTCGCAGGGCCGCGCAAAACATTTTGTTTTTGAAAATTTTTAAGAAAGCGACAAATCGTCATACCAAGATAGTGTGAAACTAGTCCGATCAAGCCGTGGTCCTTCTCAAGACTCACGCTAACAACCATGATTTCATTCATTAATGGCTTAGCACGCCTCTTTCTCAATTGATCAAAGTTTTGCAAATCCCGAGGAACTCCTTCTCTTCGCTTTTCACCGCAGTTGTTCAAAAAGTTTTGAAAAACTTAGGTCAATACAATGACTTCAAGGCACGTAAAAGACAAGAGTTCTTAGTCAACATCGCCATCTCATTCGTAACTTCCGACATAATCGCACAAGGCGTATAAACGCGAGAGCGTGAAAATCATCCGCTTTTCATTCAAATCATGGCATTATTGGCTCCTCGCGTAAACAGACTCAAAACAAAATGAAAAAACAAACAAAACAAAATGGTGATGCCCGAGGTAACACCCCCCTAATCACCGACTTATACAACAGATCGACTCAATACAACAAGATGCACTCCAAAAACAAAAGTGACGACTCAAAACAAAAAGGACAGACTAAAACAACAAGATCGACCCAATACCCAAGTCGAAACACAAAACCGGTATTTGCACATTGCTCGTAATAAAGGCGTACATCCACCATATTTGAGTAAACTGAAGCTGTTCGCAGTGGTTCATCTTTCGATCACATCACATTATCCCCCACAAGTTCACTAATCAAGTGCCGATAGACTTTGCAGAGCTTGGCGGGAGGACAACCCCATTGTCAAACAGATCCTGGACTTCATGGCGAAGACGGAAGCTTGTTGTAGTATGGCCGCTTTGGATGGTATGCGCAGATCGGGTAGCATCATGTGTAGCCTAAGAGGGTTCGGGAGAGGCCAAGGCTCAAGGGGTTTGAGATGGCCTTGTCCAACAAGGATTTGGAAAGCTTTGGATAAAGGCATGGGGCATGGAAGACCCTCCCTCTCCTGGTTGGTACTTCCGGGTTTGTGGATTTCACGGCGCACCAACAAAGGGATTGGTAGGTGCCGGCTTTGGTTTCGATCTCTTCGAGTGGAGGATTATAGCCGAAAGCATACAACGCTTCGACCCGCTGCCCCTTGATTCAAACGCCTCGACTTGAGTGGCTAAAATACCGTCCACAGTTTTTGTAACAACTGCGAGCACTTGCTCTTTGTTCAATCCCTCGGCTTTCAAAGCCTCAACAGCCAACAGAAGATGCTCATGGAGATCCATGTCCGCCCCTATCTTGTTCTTTCCATTCGCCTCCACTTTGCCAAGGGATTGGCATTCCTCAAATACAGCCCGATCCAAGATCGGGAAACCTTTTGTCGTGACACTCCTAGCATGTGCTGTGGTCGATGATGGAGCCAATGTCCCCAGGCTAGATCTGTTATAGTTCTTGAAGATCTTCGATCATTCTCTTTAGCTCAAGTAGTGGGCTCACGGGTTTGAGATGATTGGGGTTTAGGTGCATCCATCATGCATAAGTCCATGCTTTCGAATGAACACCTCGTGCTTGGGTAGATGGGGGTGATGTATATGTGGGGTTGAAGGTGGTTGGTAGTGTATGGATGAGGTTGAGGTGGGGAGGTGACAAGTCAAGATTAACCCGAGGTCCTTTGGGTGGAGCTAGGGTCTCTTCACAATAAGATCCCGAATCTTATGACAGGCGGATGCAACGGTTCAGATTATGACCGTCTTGCCATGGTAGGCATGATTTAGCTGGTCAGATCTTGTTGGAAGAGGGTTTGGAAAGGGTTGGGGTTCTAGGAGTTCTAGGTGCCCCTCCTCTTCTTGCAGCTTTTTCAAAGCTTGGGAGAGACTCATGTAAAGAGGATGGAATTTTTGGGCTTGGGGTCGAGTTGAAGTGGTTAGTTTTTGGTCATTGAGGGAAGTGGTGATAGTGTCTACTTCGAAAGCATTTCGCAATCGCTACCATCAGTAGTAGCATTGGAACTTCGAGCAACATTCCTCTTCAAAGGCCCATTATCTTCTGCAAAGATCCCTTGTCTGATGGCATCCTCAATTTGAACCCCCATTTCATGAAGGGCTGGAAAAGTAAATAGAGGTAGAACGACCATCTTTTGCAGCAACTCACCATGCAGATTCTGAAAAATCATCCTGATCTGATCTTTGCCGGAAGGCCTTGTAGTCATCATCGAGGCCTTTGCCCTCCATCTCGTCACGAACTCTGAGAAACCTTTCTTTGGCTCTTGGCGGATGACTTCAAGATCACGAGTTGTGACCTCAATTTGTGTGTTGTAAGAGTATTGAGCACTAAAGGCCTCAACCCGCTTTTTCCGCCTGCTTTCACGTAGTTTTCAATTTTGCATACCAGATTACGGCCATCCTGCATAAGGTTCACCAAATAGTGACAATTTCGGTCAGGTCAAACCCATTGGCCTCAAGATATCGTAACAATTGGAGGTGCCCCATTGGGTCTTCAGAGCCATCGAACCGATCGATATGCGGCATTTTAAACCGCTCCGGTAATGTTACCACTGAGTTGGTATAACCATCCTCTATATCAGGAATAGAATGGGTCCCCTGAGACTTTTTGAACAATTTCTCAAGCTTGCTCACTTTCAATGCTGTGGGGTCTGTCTCAAACTCAAAGGGGGAGAGTCTGGTAGGTTGGTGAGTGTTTTAGATAGTCGTAGAACCGGGGCGGAGTTGGTCCGACCGAATGTCCAGATTCTCGACATTTGGTGTCTCCTGCATCGAACCCTTGGTGGAGGAGGAGCTTGATGTGAGGTCGATGTTCGGCTTCTTCTGTGCCAGAGTAATTAGCTCACCGGGTTATGACCACGGCCTGTTGATTGGCGAATTCCACTTGGCGGGCAGCGTCTTGCTGCATGGCTTTCATATTATCCTGGAGTTGGCGCACCATCTCTTCCAGACCCGACATATTGTACTGATCTAACCTATGTCTGTAATAGGCTTGAAAATCTCAACCCGACTGTTCAAAGACCACTGAGCTGGTAGCTGCTATACTGATGGTTTGTGTCTGACTGGCCTTTTCACCCTGCCTCTGGTAAAAGAACACTGATTGCCCTTGAACTAAATCTCTGACCCGACAAAGTCTATCAACACAAGTTTGGTGTACCCGGGGGATATTGGAGCCCTCTGAAGCTATGGTTCCCAGACTACCTAGCAAAAGAGAAAACAGACAGCATCTCAGCCTGATTTCATCTGAACAGATACGAGCATAGTTGAATGAGTGTGCCCCCTACTGAATTCTGCCCAAATCTCTGTCCTGCAAACTGATACCCTCAGGTAAACTGAATCCCAAAATACTGAACCGGTGCCCGCAGGCCTGATGCCCAAACTCATAAACTGATACATGCATTCCCTGTAGAGACGCACTCTAACAAGCACATAACAGATAAGTGAGAGCCAAAACACCCCTATGTTGGGTAGGGTTTTCTGCCCTATTTTGTCGAGCTAGGGTTTCACCACGCACACGGGCTTCAAACAACCTATATCGGGTAAGTACCCTGCCCTAGCTTGGAATGGTCACTATGGATCCGAATATGCACTAGGTCGAATGGTCAAAAAGGGTGCTCCGGCAAAATTGGGGTTTGTGTTCCCATACTGGCAAAGCCCATATCCGGTCAGCCTTATGGACATGCCTTGACAAGACAAGCCTCCAGAAACCGCCAGAATAGCAGTGGCAAACACGGTGTCCTAGGCGCACTAATGCAAATGCAATGCAAAGAAACATACAAGTGTAATCAAAACTAGATATCATGAGTTCGAGTCAAGTTCTCTAAATCCTCAAAGAGTCGCCAAATCAGACGCCCCTAACGCATCCCGGAGGGTGCGACTCTCCGCTCGTTCGATATTGGGTCACTACAATATAAGGACTCAAATGTCACGGTTCTTAATCTTGAACCAAAGAGTCCAAATCCGGCAAATCGTTTTGAGAAAAATAGATTTTTGAAAGAAGTGCCAAACATGGACTGCTTTGCCAGATACAGAGTCGCCATCTAAATATTTTAAAATGGGAAATTTAGGAAACCCTGACTCGGTGCCAAAGGCCACGCGGTCCGGCTATCACCAAAGTTGCCTCGCTCGAACTTGGGCACGATTGGGGAAGGTTACCGCGTGAGCACCCCACTCGCCCGATCAAAGACCGCCTCTACTAACCATGATATCTATTTTTGAAAATATTGTGTGTTCTTATTCGTTATTAGCCTAGGTTACTATGTGATGCGACAAAGATACAAGTATAGACTGGTCGCTCAATTGGAACAAAACACTTCATGTCTGCTTGTTTGAAAATGGTTTGATGGTGCTACCCGCAGTAGGCTAAGATGTGGATTTTCCACCCTCGTGGGCTTAGAAAACATGATTTTGCCACTATCTAGTGGGCTTAAAACAAACAATCGCTGATTTGTCCCAATTCAAATAACCCAACCTCCACACAAGCATTCAAGGCAGTTATATCACATAAGCAAATAGCCTCATGGCAAGCATGCTATCATGGCAGTCACTCACACGCATGCAAGGATGCTAAAGCATAAAAACTCACCGAGTACTCCAAGCCAAAACATAAGCTCATTAGAAATCATGCATGCTCCTAACTATACAGAAATGCCTAATACAACACATGCAAAAATGCACTATAGCAAGTTCGGCTATTCTAAACATGGTATATGAGATGCAATTTATCAAGTATTCAATTTGGAATTGAAATACTAATGCAAGTAGTATGATGCGCCGAGCCCTCGTGCAAAACACATGAATGATGCAAACATGTCATTACATCAGATGCTAATTGAAATATGCCCTAATCTAACCATTATAAACAGTAAATAAAAGGGAAGAAAGACGGGGTTGAAGACATACATCACACTCACGCACACTTATTACAATTATGCCTCAAGAGAGGGTCCAATAAATGATACAAACCCCAAATGAAAGAATAATACAGTCCAAATAATACAATTCAAATAATGTACAAATTCCTAATTAATTAACAAATTAAATAAGAAAGCTATAAAAACTGGCATGCAAGCTAGGGACTGCCTTGATTCTGCTCCGGATGATGGATGATGCATGCCCGGGTTGTTTTTGCGAAATCCACTGAGATGCCCCGATTAGCCTCTTTTGCAATTATTTCTTAAAAAGCGCTAAGCCTCTAAGATCGCCGATTCTTGATATGCCGCAATGAGAGCAAGAAAGGGCATAGCAATGTATTTCACAAATGTATGTATGCCTCGATCCTCGTGCCTCCAATCACGCATCTCGATGCATGATGGCCGCGGGACCGAATTGCGCAATTCAATATGAGATGATTGCACATGGAAACACAACAAAACCTAACTCCCTCATGGATGATCCAGAGTGTCGGTGATTGGGGAATTGAAACACGCCGCCACTGGAGTGCGAACGCACTCGCTTCTGCGTGCTGCTAACTCCTATCCCGAACACTATGCAATATGCATGATATGCATGAAATGCAACTAATATACAATCCTAACATACACAATGTCATGGAATGGCATACACACTGCACGAGGTAATACACAACTGGGCATACACAATGCTATGGATGGAATGGCATACGCAATGCAGTATGGGCTTACACCAATACAAGTGAACCTCAGTCACACTCACATAGGAGGCCATCGATGAAAACAAGACATTCAAATGCGCGTATGTGTGCACGAATCGAGGACGACCAGCAATCAAATGTCACTCTAATGAGACATGGAAAAGACACGGAATATAGCATGCAAACATGCAAAAATCAGTGGCAAAATGAGGGGGAAAACAGTCCCGAAACCCGGTAAAACGAAACCCAATGCATGAAATGATCCCGAAATGCGAAATTAGGCACCCGAAATGACTTGTAGCTATACAATACATGCATAATTTGAACATGACATGAAAAAGTAGAAGCAAGGAAACCCCAAAACTATTATTTTTACAGTTCAAAACATGGCCAAACAGCATTCACAAGTAGGGCTAAAATGGCATACAAAAATGGCTCCGCAAGGGAGGCAATGAAGCAAGTGATAGATGCAAAGCCCAAATGGCAAAAGACCCTTCTACAACACTGAAGAGGGCCTAAAAAAATTCTGTTTTTCAGTAGATGAAAACCCCTAAAACAATATACAAACATGCTAAAAATGCCATGCAAGAAGTAGGCCAACAAGAGGCTATAACATGAGGTATACAAAGCATTCACCAAACAGCCAAAGACCCTTAATGAGATATGTCCAGGGGGTCAAAATATGGCCATTTTCAGTTCTGATCATGGCTTAAAAACAGAAGCAAGGTAGGCTAACAAAGCATGCAAAAATGGGGGCCAAAGAGGGGTATAATGGTAAGTGCCACATGGAGGCCCCCAACAGTGTTGAGCCCTTCTACAATGTTGTAGAGGGGCTCAAAATAATCCAACTTATAGTTTATATCATGCCTCAAAACAGACTAAACATAGGCTAGAAATATCATGCAAAATAATGGCATACAAGAGAGTATTGAAGCAAGTACCAAATGGGGGTCTCAAACAGTGTTTAACCCTTAAACAAACATGTATAATGGCTCAAAATAAGCCTAGTTTCAGTTAGGGTCGGAGCCCAAAACAGTCAGCAAATAGGGTATAAAAATGATACAAAAATTGAGCTCAAAAGAGGGGAAGTGACACTCACCCTTGTAGACCAATCTTTGGTTGCTTCTTGGACCAAATTTGCTGCCTCTTAGCTCCTGAAAGGCCTCCCAAGATGCTGGAAATGGAGTAGTGGTGGTGGTGCTTGGTGGTGATGAAGAAATGGGTTGGAACTTGGTTATTTTTGAGCTTGGAAGTAGAGAGGGAGAGAGATGTGTATACAAGACTCTCCAACAATTTTTTCTAACCCTAAAAAGCACTGAGGTGGTGTATATGTAGGCAAAATTGGTGGAAAAATGGAGGGAAAAAAGGGGGGGAAAACTAGTCAAGTTTCCCCCCAAAATGGCCAAACCCTCGGACATGGGTGTAGTGGAAAACAAAATTCACATCTTGGACACCCTTGGGGAGGGGGACGTGCCCGGCTAGTTTAAAGGGGGCAATAAGGTCGTTTCACGAAAGGGTGGCCGGTCTGCCAGAAAAGGAGGCCGGCCAGCCAAGTCGCTCAAACCCCTGAAGTTAGCTCTGCAATGCCGCAAAGCTTGCATTAAAATTCCTTCTATAGAAAAAGTTATGCCAGTTTTCGTAAAGCCGCGCAGATTCGGTCCAACCAGACTGATGCCCTACTTCAATCAACTATATCTCCTCCCCCCGGACTTGGACTTAGGAGATTTTTTGAGTGCAAAATGAAACCCCAGGAGTAAGCTTTCCAATGGTGGTGGCCTCATATCTTAATTCCTCTTGTGCAAAGAGTTACGCCTGCTTTGAAGCCAGAGACTTTCTCCTTCCCTGATTCATATGTCAACCACTTTTGACCAAACAAAAGTTGGTTGTCAAAACAATTGCTGGCCTCCCACCCTCCTACAAGGTTCCTAATAATGAAAATAAGGCCTCCACCAAAAATGAGCCCAAACCGATGCAAAATAAAGGTTCAGGGGGTCACGCCGGCCGGACCCCAAAATCGATCATAGGCACCGGAGTGGTGTTCGACCACGGTTGGTCTCTCGGACCCCGTGTCTCAAAAGGGAGTAAATAAGATGCATGCCAAAAACCGGAGCAAACAGAGGTAGGGCGGTCCCAACCGAGGCACACGGCCCGACGGTTCAAAAATCGAACCGCTCCGAATGGGAAAAATGGCTCATGACCACAAAATGTAGCCCAGGCCACCGAGATGGTCTACGGACCTCTCCTCCCTCAGAAAAGAAACAGAGAAAACCGAGTCCGTTCGCAAACCGAGGCAAGGCACGTAAGAGGGTTCTAAGTCCGGAGGCAGGCTCACGCCGACTCGAGACTTCGAACGAGCACAATACGCAACATCACCGAACACTCAATCGGTGACGCCCGAAGTCTTAAGGTCGGTCAAAAATGGGGTGTCTACAAAGACCAAAGATAGTGTTGTTGAGAATCGCTATGTTCTGTGGGTATCACGCTTTTGAACAAAGGATTTCGAGGAACAAAGGATCAAGAATAGAATACGCTTGTTCACTTTGCTCGTATCCGCTCCAAAGGAAATTGAGCCGAGATGTCTCTGTTTTCTCTTTTGCTAGGGGTAGTCCTGGAATCATAGCTTCAGAAGGCTCCACTATCTCCCGGGTACATTGGACTAGTGCTGATAGACTTTGTTAGATCATAAATTCAATTCAAGAGCAACCAGTGTTCTTTCGCTGAGGCAAGGCAAAGAAAGGCCAGTTAGGGCTCACCGGTTCATCTGATTCGACAATCACCACATCATCAGCAGACCCGTGATGGCACAGGGTTCAAAAGAATTTGTGGCCGTGATAGCAGCATAAAATCAGGGAACTGCCATGCAGGCTGAGACCGGTATTGAAACGCAGCGCCCATCTGGGGCATCTGCTTCACATCCAACCGGACCCCACCAACTTTGATCCACTTCCGCCAGCTTAAAGATTTACAGGTTCAATCCCCAAGAAGGGTTGGCTCAAGCTCGAGTTGTCGTGCCCTCGTGCGCCTATTGAGAGGTTTCAACCCTTTCATGTTGATGAGTTCAATCCGATCAGAGCGAAATTAAGTAGCCTTGAGAAACAATTCAAAAAGGCACAAGGTCTTAACTCCATTCCTGACATTGACGATGGGCACACTGAGTCTGCCGTGCGGCTCCCAGACAGATTCAAAATGCCATATATTGACCGTTTTGATGGGTCTGGAGATCTAATGGTACATATCCGACTTTTCTTGGATGTCTTGAAGCCGATGGGTCTGACTAAGCCACAGAAACTCTCTCTGTATGGAAGAACCCTGTCGGGTGTAGCAGCCACTTGGTACGCTAAGTTGAAAGATAAAGTGAAACAAAATCGAATAATGGCCGAGGCCTTTGTCGATCAAGATTCGTGACAACACCCAAGTTGAAATGACCATCCAAGAGCTTGAAGCAACCGCCGTAACCCAAAAGTGCCTTTTGTGGTATTTGTTGCCAAGTGGAGAGCAAAGGCAGCACAGATGACGGATCGTCACCCTTTGGAGAGGGATCAAGTACAGATGATGTTGCGAAACCTCGAGCATGATATGTTGCAAAAGTTGATAGTCGCCCGCTTATTCACTTTCAAAAGTTTACATGAACTGGAGTTCAGTCGAGAACGCTGCTCAACAAAGGAGATCATTCCTGCAACAAGTGAACCGACAATGAGGTTGATTTCAAGGAATACCAATGCTCGTAGTAGCGCTATTCCCAAACCCACCGAAATCAATACAGTTGCCACAACCGACCTTTTTGCCAAACCAAGCCTACAAACAATGCCCAATTGAGCTCAGGCGTAACTTTTATCCCCTCTATATGAGCTTGACTAGCGACTAAAAGTCTTGATGGAAAGAGGGCATCTCAAACCCTCGATTCTCAACCTCTTCCGACCCACTCCCAGACATAACCCTTCCAAGCATCAGATGTACCATCAAGCCATGTCATGGCACCGATCGTTGTTATCGCTTTGTCATGAGATCCAAAATCTCATTGACAACCAAACGATAGCTCCACCTTCAGACCCCAATAACCAAATACCTCATCCACATCTCAATCTAATCCACACACTGGTCGTCCCTTACGACCCCAACGTATACATCACCCCTGTCCATCTGCCCAAACTTGCGGTGTTCATTCCAGAAAGCACGGACTTATGCATGATGGGTGCATCTGAACCCCAATCATCTCAAATCCATGAACCCACTATTTCTGAGCTAATGAAAATGATTGAAAACCTTCAGAGAATTGTGGCAGATCTAGCGTTTAGGGTTTTGGCCCCATCATCGACCATATCATGTACCAGGGAGTTTGTGTCTAAAGGCTCCCTAACCTTGGGACAAGTCGCATTGGAAAAAGGCCAATCCCTTGACGAAGTGGAAGCAAGTGAAAAGAACAAGGTAGGGGCAGGCATTGGCCCCCATGAACACCTTCGGTGGGATATTGAGGCTTTGAAAGCTGAAGGACTGAACAAAGAGCAAGTCCTTGCGGTTGTTACAGAGGCTGTGGATGACACTTTCGCCACCCAAAATTAGAGCAGTCTGAATCAAAGGGCAAGCCGGGAGAAGGGCCTTTGTACCAGGAATGTTCCTTTCAGCCCTAATCCCGTGCTCGAAAGAGATCAAGAAACCCAAATAATGCTCGCTAATCCTTCATTGTGCATCCAAAGAAAACTCCACAAACCTCAAAATACCCACCTCGGGGCCAGAGGGTGTTCGCACCACTGTACATGTCTCTATCAGCAGCCTTGAGTGTCCTGATTAGAAAGGGGGATTTGAAACCCTTGGAGCCGCGACCACTGCCAGATAGACTTCCTCCCTCCCATGATCCGGCCAAGCATCAGGCCTTTCATCGCCAAATTGGCCATGTCATCGATAGTTGTTTTCGCTTCGCCACTTAAATACAAGATTTGATTAACAATAAGGTCATCGCCGCACTAACTCAAAGAAAGTCTATCGGACTTGATCGCTGAACTTGTGGGGATAATGTGATGTGATCAGAGATGAACCACCTACGATGGCGCCGATTTATTCCAGATGTGGCGCTTACACAAGACTGCTTTGAGCATTTGTGAATGCTAGTTTTGTAGTTTCGACTTGGGTGTTGAAGTCAATTCAGAGTTTTGTTTTGAGTCTGTCTCGCTTTGTTGTATCAAGTCACCTGTTATACAAAGGTCGGTGATTCCGGGTGTTACCTTGGGCATCACCCTTTTGTTTTATGCTTGTCTTTTCATTTTGTTTTGAGTCTGTTTCGCGAGCCGCCATAATCCGATTTGAATGAACAGCAGGATTTTCACATTCTTGTGTTCGTCGCTTTGTGCTAGTTGTACCGTAAGTTCAATGAGATGACAAGATTTGACTAAGAACTCGGCTTTTTCGGCCTTGAAGTCGTTGTAATGACCTCGAAGTTTTTCAAACTTTTTGAACACTATGGTAAAAACGAAGAAGAGGGAATTCTCGGTTTGTAAAAATTTGATCAATTGACGTAAAAGAGACATGCTAAACCCTTAATGATTGAGATCATGCTTGTTAATGTGAGTATTGAGAAGGATCCCGGCTTGATCCAGATTGGCTCCACATCGTTTTCAAATGAAGCGACTAGTCGCTTTTAAAATTTTTCAAAAATGTTTTATGCGGTCCTCGAAGACATGTGTGGAATTGCTCTTGAGATTATGCAATTTTAGGATCGCTCACCTCAAGACTTGACCCTTTGCTTTCAAACCTTGAACTTTGATTCAAAACGCTCAAAGGTCAATCATGATGTGAGGCTGTGTGGTCGATTTGAAGCAACTCGCAGAGTAGGGGCGAAAAGTCGATCAAGAAGCTTATGGCTAGATCAGAGCACTCTCAAACTAAAAAAAATGTCGATGCGCCAAGAGTCAAAGATGAGTCACCAAGTTCCTATCCACAACACTAGGGGCAAATTCGCCCCATTGGATGGACTCCTACACCACAAGAACATCAGCCATTCTCCTAGATTCAGATGACTTCAGGATCTCAAAACCATTTGGCATGGACTTGTTATACTTTTACCCTTTGAGAGGCTCGCTGGGCCGAAAACCCGAAAGGGCGACCCAGGCAAAAGTTAAAGCGAAGAAAAGAATGAAGAAAAAGAAAAAAGAAGCAAAAAAATGCAAAGATACAAAAAATGCAAAAAGAAAAGAAAAGAAAAATGCAAAAAAAGAAAAAGAAAAAAAAGAGAAGAAAAGAAATGAAAAAGAAAGAAGAACAAAGCTCGCAAGATTGAAAACCTGTAATGGGCGCCTTGGCAAAAGTTAGAGCCTAAAAAGGAGAGGTTAATACCCGAGTGTACCTTAACCCCGAACTACGTGAGGCTTGATTCCCATCTTTGGGATACGTAGGCAACTTCATTCTGAAGTCCAGCCGTAAAACACTTCAAATTCAATTATGTCCATGTGATGGTTCTGGTCTTTGTCTTCATCAGATCCGAGAGTTTGGTTATTTCCACTTTGAGGATCGACTACAATGCGCCGCGGTGCTATCCAAACAAGGGGCAACTTTCCGCTGCCATTCAATGCGCCATGCCGATGCTTCAAACAAGGGGCAACTTTCCGTTGCAGTAGCTCTCTTCAAGCACGGGCGCTTTTCCTTGATCCGAGGTTGTGCATCTCAGAGTAGGTTTCATGTTCGCTGAGCAAGTGGCCGCTTGCAAAAATAGTTTTTGAGAATTTTTACCGAGGGTGACTAATTTTCTAGAAAATTGTTCCATCTTTTCCAAAATCGACCATTTCTTGGACCAAAAAAAAAGAAAATTTTCAAAGGCTCATAGCCCCGACTCGCATGATTTCAAATCAAAATTGAACAAGCATGTTAATCTAACTCTCATGTGGGTCAAAATTGTTTTAGTAGAAAGCAAAAAACAAAAATGGTCAAAGTGATGAACTAGGGCATAGTCGAGTCAGAGTTCTGTTTTTCCCTTTGTCAAAATACTTGCCAGAAGGGCACCATATTTGCGAAGGGCACTCTACCCGCCGAAAAGGGCACAATTGAAGACAACAACAAAGACCGAAAGCTCTCACCCTCCAAGCAACGAGGTATCGCCAAGTGCGGCGCACGAGCAGAATGGATCAAGATATTCCACTCTCATCTCGACAGATCTCGATCATGTCCAAACTCCCCAAAGAAAGCATCATTAATCGATGTCACCAGAGATCTTCTGACATCCAACAGATCGCAACCCCTCTGGGAAAGTTCATCACAGCGCAGAAGAAAAAGAATCTAGTCAATGCTAGGGACAAGAGCCCACAACTTCGCTTATCCACCAACTACCTGTGGAGGGATAAAATGAGAGATTGAAGAATAGAGAGATGTGCGCTGAGAGAAAAGTAAGAAAAGGGCTTTTCCAAAAAACAGAGATTGAATGCCGAGTGATATGAGAATCACAAATGAGAAAGGGGGAAACAATACCAAGAAACTGCTCCTTGTGCACCGAGAGGTCTCGCCTTTGTAACACGCCCTCGGTGTCGCGCCTTTTATTTTGTTTGTCTCGATTCTTGTTTTGAGTCGCTCCGAGTGTGTCTCGATATGTTTAGGTTGTTTACCTTTTGTTTTCCTTTGTTGAGTCGTGATGCGCAGGTCCAACAGAGACTCAATACCCAGTTGAGAAATCATTTTCAATTTCGATTTCAAAATAAAATCGTTTTGTGCTCAGAGTGCTGTGCCATTCTCCACATTTGTGCAAAACAAGATTTGTCCTTTCATAAAACTGCAGGGCCCACCCCCGATAAGTGTGAACAGTAAAACAAGGACCTATCTGAAGCTATGTGGGTTCCAGACTGCAAAGTAAAAGGAAAATTTTGGAGCATCTTAGTGTGTTTCAACTTCGGCAAATTCCGGGATTGTATTCCGGATGTACCTCTTCAGACCTTGTCAGTGTTCCGAAGAATGAGCGTGCCTCTACTTCAAGTGTAAGCCTGCTTCAAGTCCGAATGGTAGTCCAAGCAACATCCGAGGGTTTCACATGCAGATGTTACCTCTCGCCAATATAAACAGGGTTTTCCCTTTTGAGCTGAGCATGTTGCAAAGCCCTCTGAGAGGTAAAACAAAGGCACCATAGTACATGTTTGATACTCCTCTATTGCATAGAATATGAACTTTCATATCCATCAAGTTGTTGTATGCGTCACAAGATCGTTATGATTTCTGACAGAATATGCTTGCTTTCGATTCGTGATAGAATATCCTTTGCTTTCGATGTTGCATAGAATATGCCTGTCTCATGCATAGAAAATGCACTATTCCATACTTGCATAGAACATGCATTTTATCGCACTGTCTTGTGCACTTACACTTTGTATCTCACTTGCACTGTCTTGTGCATCTTGTGGTTGTATCTCGTATCACACTGTTTAGTGCATTTCAAAATCACTCATGCTGTTTAGCGTATCGTACTATTTAGTGCATTTCAAAATCACTCGCTAAGCTTAGCGATCGACCGCTTAGTGCATTTCAAAATCACTGCTTGCTTAGCGACGCGACCGCTCGCGTAATTTACTTTTGTGCTTTTTAGCGATCGACCGCTTTTGTGCATTACATTGTTTCATTCGTGCTATTTTGGCGATCACACTATTTTGTGCACCTTACTTGCATTGTACGTGCATTTCATCGCACTATCTTGTGCATTTGAACTATCTTGTGCATCGGGCGTTGTTTAGCGATCGCGACCGCCTTTGTGCACTCGCTTTTTAACGCATCACGCCGCTTAGCGATCGCACTATCTTGTGCACTGTCTTGTGCACTCGCGCTTTCTTGCGCATCGCACTATCCTGTGCATTTCATTACATACTCTCATCTTGCATAAAGGAAAATGCTTGTATCTTTCGTTTTGAACTTGCATCGCGCTTTCTTGCGCACCTTACCTGCACTTGTTGGTGCATTGCATTTCATTCGCTTATTTTGGCGATCGCACCGCTTTTGTGCATCTAAGCCACATCGCACTCTCTTGTGCACTAGTATAGCACTGTTTTGTGCATTCACTCTTGCATAGCACTGTTTTGTGCATCTTGTTAGCATTATCTTGTGCATTCTAACTCGCTTCAGACCGCTTTTGTGCATCTTCTTAGTATTGTTTTGTGCATTTACTCGCATCACATTGTCTTGTGCACACTGTGTTTTTGTATAAGTCCAATTTTCAAAATTTTCCTACATATCATTTGCATCTTGCCCCTGAACTACACTGGTTTGATTCCTTGCAAAGGGATACGTAGGCAGCCTGCGGGCACAACCATTTATTTATCAATATTTTGTTTGTTTGTCCAAGTCTTCTACTTGTCAAAATGGGTCATCTTAGGCTTTGACATTCACTCCGCCATTGTTATGACTTTCGAAGTTCACAAAGAGGGCAATCAGAGACACCCCATTTTTGATCGCTTTCGAGACTTGGGCGCTACTGATGGTTTACTTGGTGGAGAAAGGTGTGCAGGGCAAAGGTTCGCTTTTCTAAGAAGGAGAGGCAAATCTCAACTTCATACCCCAGTTTGGACCAAAATTATTTTGGATGGTTTTTAGACCTTAAAAACCTCTCTTTCAAAACATTTTTGAAATAAAATTTCCACGATGTTCCGACGCTCGCATTTCGGTAAATATTGCGCTTTTCAGTAAACCGAGCAAGGACAAAGTGGAGATGAATGAAAGAGAGATGAAATCTTTGAAAAATCTTTCAAAACACCTTACTTAGGGGTTTGAAGTTGAAGAGGAGAGGAGAAGAGGGGAGAAAAATAAGTTAGAGAAGAAGTTCGGCAAGGATCCGGGTAGGAGGGAGTCGAGCAGTCCTCGCTAAATCAAGCGTATCCATCTGCATACTCGGAGTTAAGCTATGAGGCCACTACCATTAGAAAGAAGACTTCCAGGGCTTCATTTTTCATTCAAGAATCTCTTACATCCAAGTCCGGGTGGGGAAGATATGATTCGTTGAAGTTGGGCATCATCGCGGTTGGATTGAATCTGCGCGGCTTTACTGAAAAGGGCATAACTTTTTGCACAGAAGGAATTTTAATGCAAGGTTTGTGCCATTGGAAAGATAACTTCCGGGGCTTCAATATGGACATCCACCGGCACTTTTTGACCTTACCGGCCACCTACCGGCCATCCATTTAGCCGACCGCCAGAAAATTAGCAGATCGCCAAATATTGTGCCGACCGCCAAAAGCGCCAAAAACTCAGATTTTTGACAGATATTTATCATCTAGCTGTTATATTAATCGATCGATATTTTCAATTGGGATATTTCGACCAAAAGCCTTTATTTTGCAATATATAGAGCCTTATATCTCATATTTGAGGGGTTAGAACAAAAAGCAAGTTTTGGGGAGCTTCACTCTAAAAGACCCTCTCTCTAGAAATTCCACAGCCAAATATCAGCCCTCTCTCTCTTCCTATATTGTGTGTATAGAAGCATATAAGTGCCCAAAAGTGAGTGTTCTTCCCATTTTCTTGAGCCTCCACTCTTGATCAAACTTACCTATATTGAAAAGGTGATTCTTGGAGGTGTATTTGGAGCTCCTAAGGCTAGTTTTGGTCCAAGAAGAACCTGTTTTGGTGCAGAGCTTCAAGGGTAAGCTCCTACTTTTCTCAAGCTTGATTTTGTGCACTTGTATAGCTACTTTTGCATGCTTCTTTTGGCCTGATTTTCAACTGTCAAAATCTCTATTTTTATGTGTTAAAAGTGGTGGATTGAAGTCCTTGTGAGTTAAGGGGTGTCCTCCCTTTGTTTGCTCCTTGTTTTGTGAGATTGTGATCCACCTTGATCTCTTTTTAAGAAACCCTCTTTGGGGCCTAAAAACAACTTTTTTTTCAGAGGTTTTTCAGTGATCAAAAACCAGTTTTGAGGCTTCAAATAGGAGGGGTTAGCTCCTCCTCCTTGTAGCTAGTTGTTATGCCTTGTTAGGCTTGTAAAGTGGCATCTTTTTGTGGCTTGTTTTAGCTTAAGCCAAGCATGTTTTAGGCTCTGTTTTGCCATGTTTTAGACCTGTTTTGGTTTGATTTTTTTTCTTTGGGGGGGGGGGGCTTGGTTGCTTGTTTCATATACTTGTAGTGTAATTTTGCTCCCTAGCCTAGCTTGTTTCATGCTTTAGCCTATCTTCCTAACATGTGCTAGCTTAACTTTGGCCTGCAATAGTCCATATTTTGCTATGATTAAGCTCTGTTTTGAGGTGTTAAGGTGGCTTGTGCATTGCTTTGCATGGTTGTGGTTTAAATGCTTAGAATGGCCTAAAGGAGAGCATGCTTTGCTAGTTTGTTTTGGCTATTTTCCAGCATGTTTTAGGCCCTAAATTAACATGTATAAACTCTGTTTTGAGCAGGATAAAACTCTCATACATTGCATTACATAGTTGTAGTTCATGTGCTTCAAGAGCCCATTGTTTGGGCATATCATTTGAGCTTGTTTTGGTGTATGATCATGGCATTTTCAGCATGGTTTTAGCATATAGAAACACTGTTTTGAGGTGGTTGAGACCTGTATGCATTGTACCATATAGCTATGGTTTATGTGCTTCATTGGCCTCTTGTATGAGTATGCTTCATTGGCTTGTTTTTCCCTTTGTTCCATGCACTTTGGCCACTGTTTTGGACCTAATTTAGGGCTGTCCAATTAGTGTAAGTCCCTCCCTTAGCTTGTGTTGCATGCTTACTTTGTATATTGTTGCATGCTTAGTCCCATTTATGTGATGTTGCATGTCTTGCATATTTGCACATTTGGGACACATCTCACATATTTGATATTAACATACTCGCCCCATGCCTTGCATGATTGTTGTCTAGGCCTTGCATGATTGATATATGTTTAGTATTGCTTGTTTGCATGCCACATTGCATACTAGCTAACGCGGTTTAGGTTGCATTGCATTGAACATGCATGCCTTGCCTCTTGAAATCAAGTGATCGAGGTTAGGCCTTTATGTGCTTATTTGGTTTGCATTTCATTTGACATGAAAATGCACAAATTGGTTCCTTGGGCCATCACGCATTGAAATGCGCGATTGATGGTCCAAGAACCAAGGACCATGTCCCTTCGAGTCCTACACATGATAAGGGATAGGGTTAGTGCATACATTGCTTGAATTGCATTGCCATGCTATGCCTTGCCCTCCGTCATTGCCAATTGCGTGTTCTGCAGCATTCTTTGCCGACCGGCTTTTTCAAAGGATCGGCAATCAATTGGTGGCCGATGGATGCATTATCACCGATGACCACATCCCATCGCCAAGGCAATTCTACTCACCGGTGGTGTCTCCCAATGTCCAGGAAGCAATTCAGAGACTTTGGCGCCTTCAAAGGCGTAGCAGGAAAACAGAGGCAATCTTTGCATGGCAGTGCAATTCCGAGCAGGACCCTAGCATGCGTTGTATCAGGCTCTCCTCCCGAGGCGGTTTACCGTTTTTCCTAGTTTAGTTAGTTGTCAACTAATTAGGCAATTTGTAATTATTAATTAGCTTGCGTAGTTGGTTAATTTGTATTATTCTTTTGGTCCCTCTGAGCGAGGGCGAACCTGTAATAAGTGTGTGTGAGTGGTGTGCATGTCTTCCAATCCCCACTTCTTTCTTCCCTTTTATTTACCTGCTTATGATGGGTAGTATTAGGGCACGTTTAAATTAGCATATCTCATGCTATGCATGCGTGCATCCATGCATTTGTCTAGCATGCACCTGCTTGCACATCATACAAACTGCATTAGTACTTCAATTCTAAATTGAATACGTGATAATTGTAGCATTTCACATGCCATTTTAGGGTTAGCCGAGCCTACTCTAACTGCATCCTTGCATGTGTTGCATTAGCCACATAACATGAACTAGGACATGTATATCTGCTAACTAGTTTATTGTTTTGGCATGGGGTACAATGTAAGTATTTATGCTTTAGCATCTCGCATGCGTGTGAATGTTAACATGACAGCATAATTACCATGAGGCTAGCCGCTTATGAGATAAACTGCCTGATTGCCTGTGGGTGAAGGTTGGATTGTTTGAGTTGGAAAAACTCGTTGAAATCCGTGTTTTAGCCTACTTGCGAGTAGAAAATTCCAAAGCATTTTCAAAACAAACGGATATGCAATGCTTGTTTCCAAATTAGGCGATCTAGTCTATACTTGTTTGTTATGCGCATAACATAGTAAAACTAGGCTAATAATCGGAATAATAACACATAATATTTTAAAAATCGGATATCGCGGTTAGTAGAGGCCGGTCTTCGGACCGGGCAAGAGGGGGTGCTCATAGCTGACCTTCCCCAATCGTACCTAAGTTCCTATGCCGAGGCAGCTTTGGTGATAACGGACACGTGGCCTTTGGTACCGAGTCAGGGTTTCCGAAATTTCCCAAAATAAAATATTTAGGTGGCGACTCTATATCTGGAAAAGCAGTCCATGTTTGGCACTTCTTTTCAAAATCTGTTTTTCTCAAAACGATTTGCCAGAGTTGGACTCTTCGGTTCAAGATTAAGAACGGTGACACAAATCGAGTCCGAATCAGAAGTGAGGTCCTCAAGGGCTTGTTACACTAACCAAGGCTGGTAATTTTTGTACATCAAGTACAAGCTTCGAAGTTTTCATATGTAACCAAGGGTTATGTTTGCCAAAATCTTTTGTCCTGATAAAACATATGTCTCAAGCCATAATCTCAGGGACACCATTCCTATGTTTACTCATGCCAATTACCAAAATTGATTCTATTGGCATTCACACAACCTTAAATAATCAGCAGATTATTTTGAGTTTATTACAGAATCTTACAAAATAGAATTGGATCAAATCAAGGATCTAGTTAATTTTAAAGAAAAGCAAATCAATTTCTTACAGAATGAAATTTCTTTTCTAAGTACAGAACAAAGATTACAGCAATCTTCTTTACAAAATAAAATAAAATCTCTTGAAAAAGAATTTCAAACAGAAGTCTGCAGTGATGTTCCCAATGCATTTTGGGAAAAAAAAGAAACACATTGTTTCTCTTCCTCATGAACCAGGATTTGATGAGCGAAAAATACCAACCAGAGCTCGTCCCAGTCAGATGAAAAAAGAGTATTTAGAACTGTGTAAAACAGAAATTAATACTCTCTTCCAAAAGAAACTTATTTGGACTAGTTACTCTCCATGGAGTTGTACAGCATTTTATGTGAACAAAAATGTAGAAATAGAAAGAGGAGCTCCAAGATTGGTAATTAATTACAAACTTTTTAATGATGCCTTGCAATGGATTAGGTATCCAATTCCCAACAAAAAAGATCTTTTAGATCGTTTACAGGATGTTATCATATTTTCTAAATTTGATATGAAATCAGGATATTGACAAGTTCAAATTGTTGAGAAAGACATATATAAAACTGTTTTTACAGTACCTTTTGGACATTTTGAATGAAATGTTATGCCATTTGGATTAAAAGATGCTCCATTTGAATTCTAGCATATTATGAATGATATTTTTAACCCTTATACAAAATTTACTATTTGTTATATTGATGATGTTCTTATTTTTTCGTCATCCATAGACCAGCATATCAAATATCTTAATATTTTTAAGCATGTTATTATCAGAAATAGTTTGGTGATTTCTGCACAAAAAATGAAACTTTTTCAAACTACAGTCAGATTTTTGGGCCATAACATTCATAATGACACCATAATTCCAATTGATAGAAGTATGGAGTTTGCTTCAAAATTTCCTGATGAAATTAAAGATAAAACTCAATTACAGAGATTTCTTGGTAGTTTAAATTATATTCATGATTACTACCCTAATTCAAAGAATAAATGCTACTATGTTGCATACCAAAGTTCGTAAAAGCCCTCCACCTTGGGCTCCACAACATACGTAAGTCGCTCGTAAAATTAAGACTAGAGTTAAGACTCTTCCTTGTCTTTCTCCACCTTATCCAGAATGGAAAAAAATTGTTGAAACAGATGCTTCTAACCTAAGTTATGGTGGCATTCTTAAACAATTCAAATTTCAACAAAGATAAAAGAAGAACTTTTAAGATTCACTTCAGGAACATGGAAACAAACAGCTAAAAATTACCCGACAATTAAACAAGAATGTTTAGCTATTGTCAAATGTATTTGTAATTTCCAGGATGATTATTAAATCAACATTTTTTAATAAGAGTTGATTGTTCTGCAACAAAATAAATTTTTAAAAAAGATGTCCAGAATTTAGCTCAAAAACAAAATTTTGCAGCTTGGCAGGGATTACTTTACTTTTGATTTTGATAATGAATATATCAAAGGTGAAAATAATTCTTTACCGGATTTTCTAACCTGTGAATACTTGCAAGGTCTAAACCATGTCCAGTAGAGGGCGCGGCCTAGGCAGACAGGGCCAAGGAAGGGGATCTAACCCCTACCATACAGAATTTTCTAGGTATTTATGCCCATTCCAATAAAAAAAAGGAATCTTCTAGCCAAACAGCTAAAGATGTCCTCCTGAGAAACCTCAGCCTTGGGCCTCCAATTTTGGGGTAAAAATAGGGACCTCAAATTCTTTTATCCATTATAGTAGGTCGATTTTATTTGCATTCAAAAAATCATTTACGCCTATTTCTCAATACACTTTATTAAATTATTTAGGAGAGTTGCTATTTATTCCTACATCTAGGGCTGTAAATTTGGCCCGGCTTGGCACATGTCTGGCCTTGCAGGCTCCTGCCAAAATTCGAGCTTGTCCGGGTCACGGGCCAAAAAATTAGGCCCAAGCCTAGGGGGTATTCGGGCCTTTCTTTTTTTCCTTTTTTTTTTTTTTTTTTTAAAGGTATTGACTAACAATAGATTTGCATTAAATAATTTTGAAGGTTTATATTTATGTCCTCGGAATAGCCAATAAATGTTTTAATTTTTTTTTTATAAAAATCAAAAATTCAAAAAATTAGATTTAAGGTTTTGAAACACTTAGAGCCTCTAAGATGACAAGTCACTTTGGTATAATATATAGTATAAATAGATAGATTATGAGATTTAGGAATGAGATAAATATTAGGGAGAAGATTTTAAGAACTTGTAATTCAATATTTTTTTTAAAATCTATTGTTACTTTATTAGCCAATAGCATAATTTTAAAATTACAAAAATTAGCAATTTTTGGTTGTTATTTATTTATTTATTTTTGATGTATAATTACTTTGTTAGGCAATAGTACTACTTTTAAATATTTTAAAATTACAAAAATTAGCAATTGTGGTTTTTCATTCTTTTAAACTATAACTTTTTTTTTAAATATATAATTATTTTGTTATAAGATGAGATTTGTGTTTCTTTTTTCTTTTTTTTAACATATAATATTTTTTTACACAAATAACCGGTATAATAAATAATTAATTACATATTTTAATATTATTTGTACTAAAGGGCATCATGACATTTTACATTCAATTTATTAAAAAGTATATAAAAAATGATTTTGAGTTTAATATAGGTTTTGTTTTTGTTTTTAATTGAACTTAATGTATTTATTTGAGTTAATCTAGTAAAAAATATAATAATAAAATGTAATTTTTATAAATTAAGAAAATAAAAATAAGTTAAAATTAAATATTTTTATAAATAATTTCATTTAATAGAGATTAGTTTCATTAAATTTTACTTGTGAAGAAATTTTCAAATTTTTTTTTCATACATTTGATATTTTTAGTTAGTAGCGAATTTTTTTTGACATTGTTTAACAATGAGAATTGTGTAAAAATTGTTTTAAAAATGAGAAAAAAAATTTTTGAAAAATTAAAAACTATGTGAAATTTAATTCCCTAAAGTATGAAATCTATGTAATTTTTGAATTAATATTTAAATTATGTCAATTTAATTCTCAATATATAAAATTTATTTAATTATGTTTACATTTTCCGAAGTTTCCTCTAGCCAACTCCTTAGGGCATTGAGAAAATTTGATTTTGATTTATTTGTTTCGGTTGCATGTATTGTTCATAAAGATATCAATAATGATTCATCCCACTAAAAATACCACCACTAATAGCACTAATGCATTAAAAAAATAAAAAATAAATAAACAAAATACAACTTCAAGACCAAAACATCACATCATTTCTGGCGGGACCCACTGCCACCTAATTAGTGGGAACACTAATTAGTGCTCCGAAGCATTTTTCTAAAGATATATAGAGACTTGTAGAGAAGTCTTATTGATTAGATTTATGTATTGATAACTTTTAAATCTGTTTTTCACTTGTAGATATTTTCAAAAAGTGTTGAGACAAAATAAATATTTTAAGATTTACTAGTGTATTAAAAAAATATACCAGATTTAAAGATATTTAAGTTTGTCACATAGGACTAGCTTTAATTTACCCAAGATATAGGCCTTGTTTGGTTAGTGTTTACCAAAAATTTTTTGGAAAAATTCTCTACAAAAAGTTTTCAAAAGTAATCAAACCACACAAATTTTCCCAAAAAAATTTCTCAAAACTTGTTTGGTTTACAAGTTTTTCAAACAAATCCCTCTCTCATACACATCAAATCAATCACTTTTTTCAAAATTCTCTCTCAAAATAATTTTTCAAAACATCTTTTGAAAAAAATCAAACCAAATAACTTTTCGTACTTTTTATCTCTAAAACTCATCTCCCAAACTCAAACCAAACATACTCATAAAGATTATTCATTATGGGCTACCACGTTTGTAGCTCAACGATTGCCTGAATTGGGCCCAAATGGTCTAATTAAATCGGTTGAGTCCAGGCCCATAAAAGCAGTTTCTAATAGGCTAACGTGGGCATTGCAAGGACAATTATAATTTGTGCTCGTTCATCCCAGCCCGTCATCAAGACACCTCACCAACTAATTCTATAATATTTGATTGCGAAAATTAGGACTGATGTGAATGTTTTAATTTATTAAAAGGAAGTATAAAAAATAGACAAAACTAATATTAAAATAATTTTTGAAAACAAGTTGACTGGATCAGCTAATCCCATTTTGTGTAAGGTGGATGTTATTGTCATAATTTCGTAGCTTTAGTTCTTCAAAACTTATCAAAATAAAACTTTTATATAATAACTATAATGCATTGTAAATATCATATATTCACAATAATAACATTACAAAAGCAATTCAAAATTATTGAATTATATGTACTACAAAACTTAGGAACATTAATATACTATCAATTCAATAAAATTAAAGAGACTAAAACTATGCAAATTTTAATCGATTGGAAAACTAAATTAAAAAAAGACAAAATAACTCTTCACATGAGGGGAACCAAATAATATATATCTTGTAAACATTTAAGAATTTCATGCTTAAAAAGAATGGTTATTCTTGATTAAGTTATAATTTTTTATAAAAATAAGAAAAAGAAAATAAGTAATGATGTACTATGAAATTTTTTTATTGTCATATCAAATAATGACTTTTTATTGTCATTTTATTTTCAATTAAAACATTTTCCATTATTGTCATAATTTTAAAAATATCATTAGAACATTGTACAAACTTTTTTGATTGTAAATCATTTTCTTTTTTAAAAAATACCACCGTTATATTTGTTTTTTTAACAATTGTAGTGATGTGAATTTTGTAAAACTTTACAAAAATTATGTAATGTTATTTTAAAGTTTAGTGGATTCAATTAAAAAAGGCCCAGCCCTGAGGAACCTCAGCCTTGGGCCTCCAATTTTGGGGTAAAAATAGGGATCTCAAATTCTTTTACCCATTGTAGTAGAGGGATTTTATTTGCATTTAAAAAAATCATTAACGCCCATCTCCTCAATACATTTTATTAAATTATTTAGGTGAGTTGCTATTTACCCTTACATTTAGGGGTATAAATTTGGCTCGGCTTGGCACATGTCGAACTTTGGGGACTCCCACCAAAATTCGTGCTAGGTTGGGTTACGGGCTAGAAAATTAGGCCCAGGACCAGGGGGTATTCAGGCATTTCTTTCTTTCCTTTTCTTTTTTTTTTTTAGGTATTGACTAACAATATATTTGCATTAAATAATTTTGAAAGTTTATATTTATGTCCTTGGAATAGCCAATAAATGTTTGAGTTTTTTTTATAAAAATAAAAAATTTAAAAAAATTAAATTTAAGGTTTTGAAATACTTCTCTAGATGACAAGTCACTTTGGTATAATATATACTATAGATAGATAGATTATGAGATTTAGGAACGAGATAAATATTAGGGGGAAGATTTTGAGAACTTGTAATTCAATTTTTTTTTTTTAAAAAAAAAAAAAATCTATTGTTACTTTGCTAGCCAATAGCATATTTTTAAAATTACAAACATTAGCAATTTTTTGGTTGTTATGGTTTTTTTTTTTTTTTTTTTAAATCTATAGTTACTTTGTCAGGCAATAGTACTATTTTTAAATATTTTTAAAATTACAAACATTAGATATTGTGATTTTACGTTTTTCTTAATCTGTAACATTTTTTAAAAAAAATATAATTACTTTGTTATAAGATGAGATTTGTGTTCCTTTTTTTCTTTTTTTAATGTATAATATTTTTTTAATGTAAATATTAAGAGAGATATATTAGGAACTGGTAATTTAAAATTTTAGGTGGTTTTTTGGTTCTTTTTCTTTAATCTATAATTACTTTGTTAACCAATAAAATTATTTTTAAATATTTTTAAAATCACAATAATTAACAATTATGGAATGAGACTTTAGAACTTTCACAAATTTTCTCACTAAAAACTTCATTTTGTTTATATAATATATATATAGATTTGTCACAATACAATGAACACTAACAAATGCACCAATGATAGAACCAGATACAAAATGCACTAAGAAAAAAAAAAAAAAAAAAAAAAAAAAAAAAAAAAAAACTATTTACTTATATTAGGCCTCAAAGAAAACAGTAACAGGTCCTATCCACAATCCCCACCTCTCTCCCTGTGTCGCTCCACCACCCCCACCTCCACTTCTACAACCCCATTACCCCTAATACAACTATTAAAGTATTAGTTTTAAGTTGACAATTAAATATAAAAAAATATTTTTTATGAAAAAAATTCCAAAATTATTAGGTACATCTCTCAAAACAAAAGAAACGTTAATCTTTTATACCATTCATTTTCATAAAAAAAAAAAAAAATGTTATTTTTAGAAAATAATCTTAAATAATGTTTGGTTAATTGAAATGTAGGTAGAATGAAATGAAGTAATTATTTTTATATCCTTTCAATAAAGTAATCATTCTATTATATTTTTATTTCATTCAAACAAATACTGACTCAAAAATTAAAACCAAATTTAAAACCAAAAAAATCTAAGTACTCCGTGCAATAGTCTGCGGGCATTTTTTTACTAGCATATATATATATATATACTAGGTTTGTTGGCCTGTGTTTGCACGGGCAAATTGGACTCAATTTTTTTTTTAATTAAAATTTGTTTTTTTTAATTTTAAGATTTTTTTTTTTTTTTTTTTTATAGGAATATAGTGGAGTGATTATTTGGTAGATGTTAAAGAAGAATGATTATATAATATTTATTGTTTTAGAGATGTGTATTATAGTATTATCCGTATATATATTTATTTATATTAAGAATGGAAATATATAGAAATAGTAATAACAACTGAAACTAATAGTTGTTATGATTTTTAATTTCAATTTTAATTTTTAATTTATATGCAAAAAATGACAAATTTCACAAATAATTTTTGCTGATTTGAAAATTTTACTTTACCTGAGACTATTTGTTAATATTTTAATTGTGTCAACTAAAGTAGTCAATTTTTATAAAATTAAAAATTCATAGTTTAATTTGTTAAAAGGATCAAATTGTAAGATTTTTCTTTGTAATTTCCCCGAAAAGAATTACAAATTTATGAAAAAATAAAGCACATGTCTATTGGATTTGATTTTTTAAAATTGGTGTTTAGATAATTTTTTTGCTTATTTTATAGTTTACGTTTTTTCATATTTTAATTAATTTTTGATGGCATTTGGCTGTTTTGTTTGGTAACTTGTTACCAATGAATGAAAACAATCAGAATTTAAAATTAAAAAATTTAGCAGCAAAAAACCAGTAGCATTCTGCCTCAATGATCCAAAGAATGCAAGATGAAATGAAGAGCAATAGCTTGCACCCAAAAAATAAGAATTGGGAAGAACTTCATACAAACTATTATATACCGTTTCTAAAACAAAGAATTGCATAGACTTTTTAATTTATTTTATTTGACATACAAAATAATCTCATGCACTGGGTTGCCCTTTTTCTTTTTCTTTTTTTCTTTTCTTTTTGATCGGCAAAAAATAGACTTTTTATTGTCAATTTATTTTCAATCCAAACATTTCCCATTATCGTCATAATTTTAAAAAATGTCATTAGAACATTGTACAAACTTTTTTTTGATTGTAAATCATTTTCTTTTTTAAAAATTACCACCGTTATATTTGTTTTTTTTAACAATGGTAGTGATGTGAATTTATAAAACTTTACAAAAATTATGTAAAGTTTAGTGGATTCAATTCAAACAGGCCCAGCCCTGAGGAACCTCAGCCATGGGCCTCCAATTTTGGGGTAAAAATAGGGACCTCAAATAAGTCTAGTGAATAGGACTAATTGGTAAGTACCCCATTCTTTTATCCATTATGGTAGGGAGATTTTATTTGCATTCAAAAAATTATTAACGCCTATTTTCTCAATACACTTTATTAAATTATTAAATTATTTAGGAGAGTTGCTATTTATCCCTACATCTAGGGCTGTAAATTTGGCCCGGCTTGGCACATGTCGGGCCTCGCGGGTACCTGTCAAAATTCGGGCTTGTCCAGGTCGTGGGCCAGAAAATTAGGCCTAGGTCCAAGCCCAGGGAGTATTCAGGCCTTTCTTTCTTTCCTATTTTTTTTTAGGGTATTGACTAACAATAGATTTTCATTAAATAATTTTGAATGTTTATATTTATGTCATTGGAATAGCCAATAAATGTTTTAATTTTTTTTTTATAAAAATAAAAAATTCAAAAAATTAGATTTAAGGTTTTGAAACACTTAGAGCCTCTAAGACGACAAGTCACTTTGGTATAATATATAGTATAGATAGATAGATTATAAGATTTAGGAATGAGATAAATATTAGGGAGAAGATTTTAAGAACTTGTAATTCAATATTTTTTTTTAAAATCTATTGTTACTTTGTTAGCCAATAGCATATTTTTAAAATTACAAAAATTAGCAATTTTTGGTTGTTATTTTTATTTTTATTTTTGTGATCTATAATTACTTTGTTAGCTAATAGTACTACTTTTAAATATTTTTAAAATTACAAAAATTAGTAATTGTGGCTTTACGTTCTTTTTAAACTATAACTTTTTTTAAAAATATATAATTACTTTGTTATAAGATGAGATTTGTGTTTCTTTTTTTCTTTTTTTTTAACGTATAATATTTTTTTAATGTAAATATTAAGGGAGAGATTTTAAGAACTTGTAATTCAAAATTTTAAGAGGTTTTTTGGTTTGTTTTTTTCTTTAATCTATAATTACTTTGTTAGCCAATAGAATTATTTTTAAATATTTTTAAAATTACAATAATTAGCAATTATGGAATGACAACTTTAGAGCTCTCACAAACCTTCTTACAAAAAATTTTATTTTCCTTGTATAATATATGTAGATATAGATTTGTCACAATACAATGAACACTAACAAATGCACCAATGTGAAAGTAAAAACTAATACTTTAGAAAACAAAACAAGTTTTGCCAATGTAGAACAGTCGATATTTAGTTTGATGGGCTATTGACTTTGGATTCACTTTTATTTGTTACAATGAACACAAATAAATGCACCAATGATATATAACCAGATACAAATGCACTAACAAATGAATCGAAAAAAAAAATATATGCATCAATAAATATATTAACTAGATATAATGAGAGGGTAATTTATATTAATAAATTGGGCCGAGCTGGAATTGGACCAAGGTAAGCCCAGACGTGATTGTAGTGTGTACTCCGGTCTAAGGAGTGTTTGCGGTAGTCCGGTTAATAGATGAGTACGGTGTAGCCCGGTTTCTAGGTAGTCCGGTTACGTCTTCTAAATCGGAGTATAAGAGTAACATCTTCTAGACCGTTTATAGTAGTTCGGTCGGACGCTTCTATGGATAGTCTGATCTTGGCATGTGAAACCGGAGTAGAAGTAAGGAATGGGAGAGCCGAACTGAGAGTTGGTTCGGCCAGACTTGCCTATTCAGTACAGCAGTGTTACTCCGGTCCTGAAGTAGTCCGGCCATAAGAAGAACCATCTCACTTGGTTTAAGCAGTGAGGGGGGTGTTGGAGGATAAGTATTGTCTTCTAGGAGTATGAGTCCAAGGAGGACTCTACGCAAGGAGGAGTAATCCTAAAAGGACTCTGCGCATGGAGGAATAAGAGTCCTACCAGGATTGTGCCACGCGAAACCTATAAAAGCTCACCAATATCACCTATGAGGAGGTAATGCAACTTTAGCTCCTTGAATACATAGAGCTTTTGCCTACTTGTCTTGCTTACTGACTTAGGCATCGGAGAGGTTTCCGGCACACACCCGCCGGCTAGCTCACGTTTGTGTTTTCAGGTGATAGAACGACATCGTACGAGGAACGCAGACTTGATCAACAGGATTATACGAGAAGGTGTATTTCTTTCCCGTACAATTGGCGCCGTCTGTGGGAACTTCAGACAAGAACAACCTCTTGATCAAGCTTTCTCTTGAACTTCAATGGCGAACAATGAAGAATTACCTCAATCCGCCGTCGACGGACTGACTCCAGATGGGGGTTCAAGGCGCGAAAGCCTACCAGTGGTCACTCCCATGGCGAACCTGGAGCAACGACAAACTCCCAGGAGGGATGTCAGGGGTAGAAGGAGGAATAACAGCCCTCATCCCTCTCGTTCGCAAAGCCCAGAAAGGCAAAGGCGCAGGGTTGATCCTCAAATTCTAGAGGATCGCGTTAGAGAACAAGACGAGTTAATACGGCAGATGACGGCAGACATGGAATCCTTAAAGCGCCAGATGAAGGGTAAAGAAGTGGCGACAGGAGAGGGGCGCAACAACAAGACGCCCCCTCGCCACTCAAAGGGTCGTAGTAGGAATTCTACACCCTCTCAACCAGAGAATAGAAGCCTCAGGACAGGCGACACGCGATCCGTATCCTCCAGGACTCGTCACTCCAAGTCTGAGAGGGCGAGATCTGAGAGGTCCTACACGGAAGGGAGCACTTATTGGCCTTCGCATACACACCGGACAAGGTCTAGACAGACGGAATTACCCAGATCGTCCGACCTGCGATCCATGCTAGAAGAGAAAGCGAGATGGAAGGAGGACGCCAGGGCGCGCGATCCACACAGGGTTCCTGCCTTCATACGGTTATTCCTGACGCATGGAAGCGTCGAGGTTGAATGCCAATGCCGCGTGCGGCGTATGAACCAATGACAAGGCATTGGCGAGGTCAGACCTCACCATTCGTCCCAAAGAATAGAGAACGCGCCTTCCGTCAAGCCAGACAAATTCTAAATTCACAACGATGAGGGAAGACGGACCCCTACTCAAGACTTAAGCCACTTTCGCCAGTCATGGTCAGATATCGCGTGAACGAGGCCTTGATGTGCATCCTATTCCCTTCAAGCCTCATGACCTTGGTTTGACTTGGTTTGAGAAGCTTTCAGAGGGCAAGATAGCCTCGGGCGCACTATGAGGCGCTTGTAACGCGGTTCGTAACAAACACAAAAATCCCCGGTGGAGATCGACCCATTTCTCCATCGACATGGGCGACAAGGAGACCTCGAGGTCATACAATGCCATCGGGAGACATTCAACCAGATTGGGGACTGCCCAACCAACCTCGCCATTGCACAATACAAAAGAGGCCTTCCAGTCGGGAACAGACTGAGGGACTCTATCACCATGACACCACCTCTCACCATGGAGGCCCTGATGGAGAGAGTCCACCAGCACATCAGGGTGGAAGAGGATGGCGCTCGTGCCAAAGCAAAAACTGGCGCGACCACAACACCAGAGAAGAAGACCTCGGCGAAGGTCAATACGATAGATCGCCAAAACCGAAACGGACGAGGCAGACGAGACAATGGCGAGGACCAGGACAAGAGATGGTTAAGAGTCCGCACCGCCATAACCACGGTATTTAAGAAGCCGATCTATCGTATACTTAGCGAGATTCGAGACGAGCCTTTCGTCAAGTGGCCAGCCAAGCTAGGCGAGGCCCAAAAGGACTATGACGACAGATCCAGATGCACCTTCCACAAAGAAAAGGGGCACCGCACTGAGAATTGCACGCCGTTGAGGCAGCATCTGGAAGAATTGGTGGCAGCAGGCCACCTGGACAAATACATCGAAGGAGGGGCACAACCAGGCCCCCAGGACCGTAACAACCCCAATGGGATGCCGATCGACGCCCCGCCCCAAGGCGTCACCAACGTAATACATGGAGTCTTTGAACCTGAACGTGTATGCGAGCTCAGAGGTTCAATCAAAAAGGCTGAGCACTTAAGGGAGGTGCTAAGTGCCCAACCGGCTGTTAAGAAGGGCAAGACAGAGGCCACAAATGTCATGTCTTTTTCGGATAAAGACCTGGCAAGGATTTATTGCCCTCATAACGATGCCCTGGTCGTTACTCTCCGAGTCAAGGATTTTGACGTTAAGCGGATTCTGATTGACCAAGGTAGTTCATGCGAAATCATGTACTATGACACCTTCAAGCAACTGAAGCTTCAAGACAAGGACTTAGCCCCTGCCGTATCACTTTTGATTGGATTCAATTCTATGCTGGAATGGCCAGTCGGCAAAATCATCTTTCCAGTCAAGGAAGTGTGTGACGGCAAGTGGAGTTCGGTGTCAAGGTCCCCTCTACCTACAACATCATCTTAGGCAAAACATGGCTGCATGCCATGCGCTCGGTGGCATCCTCCTACCACCAAGTGATGAGGTTCCCCAACGACATCGGAATAATAGAGGAGGTTTATGGGGATCAGATCATGTCGAAACAGTGCTTTGTGACAGTGAACGGCAATGAAGCCGCCAAAGGATATGTTCATTCGTGGAAGAACCGTAAAGTAATGAACTATTCGCGATGTTGGCAAAGCGGCTAGTCGAAGTCGTGGAGGACTTGGTGGAAGTCGGGGATAGATGAGAAGAACCCGGATAAGTTCTTCTTACTTGGCTCGTCGTTGTCCAAAGATCGAGAGATTGGAAGTCTTGGAATTCGACCTCCAACATCGGTGTTCGCCGACCCCATACGACATGCCAGCATCGATCCCAACTTCATCCGCCACCAACTCAATGTCCACCCTTCGCCATTACAAGACATTCAACAGTCGGCGCTCCATCACGCCAAAATAGTAGCAGAAGAGGTGGGAAACCTGCCAAATGGATCTCCAACACGGTCGTGGTGCCAAAGAATAATGGCAAGTGGCGCGTTTGCGTCGATTACAAGACGGTCAATAAAGCATGCCCGAAAGATAGCTTCCCCCTACCAAGGATAGATCAATTGGTGGACCTAACAGCTGGACACAGCAGGCTTAGCTTCCTTGACGCATACAGAGGCTACCATTAGATAGCCATGCACGAACCAGATCAGGAAGTAACATCCTTCACCACTCCAAGAGGACTATACTGCTACAAGGTCATGCCCTTTGGCCTGAAGAATGCAGGGGCGACGTTTCAGAGAATGGTCACCAAAATGTTTGAGCCATTGTTAGGCAGAACAATGGAGGCTTACATCGACGACATGGTGGTCAAAAGCAAGGACGCGAATGACCATCTAAAAGACCTAGATGAGATGTTCCAGATCCTGAAGAAACACAAGCTGCGCCTTAACGCTTCTAAGTGCGCATTCAGTCTAGGGTCTGGCAAGTTTCTGGGTTTCCTGGTGACCAACCAGGGTATTGAGACAGACCCCTCCCAAATCAAAGCAATTCAGGAGTTAGAGAGGCCTAACTCAGTAAAGGAAGTACAGCATCTCACCGGCATGGCAGCAGCACTTAACCGATTCATCAGCCGGTCTTCAGACAGATTGCAACCATTCTTTCAGTCATTAAAAGCTAAGTTTGAATGGGACGAAGAATGCGACCGAGCTCTGGAGAGTTTAAAGGAATACATGTCTTCTCCACCACTACTTGTCACTCCAGTACCTGGAGAAGAACTTTTCCTTTACTTGGCAGTATCGCAGCATGCAATTAGTGCAGTGTTGGTCCGCGCAGAAGGGATCCAACACTTGCCCATCTATTATGTCAGCAAGACGTTACTGGGTGCTGAAACAAGGTACTTGCCACTGGAGAAACTGGCATTGGCCTTGATGATGGCCTCAAGGAAATTGTCGCATTACTTTTACGCCCACACCATAGTTATTCTCACAGCCTTCCCACTCAAGGCTTTACTTGAAAGGGCGAACTTTTCTGGGCGAATTTTGAAGTGGGCAGTGGAATTGGGACAGTACGACATCAAGTTCCAACCCAGAACCGCTATAAAGGCACAAGCACTAGTAGATTTTGTCGCAGAGTTCACCCCTGGAAGTCATCACATCTGCCCAGTCGACCTGACTGAAACAGCCGAACTAAGGATGGAGGTTGACATCGGAATAACGCAACCCCTAGTATTGGTTGCTCAGTCAGGCCCCAAGGCGGACCAGAGTAAAGAAAGGGAGGAAGAAGTGAACCATGCTACTCCAAGTCAGGACTCACAGACCAACAAAGACTTGGTGCAAATAGAGAACAAGGAGCAGACAGCAAGCATCGACTCGGAAGAAGCTACCAACAACGTGGAAGATCCCAAGACCTCATCCAATCCCTCTACCTGCTGGAAGTTGTTCGTTAGAGAGATGTGGAAGCTCTTCGTGGATGGAGCATCCAATAGGCATGGAGCAGGACTTGGCATAGTCCTCATCTCTCCAGACGGCCTAGTAGTGGAGCAAGCAATCAACCTTGGCTTCCCAGCATCAAACAATGAAGCGGAGTATGAAGCACTTCTGGCTGGTCTCAAGTCAGCATTCTACATGAAGGCCACCAAGCTAATGGTCTACAGCGACTCACAGTTGGTGGTAAACCAAATATCTGGCGACTATGAGGCAAAGGATGATAGGATGGCCAAGTACCAAGACTTGGTCAGAACAGAGATAAAGAAGTTCGAAGTAGTGAGAATAGAACAGATCGGCAGAGAGGAAAACAGTAGAGCAGACGAACTCACAGGCTTCGCCTCAATGGCAGACACCTCCGTTCCTCACCCACTGCTAATCGACTATCTACCTAGACCAAGCATTGAAGACCCAGAAGCTGAAGAGGTATGTTGTGCAGAGTTAGGTCCTTCTTGGATGGATCCCATCATACTATTCCTAAAGGACGTCACACTCCCAGAAGAAAAGAAAGAAGCCAACAAAATAAGAGCAAAGTTACAGCGATTTTGGCTCTCTCCATCCTTGGCATTATACAAGAAGTCATTCACAAGACCTTACTTAAAGTGTGTCCACCCCAACAAGGTGGAAGCATTCCTGTTCGAAATACATGAGGGGGCATGTGGCAGCCATCAAGGAGGAAGATCATTGGCATACCGAGCTATTTCACAAGGATACTGGTGGCCATACATGCAAGCAGATTCAGAGAAGTATGTCAAAAAATGCGAAAAGTGTCAGAAGTTTGCGCATCAAATACACCAACCTGCCAGAGAACTCCTACCTTTAACTAGTTTATGGCCTTTCGCAATGTGGGGCTTAGACATAGTAGGTCCACTTCCAATAGCACCCGGCAACAGGAAGTTCTTTCTTGCGGCAACAGACTACTTCACAAAGTGGGTGGAAGCAGAAGCCTTGGCGTCGATCAAGGAAAAAGATGTGAAGAAGTTTGTCTGGCAGAACATCATTACTCGCTTTGGCATACCAAAAGCACTGATTTCAGACAATGGCACTCAGTTTGACGGCAGAATTTTCAGAGGCTTTTGCGAAGAATACAAGATAGAATTCTACAATTCTACACCGGTGTATCCCCAAGCAAACGGTCAAGCCGAGGCATCAAACAAGGTAGTGTTGGACGGATTGAAGAAAAGGTTGGAGAAAGCCAAAGGCAAGTGGGCAGAAGAACTCCCTCATGTTTTATGGGCTTATCGCACCACACCACGGCGGTCAACAGGAGAAACTCCATTCTCCTTAGCCTATGGCATGGAAGCAGTCATCCCATTAGAAGTCGGACTCCCCACAATCCGGAGCGAAAATTTTGATCCAGACCTAAATAGTGAAGCTATAGCACTGGAACTTGACCTTGCGGAAGAAAGAAGAGACAGAGCATTGGTTCACATCGCCGCCTACCAACAAGAACTATCTAGGAAGTATAACAAAATAGTGCATCCGAGACAATTCAAGATCGGCGATTGGGTACTTCGCAAAGTTATGGGCAACACATTGGTCCCAGGAGACGACAAGTTAGGGCCTAACTGGGAAGGTCCTTACAAAGTGGTCGGATTAGCAGGAAAAGGGGCATACCACTTGGAAGATGAGGACGGCAAAGCAATTCCTAGGCCATGGAACACTGCCAATCTTAAGTTATTTTACTTTTAGCTTTTTCTTTTTTCTCTTTAAGTATATGTAAGTTTTTCACTTCATCAATAAAACAAATCGATTCTTTTTCAGCATATTTGTTTTTAGTAGAAAGTAACTTTTGCAAGTTAGTAACATTGTAAACATCGTTGGCCGGATTAAACCAACTATGACCCCTCCTAAGCCCAGGATAAGGATCCAGGCTGCAGGACGTTTGGTCGGAATAACCAAACACTGTATTCTAGGTTGGCTGGAAAAACCAACCTAGAGGTTGGTCGATTAAACCAACTCTGACTCTTCAAATTAAGTAAGTGTATGGTCAAGAGTGGTTGGTCGGATTAAACCAACTCTCTCAGACTCTTCAAATTAAGTAAGTGTATGGTCAAGAGTGATTGGTCGATTAAACCAACTCTCTGTACTCTTCACCAAGTAAGTTATAGGTCAAGAGTGGTTATCGATTAAACCAACTCTCTGTACTCTTCAAATTAAGTAAGTTATAGGTCGACGAGTGGTTGGTCGATTAAACCAACTCTCTGTACTCTTCACCAAGTAAGTTATAGGTCAAGAGTGGTTATCGATTAAACCAACTCTCCAGACTCTTCACCAAGTAAGTTATAGGTCAAGAATGGTTGGTCGATTAAACTAACTTGTTACTCTTCACCAAGTAAGTTATATCGGCTGAAGAGTGGTTGGCTAGTGAGTTAGATAGCTAGCCAAAATCACAGTTGGGCAAATGAAGGTATTGAACATTCATTACAAGTGCACGCATACAAGAACAGAACCAGAGTACGTGTTGAAGAACATTTTTTCCTTTTTTATTAAAATCAAAAACAAGTACAAGTGGAGGGGCCGTAGTCCGGTTACAGATTCGAGACAAAAGAAAACAAAGGAAAAAGATAATCAACGTAAGAGATCTTCAAATTCGGCATCAAAATCATCAACAGCTCGTAATGAGTCCGGTGTTGGTGGGGTACGATCTGAGCCGAGTCCTAAGCATAAAGCACTTCGTCCCGCTTGGTCAGACATCGCTGAGACCCTTAGCAACCGCTCCAACCGAATCGCTTGATCGTTAATCTACCGATCGTTGACGGCCGAGTGTCCGCTGACTCGCCCTCATCATCTTCTTTCACATCGATGACCCCGTAAATTGCTTCGAGATCATCAACAGATTCTTTTCAGGAGGCCGAATGAAGTACTGGAGCGTTGTAGACCTCGGTTTCAGTCCACAACCGAGCTTCTCATCGTGACCTCCACCCACACTTGAAGAATAAGTCTTTAGTCGCTTCAGATTGGTGAATAACCAAATTTCGGCTTCTTTGAAACCTTCTTTAGAAGCGTCCTCAGCCTTCTTCTTCAGATCCGTTATTTCGGCGTCTTTTGCGCCTTCGAGTTGCGCCATCTCCCACAAAAACTTATCTTTCACTTCGGTAATAGCACGCAGTTTATCACTGTCAGCTGAGGCAACTAGTCCGGTCAGACGTGCTACCTCGGCCTCCAGCTCGGCCGACCTCTGCCGAGATTGAGCTAGCTCGGCAGTTTTGGTTTCAGCTTCCTTCATGGCTTGCCTTGTGGTTTTTCGGAGTTCCAACACTTACCTGTGAGCGATGGTGTTCTTCTGAATGGCCTGCAAAAGAATAGTAAGTTCCTTTTTTAGCCGAGCTGAGAGTTGGAAAAAATTAGACTGATCAAAAGAGGACCGTGCTACTTACCAAAATCATGGATTTCGTGGATGACCGGATGGACTTAAGCTCGGTATTGAGTTGCTTGCTGTGGTGCTCCATGTCTTTTGGAAGACAAACGCCCCTGGCTAGGTTGAAGGCCAGCAAGTGATCATTCTCAGCCACGACCGAGTCACTATCGTGGATATCTCGGTTTTGGAAGACAAAGGGTGGAGCCCATTTGTTGGTGTCAGCCCGGTCTGATTGCTCTGGCTGGGGGCTCAGTTGAATGCTAGGTGGGGGGCTTGGTGGTAGGATGAACTCATCCTCATCAACAAGGCGTGGCTCGGTCTGACTAGTCCGGGCGCGCTTGTTTCGGCGGGATGAGGATGGCTGTTGAGTTGGGAGGGCCACCACGGCCTCAGTCGTTTGGCCGGTGCGTGGTACTTCGGCCCTCGTTGTTGCGGTCAGCATTGCCTTCAGTTTGTTTTTCTTAGCCATTTCCTGTTCGGCTGTAAGTGGCACCAAGTTTATTTCGGGCAAGGTGGGGTCCGGTTCTGGAGCTTCTTCGAGGAGGAAGTCGGTCACCTTCGCTTTCCGACGATCAGCCGTGTAGGTCGGCTCAAGTCCAAGTTTAGCCCAACTCTTTCTTTGACCAAGCGCAAGTACAAGAAGGTCAGTAGTTGTAAAGAGAGTGAAGATGAGTCAATCAGAAAAACAAACAAACTGGGCTTTGGTTCAAAAGTGAAAAACCGAGATAGAGAAAAGTGAGAAAGGCAACCGAGTATGTATACCGGTTCTCCTTTATTCCAATTTATTCTTCGCCAGAATCTGGGCTTGATGGTCTTCGAAATTGCCGACACCCGTAAGAAGTCATCATCATTTAGGTCTTTGTCCTGTGTCCTTAATTATTTTTTCTCGGCCTCAGATTCTCATAATAACACCAAATTTCATTCTGGATCCTAATGAGTCGATGGAGTATTTCGTTAAGCTTAAGTTAAGACCGGTTTATGGTTTATGGCGTCTATGCCCATTATTATACGGTATGTGTTGGTTGAGAGTTGGGTTGGGCATAGTCTGGTTTGCCTTAGAAACTCGCAGATTAAAGGCTGGACTGGGAATCGTAGTCCGGTTTCTATTATTGAGTGGATAGTAAAAGGGACAAAGCCTGGGTTGCCCCATGGGTCAACACCTAGTTCGGCGAGGGTAAGGTTGACGTCGGCAGGAATATTATAGTCTTTCCGGAATTCGGCTAGACCACCTGGGGTTTCTACTAGAAATCTGTACTTCCCCATTTATTTTATAAGTTAAAATAATTTATCTCGGTTGGAAAAATGTGCTCAGTAGCTCGGCTGAGCGCAGGAAAGTGCCTGGCAACCTAAGTCTGCAAAGTGGAAAACAGGGTGTTAAGCACAGATCGTTGGCCGTGCTATAGAAAACATAGCAAAGAAAAGATAGTTCTACTTCGGCTATACGGGGTATTATCAAGATCTACCTCGGCTTTTGAAAGGAGTGTTTTTATCTCGGTTCACAGGGTACTAGGTTATTTCGGCTCTACGTATGGTTCTTGTTACTCCGGCTAAGCGTCAGGGGCAGTTTCTGAGTCCGGTTTAGAAGCTCAGTAAACTGGCTTGGCCCCGAAGGCCTAGCTCGGTCAAAGGCAACGGCTTTATAGTTCGGTGCGTTTATTCGGCTAATGTAAATATTGGTTACCTACTAAAACTTCTGTGCTGTGTACGAGTGATAGTCCGGTTCCAGTTTTCCTATAAATGAGTATAATTGCAAACAGTATCCTAGTTCTACATTACGTGATTTTGGATCAAAACCAAGGTTTCTCTGTGTTATCATGTGCATTTATAGGCACTATGGCTAAGTTTTTCAGAAACAATGCAAAAAGTGTTTTGCAAAACCACATTCTACGAACGGATTGAATAAAGCAAGAAAAATAGATTTGAGGTACTCACCAGGTAGAGAGGAGGAAACTGGAGGATGGAAGCACGAGCAACAAGAGGAACACAAACGCAGCAAGTTGAAGAACAGTAAAAGCTCAAGAGCGAGAAAGAGAGAAAGCAGAAGGAGATGAGTAGTGTAAGCTATGATTCTAGAAAAGGGTTTGTTGTTTTGTTAGGAAGGAAAAAGAGCGGGAACTGTTCAAATTCACGAGGTACGAAGAACGGCGCGACAGCTGTGAAGAACCAATCAGAGCATGCCACGTGTCAAGGGAAGGACAATCGATTCAGTTTCTATAAACTGAAGAGACGTTTTGGCCGGATGTGCACAGCTCGGCTGGAACGGGTCTTAGTTCGGCTGGAAAGGCTAAACTTGTGTGTTTAGCTCGGCTGGATAAGCTAGCATTTTAGCTCGGTTTGTAGACATGTAATCCCAATCATGCTTTGCAGATGGAATTAAGGGGCAATTGAGAGGGTAATTTATATTAATAAATTGGGCCGAGCTGGAATTGGACCAAGGTAAGCCCAGACGTGATTGTAGTGTGTACTCCGGTCTAAGGAGTGTTTATGTAGTCCTAATAGATGAGTACGGTGTAGCCCGGTTTCTGGGTAGTCCGGTTACGTCTTCTAAACCGGAGTATAAGAGTAACATCTTCTAGACCGTTTATGGTAGTTCGGTCGGACGCTTCTATGGATAGTCCGATCTTGGCATGTGAAACCGGAGTAGAAGTAAGGAATGGGAGAGCCGAACTGAGAGTTGGTTCGGCCAGACTTGCCTATTCAGTACGGCAGTGTTACTCCGGTCCTGAAGTAGTCCGGCCATAAGAAGAACTATCTCACTTGGTTTAAGCAGTGAGGGGGGTGTTGGAGGATAAGCATTGTCTTCCAGGAGTATGAGTCCAAGGAGGACTCTACGCAAGGAGGAGTAATCCTAAAAGGACTCACAAGATGGAGGAATAAGAGTCCTACCAGGATTGTGCCACGCGAAACCTATAAAAGCTCACCAATATCACCTATGAGGAGGTAATGCAACTTTAGCTCCCTGAATACATAGAGCTTTTGCCTACTTGTCTTGCTTACTGACTTAGGCATCGGAGAGGTTTCCGGCACACACCCGCCGGCTAGCTCACGTTTGTGTTTTCAGGTGATAGAACGACATCGTACGAGGAACACAGACTTGATCAACAGGATTATACGAGAAGGTGTATTTCTTTCCCGTACATATAATATTAATTACGTCCCACTCAAATGATAGAACTTACATAAAATTTTTGTATCTTAATCAGTATATTTGTTAGTGTCTATGATGTTACTATTTTCTTTGAGGCCTAATATACGTAATTTTTTTTTTTTTTTTTTTGGGGAGGGGGTGTTAGTCTAAAAATTAGGACTGTAATCTTCTCTATTACATCATATTTTTTGAGACTCTAAATTTCAATATAAATTTAGAACTTTAGGCGCATTGCCCACCTATGCCTAAAGCATCTTCAATACACTAGGCATATAATACTTGTTAGTTAAAATGCCTAGTGTGATTTACTTTTTTCAATTCCAATGCACTAGGCATATGATTAGACATTTTGGCTCAACTCATATTCACTAGCTACATGTACCTAGCCTTCAACGCCAGGCAAAATGTATTCAATCATTAGGATCATTTCCCTCCATCTTTGTTGTTGACATGGCATTCTATAAAATTAATAGTATTTGGATAAATAGCTAAAATAAAGAGTATGGTTGGAGTAAAAACATAAAACAGTTGATAGGCAAAATAAAATATATACTTTATAAGAATATTTAGATAGGTAAAATGCCTACTACCGTTAGAGATGCTCGCTAATCCCATCCACTATTATTTTCAATATTCACTTGCATGGATCAACCAACACAAGTGTGAATATATTTGGGGGGATTTTTGACTTCTAATGCCTCGTTCAACAAAATGTTTACATTTGATAATAAAAGCAGGGGCATGGAAGTAGTTAAATGTATCATTTACCGATAGTCAAATTTTGGTAGACACTCAACAAAGCAAAATTCAATCGGACTAGGAGGTGAATATGGAAAATATCTCGTAACTTAAATTTTGTGGTTCAAAAGTGACTCAAATGGTCAAAATGACGTCGTTTTGGCCATTTAAATCACTTTTGAGCCACAAAATTTGAGTTACGTAATATTGTCGGGTGAATATGGCCATCCAAAATATTAAATACTTATGTTGTTTTTTCGAGTTCTTAGTTGTTACTAAAGTAAAATTAATCCAGCACATTCTCCCATTAGGTCTGTTAATGATTTCTAATTATATATAATATTTGCCTATTCTATAAATAATAATAATAAGTGTGAATATATTTATTTTTCTTTTTTCTCTATAATTGATTTTCACTACGCACACAACATGTATACTAATTGAGTAATATTAGAAATTATAAAAAATATCATGAAATATTTTATGAAAATTATTCATTTTTTGATTAGTCTGTCCTTTTTCTTTTTTTTTTTATCAATAAAATTAAAAAAATAAAAACGATGTAATCAATGATTTTGGTTTGCCAATCGATTTAATCCTAAAGTGGGTTCCATTCGTTAGGTCTTGGTTCTTGCAAATCCCTTTCAGTTAGTTTTCTTTTTTTCTTTTTTCTTTTTTTTTTTTCAATTCCTGAACATGAAGTTTCTCACTTGGTTTTTGATTCTTGGATTATTCATCAAAAAGTAGCTATTTACACAACCAGATTAATCTTTCATTATACCAAATTTCTTATTGCATCATATCAAAAAATTTAAACTTTTGACTCTCTCCTTACACTTATCATAATACCAAACATACCCTCCTCTCTTACACAACTTTCCAAAACCCAACTCCTCCAACCACCTTCTCGCGTTGTTACTGCCCCATCTCCCGAAATCCCTCACTTCTTCTTCCCACCATCCCCTTCCCTTCCCCTCTCCTTTCTGGATGGTTGACGGAGGAACAAGAGAAAGAAAAGTATATGGTGAGGCGTCACTGTTTAATTGGCTGTGGCTCTTTTTATTTTTTAATTTTTTATTTTTTTTATAGATATACATACACAAATATATTCAATAATGGCATGCACAAAGCTATGGATCTAATGATAGGATAATATCTGATCAAAATAAATAAATAAATAATGATTGAAAAATATCAACTACGGTAGTGATATTATAATACTATCATATACTATATATTCTCTAACAAAAGCAACCCATCATGGCTGAAAGAGTGTTACATCGAAAGTACAGACTGCTTGAGACTAATCGAACAATCTCAGACAAACATAACTAGCTTCACAGTAGAAACAAAAACAAACCTAAAAAAAAAGAAAACAGAAAAAACATCAAGCCAGGTGATTGATGATGAGTTATTGAAAGGAACCTGATGGACCGGCAGGCGAGACTAGTGGAATTTCACTGAACAAAAACCATCTGCAAAATCAAACATGGCGGCAGCCATTGCCTGGTGGACCCGGAATGTAAGTACAACTGGATGGACCAGGAGGCGAGACTGGATCTTTCATTGTTCTATAACCTAACAGAGGTTTTGCAGTAGCGACTATGATCAATATTATGATCATTATTGTATAGACCCCGCTAACATATGACCTTGAAACATTCATTTTTGCTGCCACGCACAGCGCGAGAGAGGGAGAGAGGGAGAGAGAGTGTTTACCAAGAGGCTATAAAAGGGAGCGGTTTGGTGAGTGGTGAAGCGGAGAAAAGGTAAAGGCAGGTGGTGCAGAGAAGGGGTTTCGTGAGTGGTGTAGCGGAGAAAAGGTGAAGGCAGGCGGTGCAGAGAAGGGGCTTGGTGAGTGGTGTAGCGGCGAAAAGGTAATGGCAGGTGAGGCCCACAGGGCGGTGCAGAGAAGGGGTTTGTTTGGTGGAGTCAAGATCTCCTTCTTGCCCTTTCCCCTTGCATTTCCTACTTGTAGAGTTATTGGGCCTATTTTTAGACTCAATTTTGATAATTCGAACCGTTTATATTTTAATATTTATTCATTTTATTATACCTGTAAAAATTCAAGTTGATCGAATATCAGAAAGTATGTATTCGGAAAACTATTTATTAAATTTTTAAAAAAATAGTTTTTAGTTCGATTTTTCAAAACACATGTTTTCTGATATCCGATTAACTTGATTTTTTACAAGTATGATATACTAAACAAATCTTAAAATATGAACGGTTCGAATTATCAAAATTGAGCCTAAAAATAAGCCCAATAATCCTATAAGTAGGAAATGATGCAAGGAGGGGATCCTTGCTCTGTTTGGTGAGTGGTGAAGCGGATAAAAGGTAAGGCAGGTGGGCGCACAGGGTGTTTGACTGGGTGTGTTGTGGGAATCCTTAACTCCCCCCTTTCTGGGCCATGGGGTCTATTTTTAGATCTAATTTTGATAATTTGAATTATTTATATTTTAAAATTTATTAAATATATCATGTCTATAAAAAGTTAAGTTTATCGGATATCAGTAATTATATATTCGGATCACTGAACTACAAATTATTTTTTAAAAAAATTTAATAAATAATTTTTCGAACACATACTTTTTAATATCTAATCAATTTAATTTTTTACAAGTATGATATATTTAACAAATCTTAAAATTTGAACAGTTCGAATCATCAAAATTAGATCCAAAAGTGGGCCCAATAACCTAATAAAAAGAGAATTAAGGAGAGACACCAAAGAGAAAATCTTGATTTTTTTGGAAAGTTAAAAACTGATTTTTTCAGGTTTAAATCATTTTTCAAATTTTTATTCCCCTTCTTTTTCTTCTAACTTTTCTTTCATTAAAGTGTTAATCTGTTAATGAGATCCACAATTTTGCAGCATGGCTATGTGGTATTTCAAATTATGAGATCCACAATTTTTGTCTTAGAATTTTAGTAGACAAAATAAAGTGTTAATCTGTTAATCGAATAAGAGTATTGCTCTTAGAGTATTGAATAATTACTCAAGATTTTGAAGAAAAAAACAATGTAATACTATATTCATAAAATTTCTTCCCCACACACCCCTTGTAAGGAGAATTTTGAGAAATTATTAGAGTGTAAGTAAATTTTTTAAATTATTAGGTAGTTGTGGAAGAAAAAAAAATTATATGGATGAATATTTTTTGAAAAAAAAAAAAAAAAAGAGTACACATTCATAAAAAAAAGTTTATAATTTTAATTATTAATATTTTTAAATGTTTCTCTAATTTGTAATTATTATTATTTTTTGAAAGTTGCATTGATTTGATATTTTTCTATAAAAATAAAAAACACAAAATTTGAAATCTAAAAGGATATTTTTTTGAGTGATTATTTGATCAACATGTTCACCACACCATTTATTATTTGATATTTGTCATATTTTTTTTAAAAAAAAATTTAATAAAAATATTAAATTTAATTATTTTAATCAATCATATTAAGGCCTTTTTAAAGAAGTGGCTTATAAGTCAATTTTTTGACTTTTTGACTCATTTAAATTACATCACCTCTTTATTTTTACACATATTTTTGTAATAAATAAAAAAAACCAATTTATTTAGCACTTCTCAAAATATAAATTAAAACAGCCTGATCACATGATATCATTTCAGAAGCAAAAAAATTATTTTTTTGGAATAGTTTCAAATTTAAAATAGGGAAAATTAAAAATCAATAAAAAGATCTCAAAAAAATTGTAAAATTATGGAAAAATTTATCACTTTAATTATTAAAATTTGTTACGATCAAGTGTTTTTCATCTCACCAAAACTCATAGGTAGTAATAAAGATGCAACTTCATTTCCTTATATGTTTAGCAACTCAAAGCCCTGCACTAAGTGACAGGTGAACATGAGGGGTTGCGCCGTAAGCGTCAATGGGATGGGTTGTCAAGCACCGATACCATTCCCGTACGTGACAGCGAGTTCATAAGGTGATCGACAGCCCCATAACCAACAAAGTTGATAAGTTTTATCACTGTTTTATAATTTTTTTTAATCTTTTCACTGCTTTGTAATTTTTTTTTTTTTTAAATAATTTGAAATGAGTTTTCTACCTGAAATAGATAAACAAATAAATTTTTAAATTTGAAATAATTTTTAGAAAAATATTAAATCAATTGTATTTTTAAAAAATAATTATAAATTAATAATAAATTTTATAAAATTTAATAATTAAAATTATACTGTATCATAAATTTATAATTATTTTAAAATGTTATACTAAAAGATAATTTTTAATTATAAAGTGCATAGGTTATACTTTTTAGTGCAAAAATGCTTCAGCCTCCTGTTTTAGTGACCCCTACAACCCCAAGCTGACGTGGCGGGTGTCACGTGGAAGGAAAGCCCACGCGCCCATCTCATCCTTCATCTGTCTCTTTTCTCTCTCATCTGTGCAAACCATTCAACCATTCGCTCTCTCTTCTCTCTCTTTACCATTGCTTTGGCCACCTCCGCCGTCGCCGAAGTATCGTAACGACAACAAGGAGATCCGACCACCACCATCCGTCATCGGTCGTCGCGTCGCCGTTCGTTAGTAGAGAGAAAGAGAGAAGAGCTTAGAAAAAGAGAGAGAGCATGTTTGTTGAGAGTGGGTTTGTCGTGTTTGCTGGGTTTGGTGTCAGCATTTGAGGAAGGGGGTTGGGGAGGGAAATCCGCGGTCGGCGTCGATGGTGGCGGTGGATAAAAGAGATAGATAGAGAGAGACAGAGAGAAAAGAAGAAGAAGAAGAAGAAGAGAAAGAGAGAGAGAGAGAGAGATGAAAAGAGTTTTTAGAGATAGAAGGTAGAGAGGGTATATCTCTGAAGGTCGGTTCATTCATTCTTCATAACCCACAACTTTCTTGCCATTTCTGAACCATCATTGTGGATTTACAATGTATTGAAATGGGTTCTTGAAATTTCAAGAACAGCTCTTTTTTCCCTTCTCATTTTGGGTCTTGGATTGGAATAGAAGGGGAGGAAATAAAAAAAAACAAAAAACAAAAAACAAAAAAACATATATATTGAAGGAAATAGAGAATAGAGAAGGTAGATAGGGTATATATCCGAAGGTTGGTTGATTCATTCTTCATAACCCACAACTTTCTTGTCATTTCTGAACCATCATTGTGGATTTACAATGTATTGAACAGCTCTTCTTTCCCTTCTCATTTTGGGTCTTGGATTGGAATAGAAGGGGAAGAAAGCAAAAAAAAACAAAAAACAAAAAAACATATATATTGAAGGAAATAGAGAATAGAGAGTATTATGTGATTTGAACATAATTTTGATTTGTGGCTGTGGGTTTTAATTTGTGGTGGCTGTGGGTTTGATTTTGGGTTTGTGTTTGATTTTGGATTTGGTTTGTGGTGGTTATGGATTCTAATTTTGGATTTTGGATTTTGATTTTGATTTACGACTCATCAGCGCCACCATCATTGTTGTAAACACAGCTCCTCTTTCCTCTTCCTCATTTTTTTATTTTTTTTTGCAGTTTACAAATCTGGCGGAGAGAAGGCTGGAAAGAGGAAAGAGAGAGATAGAGAAAAGAGAAGGAGAGAGAAGAAGAAGGCAACAGTGCACAATACTTTCTTTTTCTTTTTTTTCCTTTCAGAACGCGTGTGTTCACGCTTTGCTTATTGCAAAAGTCCAAAGCAAGTCTAATCCACAAGCCACGTCAGTGGGGTGTCATGGGGGGTGAATTTTTGTGGGGGTCTGTAGCAGGACTGCTTTTTAGTGGTCTTTTGGGAACCAATTAAAAGCTGCTTTTGCAGCTTCAAAAAACACAGTTATAGGGAGCTATAAAAAGCTAAACATCATTTGGCAAGGTTGCAAAAATGCAAGGAATGAAATTACATGACTACCCTCTATGTTCTAAATGAACCACATTGGTCAAAAAGTAAATTTCGTAATTTGGGTAGGGTATTTTGGTCATTTTATTATGATGTGACATTATAAACAAATATTAACCTAAAAAAGTCAAAAACAATTTTTTACCAACTTTTCAAGTCACTTTCTAAAAAAAATCAAAAAAACTTAATTAAAAACTAAAAATTAACTTTTTATCATCTTCCCAAAACATTTCTTAATCTTTTCCATTCTAATTTTTATTTTGGTTGTTGCAAGGTATTTGTTGTTAGGATATTGTTGGCTTTTTGGCTTTTCGAAGGATATTTTTGTAAATGCGAGCGTGCCAGCAAGGATCAATCAGTCCTTACAGAAATTATAATTGCCAACCAATTATCAGACGATTGTGTTTTAGTTCTTTCAAATTTCAATGAAGAGGACTTTTACTGGTGGCTTGACTTAGGAGAAATTAAGAGAAATAACAGTTAATATGAAGAACAATCGAAGTATTTCATTAAAATGAATACTTACAATAGTCCAAACTCAGCCTCGAAGAGGTTTACAGCAACAGTCTACTTGAATCTACTTGAAACTACTCCTATGAATAGAAGTACAGTGCGGGTATTTAAAGAACAGGTATTTAAAGTGCAGGAATTTAAAGTACAGGAAATGTAAAACTGGAAAGGAAAATATGAAGTAAAGACTGGTTTGTATGATCTGAGTTTGGGGGTCTTTTCTGAGAGCTTCCCTGCTATTTATACTTGTCAAAGATGACCTTCGAACTGCACTTCAAACCGTCGAACTACTCCTCCATGATCGCTGATTATGCTGCCTTAGAAGTAGTCCCACTACGCCATCTCTTGCAGTTGAGCTTCCCTCCTGTATTTGAATTTGAATATGAGTAATCGTTGAAGCCACGTCACTTTGTACCTCTTTACTGATCTAGTGCTACTCAGATCATGTGAGAACCAATGTTCATTGCCACGTGTTCGATCAGGATCGAAGACTTGAATTATCTTCCCATAGTACCCTTATTCTGCCACGTGTCAAACTATGATTTGGCTTTTACAAAATATGTAGCCAACATTACCCCCCGCACTAATATACCCAATAATTGGAGATATTAGTGGATCAAAAGCTTTTCCCGCGCTTTTTGGAACGTACATGGAATCCATCTTCAGGAAACACAACCGTCACCTATTTGGTGATCATTTGCATTAACTCTCAACTTGTTGAACATTCCAATACCTTTAGCATTCGAACGGACTATGGCTCAATCAACTTCTCACTCTATTGATCAAGCATATGAAGAGCCATTGAGTATTGCTGTTTCCCCTCGAAAGAATCTCCACGTATTCATTAGCCACCTTTACCCGCCCTTTTATCTTCAGGTCATGGAGGCTTTTGCAGATTATCAACCTTTGGACTACGAACACATTGCCCTTAATCCTTTGGTTTACAAATTTACAGATACAAGAAGTTCTTTCTCTAAACTCCCCTTGTACTTTGAACGAACTATTCTCAAGCCTCTGCTTCAACAAGTTGCAAATATGGACTTGGGAAGTTCTTCTTCATAAACCTCTGCTTGGAATGAAGCTACCACCTCTTCATCTTCGGGGTTTGATGGACAAACCGTCAAGACTGAGTCCCGGGACTTGAGGGAACGAATCAATCACCATTTTGTTGAGTTCATCGACCCTTTAGATTTTCCTTCTACGCTCGAAGCTCCTGGGTCTATCCTTATGTGCCCATTGACCTTCGACGTAGTTTGGAGGAGAATCTACTTGTGGCTTTGTACACATCCTCTATGCCCACAAGGATAATGCACACGCCTTGCGCATCTAGAAGAATCACAAGGGTACAACCCTTCATTTTTAGCCAAAAAGGCGAAGATTTGCTCTTCTGACTGGCTTGACTACATTAATGCCTTTGTTCCTTCCACTCCCGTGCCATCTTCCATAACAGAAGCATCCACTTCTTCTTTTCCATCTTCTGAAATTGAAACATCCACACCTTCTTCTCCACCTTCTGGAATAGAAGCATCCACATCTTTTCCATCTTCTGAAGCAGAACCATCTACTCCTTCTCCTCCTCCCACTCTTTCCTGGACAGAGAAATTAAGGCTTGCCCTTCCCATGGACAAAATCTTTCCACCTTACAAACCTCCATCATCCCCAACTCCATTTGAGCGGAAACAAGCTCAACTTCTGCTTGCGGCTTTTTCTCACTTGCCCTTCAATGTTCTTGAGGATGACATCCCTCTCAAGAACTTTCGATGAGCTTGTGATATTCTGACTAGGGGCCATGTCCTTAATCCCATTGCCCAAGCAGAACTTCACATGTTCCTGGGCCAACTTCCGGTACTCCTCCACTGGCATCGAAATTCCAAGGTCACCATCTAATCTTTGGATCAACTTTCATCTCTCCGAATTCATGCCCAGTACGAAGCAGAGAATTTCATCGAAGATTTCGATGACTTTAAAAATAAAGATTCTGCGTATTGGGATGATTTGGTTATAGATGAGTTAGAACAAAAATTGAGGGAAGAGGCTTTCGAAATAAAGGCTGAGGAGCTCTACTATGAAGTGAGAGCACACCAACTTATGCAGCCAACATTAGAGGAAATAGAAGATATAATAAAAAAAAGAACAAACATTTATTGATCATTGTTGGACAAAGTTTCATGATCTTGTTATTTATTCTATTCCTTATTTTTATGAGCTTGAATTTGTACCCAAATAGGGTTACTTAATGTAATTGTCTTGGCTTCAATATAAACAAAGTCCTTCTGTATTTGACGTTGTTTGACTCTGCTTCTTTTTGCTTTTAAAAGCCAACTCATAGCTTCGAATTGAACAATCTCATCATTCGAATCTGGACTCAATTGTTTAATGAAATGCTAAAAGAACCAACATGTCTTTTTCCAATTTATGGAGTATAGTTGACAATTCTGGTTGATATCATCTAGAGTTAATGTTTTGAATTTTAACAACATTACCCCTCAAAACTAACTATAACCAATATATGGTCATGGTTAATATAGCCAATCAATTTCAAATTGACTATTTTGCTTCGAAGAGTAATCCACACTGTTTTTGGTTCAAAAAGCGATTCCTCCTTATATATATAAAAACCAACGATTGGTTTTAATGCTTCGAACAGTGCTCATCCTTAAAGGATCCAAGGAGTTATTCCAAAGGTCGTTACTTTGATTAATAACCCTCAAACAGGTCTTTAAACTCTTTGAAGTGGACCAATATTTGAGCATTCTAGCATTTTTAAGCGTGTAATACGCTTCGAAGCCGACTTATGTATTTCGAAGCCGTTGCTATTTGATTTTTTGGCGCCAAAATCTCACTTCGAAGCCAAATATCTTGCTTCGAAGCTGGCGTCAACATCCGGAATGTGCTTTTCCCTCCAAAACTATCAATATTGGAAGAGACTCCTCATATTTGTACTTTTAGTACTTAACGACTTATGCAATATATTTCCAGACACAAAAAGCTTTTCTTTAAAACCCTCTTGCTTCGTGTTTCTGAAATCACTTGCTTTTTTAACGTTCAAACCCTTATATCTTTTACTTTTCTTTACTTTCCCCTTTCCTTTTCGAAAATCGTACCATCAATGGCTTCTTCTTCACCAGAAATGCCAATCATAGAACGTGTGAGCTCATCCATAGCCTTGAAAAGGCTTATTGACGTGGAGTGTGAGAAGTACAAGGCTGGGGGGAAAAGCGCCATTGACGGGCGTATCTTTGTCCCTCGTCGTCATGAGCGACAAGACTACGTGCTTGGGCCAATCTTCAAGGAGATCCCTATTGAGCTCCCAGCTCTATATCCTCATCTGGAAAACCAATGTCTCCTTTATGAAGGTGGTCTCGATTGGAGGAACTGGAGAGTCAATCGCCCCCACCGATGTTGGCCCACAATGAGACCGGAATGGCAATAGTGGTATGATCGGGTCATCCCTGCGAGGAGATTGGACCTTCAAGAGCTCTGCCTTCTCGATGCTCTCCGACTATCTAGGGTAACTATCTCGGAGGACCCTTTCTTAGTCCCTGCTGCTTTATGTTTTTGGAACTCTATCTTCAATTTCTTTCAATTTAGATGTGGGATGATGGCTCCTACTGTTCTTGATATTTGCCACCTACTAGGAGTATCCCCTATTGGTACCCTTATTACACTAGATTTTCCTGATTTAACAGTCTCTTTCTCCCTCCCCTTTCTTAACTTATCTTACAGCGATTTTGTTAAAGCTGAAAATAAAAAAGAGGGCCCAGTAACTGATAGGGAATTCTTTTCCTTCTTGTTATACTGGCTTTGCAAATTCCTCTTCCGCACCTCCTCTCAAAGAATTATGCCTGAATTTGCTCCTCTTGCCAAAGCCTTTGTTTTGCAAAAAAGGATAGCCTTAGCCCCATATATTCTAGGTCATGTATACAGAGTTTGTTCCTTTTTTTGTGAGAAGCCCTTAGATGCTAATCAAGGGGGGCTATTCTGGATCCTTCAGTTTTGGCTTTTCGCCTATTTTACTGAATTGCAATCCAAATGCCTTAAATTTTCTGGGTTACACTCTCTTACCCATGGCATAAGACTAGCCAATGCTTCCCTCTATCCTTCTACCTTTGCCTTTTATTTCTCTTTCTTCCATCAACTACCAGCCGCCCTTCCTATTCACCACTTCCGTCCCTTCGAGACCAACATAGTGTCACGACCCAAACCCGGCCCTATGGGTTTAGTATCAGAATCGCCAAGAATCCGAGATTACCAAAGGCCTCTTGAAGAATACAATCAATCGTAGTCTGAGCTGGCGGAAGCCAATACAATAAATAACTAGTGTCCATTGAGCTGTGAAAATCTGTATGTCACAAACATTTTCCATACATTTATGCATTCAGACAGTACAGTATATACAATCATTACAGACATTCAGTACGGGAACTCAATCCCTTGATAACAAGACAAAAACAAATATACAACAAGCAAAAACAAGAGGAGACTAGTGGGGACACAAAACACCCAAGCCATGGCATGGCGTCTGAACCTCACAAAGGAGGCACATAGGCCGGCTGACAAACTGGGACCAATCCCACGCTCCTAGCTTCGGATGCGGCCGAGAACCTACATATATATATAACAAAGGAGCTAAAGCCCGGTGAATAACATAAAGCGTAAAGAGGTTATGAATGAATGTCCTGATAAATGAAATCAATTCATTAAACAAGAGTTTCGCTTTCAAGATTTCAATCAATCACCATATGTGGTACATCCAATAGCCTATAACGATGGGTCCGAAGGACCGCCTTAATAGACCCAACAAGAATGATGGCCGGTCATTCAAGAACAAAGATGGTTCCACAAAGAAACCGACAGAGCTCAGAATACCAATAACAAGAGGTGCTAAGGATGCCACAATACAGCCAGAAATAGGACATACATTCATTCAAGAATAATATCGATTCGAAGAAATTCGTAACAATATTCAAAAGATAACCATTTTGAACATATCTTTACACATCTCATTACTCACAGGATTGGGCTATCGGTAGCTAGAGCGCCCCCGAGAGTCAACCCTAAGCAAATAATCAATAGAACACACACTAAGTTTACAGTTGGAAAGGATGATAATTAAATCTCTAAATTCCCTCGGTGTGGTTCTATGTCTAAATCCTCATTAAGATGCATTAAACTAGGCCTAAGAATGGCTAGGATGAGATGAGGATGCAAAAATACGATTGGAAGGCACTTTTCAAAAGTTAAAACAGGGTCTCGCCGGCGAGCCTTCCTTCGCCGAGCGAGTTTGCAAAATCAAAGGCTTCGCCGGCGAACAATCCTTCGCCGGCGCTCGATGAAACAAAGAAAATCTTGGATGCTCAATTTTACGCTGCGATGCTCGCTCGAGCGAGCTTCCAAAATCAAAGGGTTCGGTCGGGCGAGCCTTCCTTCGCCGAGCGGTTCGATGAAAACAAAGAAAGTATCGATGTTCGATTTTTACGCTCGAGCCACCAATATCTCGCTCGAGCGTAGCTCGGAGGAAACCTTGGTCGCTCGAGCGAGGAATCCTTCGCTCGAGCGAAGAAGCCAAATCTGGAATTTCCAGATTTGCCTTCCAAGCTCAAACCAAGTGTTCCAACACTCAAAACTCGACCTCTTGGGCCCAAATTCTGGGGAATACATCCCAACTCAATAAATAACAAGTTTCAAAAGCCAATTTGAGAATTCAAGCCCCAAAGGTGAGTCAATTAAATACAATTTCAAACCCATTTTTAAGAGCAATATGTAATATGTGATGCATGGGTTTTAAACCAATTTCAATCTTCAAACCTTGCTCTATTGAGCTCCAAACTTTGAAAACAACTTGAAAACATGGACCATGATGAAAACATGAGCATGCATGTACAATTCTTTAAGAATTCACCTCACAATACACCAATTCAAGCATGCATGGATGAATTATGCTCTAATTCAACTTATATGAGCAAAATCAAGTCTCAACTCCACAATGATGCATGAACCATGAGAAAGGAAGCTTAAGGACAACAAGAATGTAATGAATTCTCTTACCTAAGTGACAATCCCAAGTCTAGCAAGCTTAATTATGCCAATACACCTCAATTCCAAGCAATTACCAAGCAAATCTTCAAGGTGAACCAAGTTCTAACACTCTTCCTCACTTACTCCTCTCTTGGTCGGCAAAACAAGGAGAAAAGGGCTGATGAAATGCTCCTCTAAGTGTAATAAGGCACTACAATATTGAATAAACAATTGTCCACTAAGTGGCTTAAGTGTAATTAAGTCGAAGTCTCTAATTAACTCAATTTAATCTAATTTAGTCATTCCTAATCAATTTTCAGATAAAAATACCATAAAATCACAATTATTATACTGAGTCTAAAACTTCAAACGGTTTCTAAATCGGCCGCCGATAAGGCCTTCAATTAGCAGTTTAAACATACAATACAAACAGATAATCATGGAATCAAACAGATTAGATATGTAATTAAATAGACAAACTCATTCAGTTTCGGTTTCAGTTTCATTCAGTTTGTTCAGTAGTTCATCCAGTTCACTTATCAGTCATTAGCAGTTCAGTTTATCAGTGATCAGTATCTAATTCGGTGGTTATTCAGTAATCGGTACGAGGGTTGTAATAAGGCACTACAATATTGAATAAACAATTGTCCACTAAGTGGCTTAAGTGTAATTAAGTCGAAGTCTCTAATTAACTCAATTTAATCTAATTTAGTCATTCCTAATCAATTTTCAGATAAAAATACCATAAAATCACAATTATTATCGAGTCTAAAACTTCAAAGCGGTTTCTAAATCGTCACGATAAGGCCTTCAATTAGCAGTTTAAACATACAATACAAACAGATAATCATGGAATCAAACAGATTAGATATGTAATTAAATAGACAAACTCATTCAGTTTCGGTTTCAGTTTCATTCAGTTTGTTCAGTAGTTCATCCAGTTCACTTATCAGTCATTAGCAGTTCAGTTTATCAGTGATCAGTATCTAATTCGGTGGTTATTCAGTAATCGGTACGAGGGTTATTACACATAGGTCCAGCTTGGTTGAATCACTTCTTAAGTGACAGGCTCTGTGCTTCGCCTATTCACAAAGATATATGGGCCTCCCTTCTGCTTCCTAGGGAACTGTTTATTGGGACCACGAACCCCAGAGCTTATAAATGTATAGCTGAACCTTATTGTCCTGCTCAATTTGCTAGACAATTTGGTTTCACACAAGGGGTCCCAATACCTCTCTGCAGCAACACCAATCTGAGCCTTACCAGGAGAGATCTGAAGGTTAGGAAATCAAGGCTGGAGGAAGCAACCTTCAAATTCATGGATGACTTGGCTCGTTTTGAGTACACTCCTTTCATTCCTGAAGGTACTGCATTGAAGAGATACCAAAACTGGTGGGAAAATAATATGGAACTCTATTTAGCCATTTCACCTCAAAACCTACTGGAGGTATTAGATGTATCCAAGCCCAAAGGAGCTGAAACTGTCCCTTCCTCTACTATGCCTCCTACAACTCAGTCCATTCCTGCTACCTCAACTCCTTCGAAAGCCACTCGGGCTGCTTCAAAGAAAGGTATATGCCTTTGTTTTCTCTCCTTCGACTTCCTATACAATGCTAATTATGTTATTCTTATTTTGTTTCTATATTTTTTGTGAAGGCGATCAGCAGCAAAAGAAGAGAAGACTGCTTGATTCTGAAAAGAAAACAACCGAGGTGCCAGAAGAAAAAGAAGAAGAAGAAAGAGAAACAGACCCAGAACACGAGTCATCCATGACCAAAAGGAAAAAAGTGACTGACTTGTTTCAAGAGGAGACAACTATTAGGGAGGTAGAGAAGGAATTTATTTCCGAATCTCAGTTTGAGGAAGTTGAGAAAAAATCTGAGGAACAGACAATGTCAGTTCAAAGAAAGAGGAGAAGAAAGATTACTGTCTCTCCTTCTGACTTTACTGAGGACTCTGATTCCGAGACAATCGCCCAAGCAATAGAAAAGAGAAGGAAGGTGACTGTTTCAACTACTGTCTTGGTTGAAGATCCCATTCACGAAGCAGCTACCAAGGCAGTAGAGTAGGAACATCCCAAGGCAATAATTGTCTTTGAGAGGGCCGAGAAAAGACGGCAGCAACAAATTTTGAGAGATGAATCTGCTACTGCTGATGCACTTCAAAGGGAAACTGCAAGAAGGCAACAAACTACCGAACATTACTCCCTTCGCAGCTCTCCCATCAGTACTAGTACCACTGGATCAAGTAATTTCTTTCACACTTCCGTTGTCTTTCCTTTGTCAACTTTTAATACTAAATTTTGACAGTCTTTTGTATTTCTTCCTCTTGCAGTAACAGCTACTGCATTCATCTTTTCAGCAAGGCCTCCCTCGATTTCAGTTGAAGTTGACCAGATGCAACATGTGAAAACCATCCAAATCATGCTCCCACTCTCCAAGCCTATAATTGATGTATCTTCTTTGAGTCCAAACATCCCTGCATCTCTTTTCCTTGGCTTAGAGCCATATCTCCCTTTTTTGACTTTTGATCTACCTCAGTTTACTTCTTCTTCGAGCCTTGCTCTTCCTCCTTCCTTCTCAGAAATTCCAACTGCTACTCCATTCCCAACGGCAGTTGATTCTTCCACAGAGGGTGCTGGTAGTTCTCCAATTCATGGTTCATCACCTGTGCCTACTTCCAGCCCCTCTTCACTTGATTCGTTGGTGGCTAAGACCATAGAGGCTGCCAAAGATGCTCCATCCATTTCTCCCATCCCCATGCAGTCCTCTGTGTCCTCCACCACAACACTCTCTATGCCCTTCATGTCCAGGGATGAGGTAGACATCTTCGAAGGAAGACTAGCTAGTCTCTTCGACATACCTTCTACCTCTCCATCATTTAGTGTTGAAGCTGAGCCATTAGTTTTGGCTGACTCCTTACTGGAAATCTTTGAGAGTCTTCCTTCCTCCAGCAGCAAGCCTTCTACACCTTCAATAGATCTGGACGTATGCCTGGAACTGCTGACTTCTTTTTCGAGGATCCCCTTCGAGGCTCTACAAAGGCCTATCATCAGGAATGGGTTCCTTCAATGCTGTAACATTGCTGAGCAGTCTGGCATGAATGTCTCAAATCATCTATCCCAGGCTGCAGCTACTATTGATTTCTATCTCAACATTTGTCATGCTGCTAAGACTGCGGATGAGAGACTAGCTAGGGACCAGGGTTTTGTTTCCCAAGTGCACACCGAGGTATCAACGCTTAAGGAACAACACTCTTCTGCCTCTCACTTTCGAGTCCAACTGCTGGAGAAGAAAGCTCAGCTTGAAGAGAAGCTGGCCGCAGTAAACCAAGCCTTGGTTAGAACTGATACCAAATTGCACATCACCAACCAAGAGTCGGATCGAAAAGAAGACATGGTCGGCTATTCAATTGTTTCCATCACTTAGTAATAGGAAATCCATTATACAAAAACAATTAAGACATTGTAATGATTTCTGGGCCAATCTGTGGCACAATGTATTTAATTCTTTATAAAAGAACAAATTTTGTCTATTATTTGAGCAATCTTAATGTTTATTTTACTCCTTGTGTTTTCCAAATGGTTGGAAAATAAGGCTTTAAATATCTGCCATTAATCTTTTTGGGATGTACATACCCATTCAAATTTCTCAAATGGTATGCTCCGAAAGGCAGAAACCTATGAATTTGATATGGTCCTTCCCAGTTAGGTGACCATTTGCCAAACTTATGGCTTTTAATTCCTATTGGGAGTATTGTCTTCTATACCAAATCACCTTCATCAAAACCAATGTGTTTGACATTCTTGTTGTAATTCTTAGCTGCTTTCTTCTTTTGGAAAAGAATGCTATTTAATGCCAATATCCTGGCTTCATCTATGCCTTCTAACTCCAAGCACATACTTTGATGGTATTGCTCAGAATCTAACTGATCTTGGCATCTTACCCTCAAAGATTTAACATTAATTTCCATAGGTAGAACTGCATCATGCCCATATACTAAGGCATAAGGAGTAACTCATGTGCTTGACCTTGGGGAGGTTCTGTAAGCCCACAAAACATCTAACAAAAGGTTATGCCAATCCCTAGGATTATCCTCTACAACCTTTTGTATACCTTTTTTCAAGGATTTATTGGATGATTCAGCTTGACCATTGGCTTGTGCATAATAGGGTGTGGAATTAACAAGGCTAATCCCAAATTCTGCCACAAAGGACTTCACCATTCTTCCATCAAACACAGTCCCATTATCTACAGTAATGGTTTGTGGGATGCCAAATCTATGGATCAAGTCTTTAATGAACCCAATGACCTCTGTTTGGTCTACAGCCTTATATGGTTTGGCTTCGACCCACTTAGTGAAGTAGTCAGTGGCCACTAGAATGAAACAATGATGCTTCGAAGAAGGTGGGTGTATTTTTCCTATCATATCCATGGCCCACCCTCTGAATGGCCAAGGTTTCACTACTGCATGTAGGTCAGTTATGGGCACATGCCTTATTGTACCATGCTTTTGACATGCCTGGCAACCCTTTGCATATTCTATGCAGTCTTTAAGGATAGTTGGCCAATAGTAGGAATGCCTTCGAAGCAACCATCTCATCTTCACACCAGGTTGATGAGCACCACAAATGCCTTCATGAACCTCAGCCATAGCTGTTAATGCTTCTTTTGGGCCTAAACATTCCAGCAATAAGCCATCTCCCCCTCTTTTATAGAGAGCATTACCATATACCATATATTGCATGGATTGCAATTTGACCCTTCTGCTGGCCTTCGAAGATGGACCAGCCAAATACTGCATTATTGGATGTCTCCAATCCTGTTCTTGTAAGTCATTATGATTGACTTCCAAGATCACATTCATTTTATTCAAAGGTTGTATTAATCTCTGATATGTTGTTTGGCTTATGTCCCTTTGGGTATTATCCCTTCTCTTGAAGTTCGAAGCTTTTTGAGCCACATCATTAGTTCTATTGTTCAAAAATCTTGAAACATGGGTTACATTTGCTATTTGAAACTGAGAAAGCAGATGTAATGCAACAACATAATATGGTAGGATGCTTATGCTTTGACACTTGAAAATCCCTTTCACTTGGTTAACCACCAATTGAGAGTCCCCAAATATGTCAACTGCATGTACTTGTAATCCAATAAGGATTTCTAGTCCCACTATTAAGGCTTCATACTCGGCCTGGTTATTGGAACAATCGGCTTCATCTACTCTGAAACCATGTGTTGTTTCTACCCCTTGTGGAGATTTAATCATAACACCAATTCCAATTAAGCCATTGGCTTTCGATCCATCAAACCACATTTGCCATGGCTCAACATTAGCCATACCAAGCTCCATTATCTCTTGGCTTTCTGTTTGAGATGGATGATCTGTCAGAAAATTGGCTAAAACTTGCCCTTTTACTGCCTTTTGAGGGACATATTCTAGATGAAATTCTAATAAGGCTAATATCCATTTGCCGATTCTTCCCCTCAACATAGGTCTAGATAACATGTATTTAACCAAATCTGTGGTTGCAATTACCAAGATAGTTATAGGTAAAAGATAATATCTTAATTTCATTACAGCAAAATACAAAGCAAGACACGGCTTTTCAACAGCTGAATATTTACATTCACAAGAATTTAAAAACCTACTAAGGTAATAAATAGCTTGCTCTTTGCCTTCTTCGTTGTCTTGGGCTAAGAAAGCTCCCAATGAATCTTCTACTGCAGCTATGTGTAGACGTCCCCGAACGCATCCCGGGGGGAAGGGAGTGCGAGTCCCCCCCGTTCTGGTTCGATATTGGGTCACTACAGTTCGAAGGACTCAAATGTCACGGTTCTCAATCTTGAACCGAAGAGTCCAAATCCGGCAAATCATTTTGAAAACAGATTTTTTGAAAGAAGTGCCAAACATGGGTCTTTCCAGATACGAAGTCGCCACCTAAATATTTTAAAATGGGAAATTTAGGAAACCACGACTCGGTGCCAAAAGGCGACGTGTCCGTTATCACCAAAGTTGCCTCGGCTCGGGAACTTGGATGCGATTAGGGAAAGGTCACTTCGTGAGCACCCCCGCTCGCCCGGTCAAAGACCGGCCTCTACTAACCATGATATCTGTTTTTGAAAACCTTGTGTATTCTTATTCCGGTTATTAGCCTAGGTTACTATGTGATGTGCACAGCATACAAGTATAGACTGAATCGCCTGAATTGGAACAAAACGTTTCATGTCTGTTTGTTTGAAAATGGTTTGATGGTGCTACCCGCAAGTAGGCTAAGACGTGGATTTGCCACCCTCGGGTGGGCTTAAGAAAATATGATTTTGCCACTATCTAGTGGGCTTAAAACAGACGTTTGATGAATTGTCCCAATTCAAGTAACTCAACCTCCACCCACAGGCATTCAAGGCAGTTATATCACATAAGCACGTAGCCTCATGGTAAGCATGCTGTTCATGGCAGTCACTTACACGCATGCAAGGATGCTAAAGCATAAAACTCACTGAGTACTCCAAGCCAAAACAGAAGCTCATTAGAAATCATGCATGATCCTAAATATACTGAAATGCCTAATGCAACACATGCAAAGATGCAAACTATAGCAGGCTCGGTTATTCCTAAACATGGCATATGAAATGCTACAATTATCACGTACTCAATTCGGAATTGAAATACAAATGCAGTTTGTATGATGCGCCGAGTCCGGTGCGTGCAAAACAGATGAATGATGCAAACATGCTGTCATACTGTATGCTAATTGAAATATGCCCTATATCTAACCATCGTAAGCGGGTAAATAAAAGGGAAGAAAGACGTGGGGTTGGAAGACATACATCACACTCACCCACACTTATTACAATTATGCCCTCGCGCAGAGGGTCCGAATAAAATAATACAGTCCCAAATGAAAGAATAGTACAGTCCGAATAATACAGTCCGAAATGTACAAATAATACAAATTCCTAATTAATTAACGAATTAACTAAGAAAGCTGTAAAACTGGCATGCAAGCCAAGGACTGCCTTGCTTCTGATGGATGATGTATGTTTGAGATGTTTTGCGCGGAAATCCATTGGGATGCTCCAATTAGCCTCTGTTTGCTTTGTTTCTCGAAATCGTGCCAAATCAAAAGTTCTTGATTCTTCATTTCTTTTAGCAGAAGCAGGAAAGGAGCATAGCAATGTATTTCACAAATATATGCATGTCTTGATCCTTGTGCCACCAATCACGCATATCGATGCATGATGGCCGAGGAGCCGAATTGCACAACTCAATATAGGGTGAATGCATATGAATTCTACAACAAAACCTAACTCCATCATGGGTAATCCGGAGTGTCAGTGACTTGGGAATTGAGACCCGTTCCGTCGCTCAGAGTACGAAACGTGCCTTGTTTCCCGTGTCCGGGCTAACTTCTATCCCGAACATGATGCAATATGTATGATATGCATGAAATGCAACTAAGATACAATCCTAACATATACAATGCTATGAAAATGAGATGTCTCGGAATGCGTGCACACGGGCACGCAAACCGAGGAAATGATCCTAAGGCATAAAATGACATACGCAATGCAATTGGACTTACACTAACATGAGTGGACCTCAGCCACACTCACATAAGAGGCCGTCGGATAAAAAAAAAGGTGCCTCGAAATGCATGCATACGGGCGCGCAAACCGAGGCAATGACATAAAGGCATGAAACGGTCTGAAATATGATATACAATGAGACTAAAATGAGATGTCTCGAAATGCGTGCCCACGGGCACGCAAACTGAGAAAATGGCATACAGAATGCAATGCAACTAAAATGGCATACAGGACGCAAAATGGACTTACACTAACATGAGTGAGCCTCAGCCACACTCACATAAGAGGCCGTGAGATGAAAGTGAAGTGCCTCAAAATGCGTGCACACAGGTACGCAAACCGAGGCAATGGCATACACAATGCAATGAGACTAAAATGAGATACAGAATGCAAAATGGACTTACACTAACATGAGTGAGCCTCAGCCACACTCACATAAGAGGCCGTCGGATAAAAATGAAGTGCCTCGAAATGCGTGCACACGGGCACGCAAACCGAGGTAATGGCATACACAATGCAATGAGACTAAAATGGCATACAGAATGCAAAATGGACTTACACTAACATGAGTGAGCCTCAGCCACACTCACATAAGAGGTCGTGGATGAAAATGAAGAGATGCCTCGAAATGCGTGCACACGGGCACGCAAACCGAGGCGATGGCCCTAAGGCATGAAATGGCATGGAAATGATATGCAAACATGCAAATGAATTTTGGCACTGAAATGTGGGGGAAAACAGCCCTGTAATGAGGCGAAAGTACACCCGATGCATGAAATGGCCCCGAAACATGAATTTAGGCACCCGAAATGGCCTATAGCTATACCAAACATGCACAATATAGACATGGGATGAAAATACAGTAGCATGGAAGCCCCAAGAAAAGCATTTTTCAGTCATAAAAAGGGCTAAACAGCAAGCACGCATAGGATTAAGCAAGTATTCAAAAATGGCTCCGCAAGAGGGGTATTGAAGCAAATGATACATACGATGCCCAAATGGAAAAATACCCTTCTACAACACTGAATAGGGACTAAAAATATGAATATTTTCAGTAGATGACATCCCCCAACTCAGTATGAAAACATGCTAAAAATGTCATGCAAGAACTAGGATACATAAGGCTACAACATGAGGTACCCCAAACATTCATCAAACCAGAAAAGACCCTTAATGAAGTGTGTTAAGAAGATCAAAATATGACTCTTTCCAGCTCTGATGATGGCCGAAAACAGAATCTAGATAAGCTTAAGAAAGCATGCAAAAATGAGGGTCAAAGAGGGGTATAATGACAAGTATAACATGGAGACCCCCAACAAGGTTTATCCCTTCCACAATGTTGTATAGGGACACAATATAAGCCTACTCATAGTTCATAACAAACTCCAAAACAGACTACATGTAGGCCAAACAAATCATGCAAACTTACGGTAAATAGGAGAGATTATGAAGTAAGTGCAAGATAGAGGACCCAAACAGGATTGAGCCCTTCTTCAATGTTGAAGAGGGGCTCAAAATAGGCCCTCTTACAGTTTACATTATGCTCGAAAACAGATCACACATAGGCTAGAAATTTCATGCAAAATAAAGGCATACAAGATGGTATTGAAGCAAGTGCACTATAGAGGGCTCAAACAGGGTTGAGCCCTTCAAAAAACATGAAGAATAGCTCAAAATAGTGACCCTTTCAGTTTGGGTAGGAGCCTAAAACAGTGAGAAAATAGGCTTAAGAAATGAGGCAAGAAAATGCTATAAAAGAGGGAGATGGCAACTTACCCTTGTAGACAAGTCTTGGCTGCCTTTTTCTTGAAGGATGGATGCCTCCTAACTGCTGGAAAGCTCTCCTAGCTACTGGAAATAGAGTAGTGGTGGTAGAGCTTGAAGATGATGAAGAAATGGAACCAAAACTTGAGAATTTGAGAGAAATAGAGAGAGATATCCTCAAACCAATTCTTAGAACCCTCTTTTTTGAGTTGGGAGGACAGCAATATGGACAAGAGAGGGAGAGGAGAGTCCTTGCCAAAGTGGAGGGAAATGAGCTCTTATTTCCCTCCAAAAAGTTCCCCCGGATAGAGATATTTTTGGGGAAACACCAAGACACAGCTGGAATGGACTCACACTGAGGAAGCAGGCCGGCTAGGTACTTTCGCTGCAGGTGGTCGGCCGGCTACCCCCTATGGCTGGCCGGCCAAGGGGAAAAATGGTCAATGTGAATTTCTGGCCGGCCACCAAAGATTGGTGTCCTCCCATGTGTGTACAACAAGACCCTATGGTTGGAAATTGGCAACTCTGAAACAGGAGAAACAACAAGCCACTTTTCAAAGAGGTTCAAAAATGAAAAGAAGAATTACTGGCCGGCCATGTGTTTTTAGGATCCTCCCATGTGTGTACAACACAAATATGTGGTTTTGGCTCGAAGAAAATGGCCCTAGGGTGTTCAACATTAGCCCGGAAGTGAGAAAAAGCAGGCCGGGCGCCGGAGCATAATCAGTTCTTGAGACAATTGCTGGCCTCCCACCCTCCAAAGGATCTTCCTAGTGATAAAAGCAGTACTGCCAAAAATGAACAAAACCGATGCAAAAGCGAATGCTCGGGGCCAAAACACGCATTCGGGGTCCCAAACCGTTAAGCACCGAAAGTGGTGTTTGGCCACGAAGTGGTATCTAAGACCCAGTGTCCCTCGAAGGAGTAAATGAGATGCATGCCAAAAACCGGAGGAATCGGAGATGGTTGGGTGGTCCCGAACCGAGGCACACGGCCTGACGGCTCCGAAAACCGGGAACTGGGCTCTGAAATGGGGAAAATGGCCTACGGCCACGAAATGTAGCCCGACCCGAGAGATGGTCTCTGGGACCTCTCCTCCCTCGAGAAAGAAAAAGCAGAAAAATCGAGTCCGTTCAAACCGAGGCAAAGGCTGAAGAGAGTTCAGAAGTCCGGAGGCAGGGCGCACGGCCGCGACTTTGAGACTTCTGAACGAGTACAAAATGCAACATCACCGAGCACTCAATCAGTGACGTCTGAGTCTTAAGGTCGGTCAAAAATGGGGTGTCTACAGTTGCCCCTCTTTGACAGAACTCGAAAGTCAAGAAGTGACGGGAGTGAATGTCAAAGCCTAAAGACGACCCATTTTTGACAAGTAGAAGACTTAGACAATCATACAAGATAAAGAGATATGTGTGCCCTTGCAGCGTGCTCATGACGGGGGCAAAATGCAAAGTGACATGCACAGAGCCAAATGATCATGCAAATGCAGCAAGCTGTAATGAGGCAAATATTCGCAAATAGATGCAACAGTCTTAAGCAAGAATGCAAAGCAAACAACTACATTTCATGCAGTTAGGAATGCGGAGAATCATTCAATTCTCGTCGCGTCTCACACGGAGAAAATACGATATACTGCGATTAAATGCAGTCGCACTAAACCTCAAATGAACCGTACATACAATATCGTGCCTGCAAAAGAGAGAAATTCAACAAGAACAATATGCCAACAACATATATTCAATGTGATTCCTGTGGTTCCGAAAGTTTGACACACGCAGTGTCGGCGAGTGAATGCATCGCAATGCGAGAAAGGAACGTGCGTGACAACGCATGCTCGAGCACAGAGGTATGGTACAACAAGAAATCATGCATGACAATGCGAAATGTTCATGAGAATACAAGTTATATGCACGACAATGCAAAACGAGCATAAATTAGGGCGCCCATTTGTTGCGAAACAACGAGTAAGAAAATACGCATTTCGGCGAAGGCGACTCGATCGCAGCCTCTGGTTCACCTCCCGGAGAGGTTGCAACATGTTCAAAAAGGATACACCTTGATTTTGATGAGTAATGATGAGACACATGTCAGGAATTGCAGCTGAAGTTCCGGCGGAGCAATTTCGCGCCAGAAAGTGCACTTTTCTTGAACTTTTTCAGGTCCCGGGAACTCCGATCTTCCTCAAAATTTGCAGGGAGCTAGGTGGGCAAGTGGGGAACACCACCGGCCAGGTGGTTGCCCTAGGGGAGGTCACCGGCCAGGGAACAAAAAGCAATTGGCCGGCCAGCCAGAAAAGGTGGCCGGCCGGCCACCTGCCCAAAAGCAGGGGCAATTTTGTCTTTTGCCTCATTTCTATATATATCCTCCTCCATTCATTCCGAAATCACTCCCACAGCTGCAAAAACTCCTTCCCTTGCTCCCCAAACCATTTTTTCCTTCAGATCTGCACTTTATCTGGCGCTTTTCTACCTTCAGCAAGTTGTTTTCGCGAAATCTTTCAGTTTTAAGCACTTTGAACCAATTAAATTTTGATTTCGGGGCTTCTTTTCTCATTTTCACCACTTGAGGTAAATTTGTCTCAATATTTGGAAGATTTTCTCCGGAGTTGACTTTTGTTGACTTTTCCATTTCCCGGGAGTTGACTTTTGTTGACTTTTTCCAATTTTGGCTCATTTTTGCTCATTTTTGCTCCTTTTGCAGATTTCTTGAAATGACGGGTGATTACCCTCATGGTGGAGGTCCTCCAGGTGCCGGAGATGATTTTGATATCATGACCTTGCTTGAGAGTCGCCCTTTTATTCCTGGAGATACACCCCGGTACATATGCTTCCATGGCCGTTTTCGTCGTTCACTGGTTCAATGACCGGCACCGGATTTACTCATGAGAGTTGAGCAGCACCTCTCTCACGATGCACGAGAGGTATTTTACTTTATTTTCTGCATTTTTCGTGCGTTTTGTAGCTTTGCCATGCTTGTACACACAGTTTTAGCTTATGACATAGTACTTTGTTTGCATTCTGAACATGTGACTTAAACACTTGAATTGTTGAACACACGGCTCATTGACTGATTGATTGTGAATGCACGGTACACATTAGTTAAGAATTGAACACACGGCTCAAACACTGATTTGTCGAACACACAGCCCGAATTTGAAGGTGAGCACACCGCACACACTGGTTAAGAGTAGAACACACAGTCCCAAACTCCGACTTTCTGAACACACAGTCCAAGTCGATGATGAACACACAGCCCACACTAATTGAGAGTAGAACACACAGTCCCAAAACTCCGATTTTCTGAACACGCAGCCCAGATTTGAAGTGAACACGCACCCAGATTTGAAGTGAACACACGGTACTTGAGTAAGGTTTGAACACGAGCCCAAAACAGAGTTCTTGAACACGCAATTTGATTTTGAAGTGAACACACAAATTTGCGAGTAAGGTTTGAACACGTAGCCCAAAACACAGATTTACTGAACACGCAGCCCAGATTTTGAAGTGAACACGCAGCCCACTGAGTAAGGTTTGAACACGCAGCCCAAAATATAGATTTACTAAACACGCAGCCCAAATTTTAAAGTGAACACACAGCCCACTGAGTAAGGTTTGAACACGCAGCCCAAAACACAGAGTTACTGAACACGACCCAGTTTTGAAGTGAACCTGACCCACAATTTTTTACGAAATTTGAACACGACCCAAATACCAAATTTTCAACCACGACCCATTTGAAGTGAACACGCAGCCCACTGAGTAAGGTTTGAACACGCAGCCCAAAACACAAATTTACTGAACACGCAGCCCAGATTTGAAGTGAACACACAGCCCACTGAGTAAGGTTTGAACACGCAGCCCAAAACACAGATTTACTGAACACGCAGCCCAGATTTGAAGTGAACACACAGCCCACTGAGTAAGGTTTGAACACGCAGCCCAAAACACAGATTTACTGAACACGCAGCCCAGATTTTGAAGTGAACACACAGCCCACTGATTCGTTTCATTTGCACACAGCTACTTCATTTCATTTGCACACAGCTTGTTACTTGCATACGGCTTGTATTTTATTGTGTACTGAACACATGTATTCATTCTGAATCTTGAGTTGGCTCTCGCCGTCTTGAGGATATGGCTCCACCTTGGCGAGAGTGGTACGCTGAGCTTCCGGAGGCTGTCCGGGATTTGGTTGACTCAGCAGGGTTCGGAGCATTCTGACGGGGTTATCACACTGTCCTGCCAGTAGGACATTGTTAGCTGCTTTGGTGGAGAGATGGTGGGACACCACCAATTCTTTCCATTTTTCTGCCACTGGGGATATGACTATGACTCCGCTAGACTTTGCCGTACTCACCGGCCTAGACATAGGCGGTTGGCCCATACCTTATGACGAGGATATGGGAGAGTGGGAGGCCGTTTGGGTATATCTATTAGGGGCTCGCCCACTTGTAGACAGAGCTTCCGGGAGAGTCCGGTACACCTGGTTCTCTTTCCATTTTCGGAGGCCGGAGATGGAGCCTGAGTCTCATAAGGAGATTGAGCAGTACACCCGAGGTTTCCTTATGTTCCTCTTTGGCACCACTCTGTTTGCTGATAGGGGGAACACCGTCGGGTTATATCTTTTGAGTGCCCTAGTGGACCTATCACAGGTCAGTCGGTATGACTGGGGTGGCGCTGGCCTGGCTATCCTCTATTGTTATATGAGTCTGACCTCTGCGAGCGAGAGACTTACTTGGCGGCTATTGGAGATCCAGGAGGTATGCGTTACATCCTCTTGATTTACATTTCGCTCCTCATTACTTGTTCATTGCACACACGGCGCACTTTGCACTCTGTGATACGCCTTTAGCACTTTGTATTCACATTCCGCACTGCTTTTCTCAGCTATGGGTGTACGTATATTTTCCCACATTAGCCCCGGAGATGGAGGTGCCAGGACTCCTTATGACTCCGTTTTCACTGGTATTCGAGGGCGAGCATCGACCGAGACCGTGAGAGACTCTCTTCTACCTGCGACAGTATTTTGATACTGTGCGGACAACAGAGGTATTTCAGAACTCTCAGTTCCTTTGATTTTCATCTGTGATCTGCCTTGTATATTCCTGATTTCTGATTGATTTATGCAATCGCTATCCATGATTACTTGGCGACCTGGCGGTCTTAGGTGATGGTCTCCGACATCAGTATCCTGGAGGATCGGGTAATTCCCAGTATAGGTTCCTGCTCGAAGGACCTGTTGGTAGGGCATGGTTCTGGGGGCGCTTCTGCGTCGGTGTGAAGTACGATTCTCGGGACCCTCCCATCGCACCTCCGGCCACTATGCGGATCGCCGATAGACTCTCTGCCAGAGGTCATTAGTGATATGCGAGCATCGATGCTTTGTTACATCTCATGGAGGACTACGCCACCTATCGTCAGATATATCGATGCCCCTTGACAGAGTGCGTGCGCCACGGAGGCCTCTTGATGTACCATCGAGTCGGGCTCATACCACGGATGTCCCCTCATCTAGCAGGGCTGGTGCATCTAGGGGTAGAGGTAGTTCGATTCCTCCGATCCCTCCGTCTCTTCATCATCCTGGGTGGCCAGACATGCCGACCGAGTTGACGAGTTGGCAGTTTGGGACTCCTTACCAGGTCTCGCTAGAGCCTCCTCTTCCTGACCACAGATATGTCAGAGACCCTGATTCACCCCCGGTATGTTTTTTAGCTTTGATTGATCAGTTAGATATTTGGACATTCATCCCTTTACTGATAGTTTTGCATTTGTATTTGCAGCCTCCAGTTAAGTACACGGATGAGCTACTTGGGATGCTGGCCACATTCGAGGGCATGATCCTACGGAGGGAGGCATAGCTGGCCATTATGGGCGTGCAGGTACTGTTCATCTTTCCTGTATTTAACATATTTCTGATGACATACTGGTTTTGAACATTCTGCTGTATTGATAGGCTGTGTAGAGCACATCTGGCACACACCCCACTTGCATACTGTACCTGCATCTGCTTTTCATATTTGAACTGATGTATTGAACTCTTCATTTTCAGATGCCTCCTGTATATGCTCCACCGTAGGCCGGGCCACCCGGGCCTTCTCAGGGAAATCGAGGTACTGGACCTGTTCGAGGTACTGGGCCATCCGGGCCTTTTCGAGAAGCTAGGCCATCCAGGCCTTCTCAGGGAGCTGGGCCATCCAGGCCTTTTCGAGGAGCAGGGTCGTTTCACAGACGTAGGGCACCCATTATTGAGTAGGAGGAGGAGGAGGAGGTCGCAGACCGTGAGTCAGAGACATCTGCTGGGGAGGGAGGCTCCGGTCTTGGTTCCGGGAGTGGAGACGAGGCTGAGGGGGATCCGGAGGATGATAGCTCTGACCCGGATGGTGATGATGGTGCAGAGGTTATCCCGCAGAAGAGGATGAGAGGGCCTCCTCATTCCCGTTCCCGAGGATATTGATGCTATTTCCTGCTTTATTTTACTTTTTGCTAGTAGTTTGTAGCACTTTGCATATTGTTAGGCAGTTTTATTTCTGTAAAACTTGTACCTTTATTTTGTTGTAAAACATGATGGAATGAAACAACCTTTGAAAAGATGTTTGTATTTGAAATTCTTGGCATCATAGCATCATTTTGCACAAAATGGAATTGAATGGGAATGTACCTTGTGTATTTACTGGTCGGAGTAATGAACCGAGCGCAACAAATCAAACAACTCGACTCACTAAGAAATAACAGAATCTTAGCAAGTTTACAACTCGATAAGCAAAAATACAACAATGTTAACGACTCGATAAACAAGACTTAACAAAATTGTGTAAACAAAGAGTAACGACTCAAAATCATAAAATGCGACAGCTCGACAAAACTTACAACTCGATAAACAAAACAACAACTCGATAAGCAAAAATACAACAAAGCGTACTTCGGACGGACGATCTGGATGATAGAACGTATCCAAAACTGAGAGAAATGAAGGCCTTTGACATCCCCGATGCATGGAAATGCCTCAAACTTCCTTCCGGAGGGCAAAACAGGACCAATGAGCATGGTGGGCCACCTTTGCCTTTGGGGATTGGAGGGTGGCCGGCCTACTAGAATAGGTGGCCGGCCGGCCCCCTTTCCTGCAACTTCTAGAATTGTGACACGTGTCCTTTGAATAGTGTCCCACCCTCTATAAAAGCCCCAACCTTGGAACTTATTCATTTCATTACTGTTTTGCACAAAAATGGAGGCATTTCTCGCAGAAAATCTCACATCTTGGATCTCTTCTTTAGATGGCTCGGAAAAGTTAAACTTCCGGGGTTTCGGCCTGAATGCAATATTCACGCTGGGTCGGACTCCATTGCACCTTCCTTTTCTCCATGCCGCGATGAGATTCTGGAACCCGGCGACGCATGTCTTCAGCTTCGGAGGGCAAGAGGTATGTCCTACTTTTGAAGATTTTCAAGTCTTGTTGGAGTCTGAACGCTCAGAAGAGATCTTGCCTCAGTCTCGTTTTGGCCATGCCCAAGCTTTAGGGCGGATGTGCGGTCTCAACGCGCATGATGCTCGATCTCTGATTGGTAATGGCATATTGGATATCTTGAGCCTAATTTACCGATTCTCTGATGCCGGTGACCGCAGCAAGCATTATTGGCAAGGTTTTCGACAACATGCCCTCTGCTTGTGCATGCTATCTCATTTTCTGTTTGTCTCGGGCTCCGGAGGAGCTAACATCCGTTTGATTGAAGTCGCTCAAGGCTTGAGAGAAGGAAAGAGCTGTATCGCCATGACATTGGCCGAGACACTGCTAGGTTTGGATGCCCTCTATAGCCAAGAGACAACCAGGTTTGCGGGGAGTCCACTACTGCTGTAGGTAATGTTTCCCACCCAAGCTCACATATGTATTTGCTCACATCACTCGGCCCTCAGGCTCGGTTTTTCTCACAAAACCCTTATCTTACTTTTCTCTCATCGCACATCTCTCTATTCTTTATTCTCTCGTTTTTCATCCCTCCCCAGATATGGTTGATGGATAAATTGCAAGTTGTGGATTCTTGCCCTGCTTACTCAGCCCGCGGCTACTTCTTTCGACAACGCCTAGTCGACGCCCTTGATGAGGGATGGTGGTTCGAATGGATGTGCAATTTGTAATCTGAACGCATTGCTCGGCGCTGTCCTTGGCTTAACCTTCCGGCGATGGGCTATAGCATGTTCCAGGATACTGGGATCCGGTTGATTGGCCTAACCCATTGTGTATTCTATTTCCCATTCCGCATTCTGCGCCAATTTGGTCATGATCAGACTTGCCCTCCGGAGGGGATTGAATACCCGATCACTTTCCCGGTTCGAGGTGCACACCTTGCTCGACATACTACGGCCTGGAGGACTAGAGCTCTGCCCCGCCCTTTTTCGCTTGCACTTTATCGACGAGTCTTTGGGATTGGCTCAATGAGGAGGCACAGGTTGGGCCTAGGTTGGCATCAGAGACTTCAACTAGCTCTGGCAGGGGGCGCAGGGACACTTGACTTGACTATGCCCCGGATTTATTGCTTTATTAGTACTTTCAAGTTTTCTTTATGAGTGTAATAAAAAGCAACTTCGATTGTATGCAAGAGCGAGAGAACTCTGTTTTGAAATCAAAGAAATTGAAGGTTGTGGTACTGAAAATTCTCCGTTTTTGGTCCAAAAATGGTCTTAGTTGTGAAAAGATTAATTTGAACCAAGTCAACTTTTATTAAAACTTTTCAAAACTATTTTCGATATGGATCAGAACTGGACACGCCTGAGATCTGTCACCGAGATGCACAACCCCGGATCCTAGCAACTGGAAAGTTGCCCCTAGTTTGAAAAGTGCCCCGGCGATGTGTGGCAACGGAAAGTTGCCCCTAGTCTGAATAGCACTGTACCGGAGATCACGATAAATGCTGATGAATAGAGATGACTGAGATGATCAAATGGACAAAGTTGATCGGGGAAAAGATTGTGGCTGAACTTCAGGATGAAGCTGCCTACGTATCCCATAGATGGGAATCAAGCCCTACGTAGTTCAGGCTTGGGTTCGCTCGGGTATTTTTACTCTCCTTTTGCGCTCTAACTTTTGCCAAGGCCGCCCTTTGTGGGTTTTCAACCTTGCGAGCTCAGTTTTTATAATTTCGAATTTTCTGTGCTCTGAATTTTGCCTAGGTCACCCTTTCGGGTTTTCGGCCTAGCGAGCCTCTCAGGGGTAATATTTCTTCAACTTGTCCATGTTGATCGGTTGAGAAAACTCTAAGCCATCTAGGTCCATCAGAACCACAGCTCCACGACCAGTTGACTTGATAATATAGGGACCACCAATTGGGTCCGAACTTGCCCCTTGGGTCGTGGATGGAGCTCGGTTGTCTTTGAGTACCAAATCTCCTTCTTTCAAATTCTCGACTTAACCTTTTGTTAAAAGCCGGCGATTCTGCGTTGATAACCTTGGATGTGATGCAGTGCTTTGACCTTCTTTCATCGAAAAGCATGAGTTCCTCAAATCTGCTTCTTGCCAACTGCTTGACTATCCGCACTCGGCCAATACTCGTAATGACGGGACTTCAATCTCAATAGGCAGAACGGCTTCCATCCCATAAACCAATGAGTACGGAGTCGCCCGAGAAGTTCGATCAAGTCCTGTAGTCCCAGAGCGAGCAGCGGCTTATCTGGCCATCCGATAGGTTTCCACCATCTTCTGTAGTATGCGCTTGATGTTCTTGTTGGCGGCCTCAACTGCTCCGTTGGTTTGCGGCTGGTAGGTAGACGACTTATGAAAAGCCACATTATATTTCTCCAACAAATCGATCACCTCCTTTTTGAAGTGGGAACCATTGTCTGAAACGATTTCATTTGGGACCCCGTAGCGACAGATAATGTTGTTTCTGATAAATTTTGCTACATGCGAAGCCTTCAACACCGCATAAGATTGGGCCTCAACCCACTTTGTGAAATAATCTATCGCTACCAAGATGAACTCATGCCCATTCGACCCCTTTGGCGTAACAGCTCCGATTACATCAATTCCCCAGACAGAAAACGGCCATGGCGAAGTCATGTTGTACAGCTTTGACGGCGGGATGTTCATGCGATTTGCATGAATTTGACACTTGTGACATCGCCGGACGAAGCCAATACAATCTTCCTCCATGGTGGACCAGTAATAACCTTGTCTAAGGATCTTCCGTGCCAACATTACCCTATTCATGTGTGCACCACATTCACCCCCGTGGATGGCTTCCATCAGACGCTTTGACTCTTCAGCATCAACGCACAGTTTATGCATTCCCAGATGACCCCGTTTATACAGTTTACCCCCGCAGATGATGAACTGAACTGCCATTCTTCTGATTACTCTCTTGTCTTTGGCATTTACCCCTGGCGGGTATGCTTCTTTCTCCAAGAAGTTCCAGATGTCGTAATACCAGGGGTGTTCGTCCTGAACTTCATCTATGGCTGCAATCGACTCATAGGCAGGTGCAAATTTCTGGTCAATGATGACCGGACGCATTCGGACTCCACACGGGATGTCTATCATAGATGATAGAGTTGCTAGCGAATCCGCGAACCTGTTGTTCTCTCTTAGTAGATGAGTAAAACTTAGCTTCTCAAACCGAGGAATCAGTAAATCCAAGGTTTGGTGATACATCATCATCTTTTCCTCTTTTACTTTCCAGTCTCCTTTAGCTTGAGACACAACAAGGTTCGAATCCCCAATAACGTCCAGTCGTCTTGCCCCTAGTTCCAAGGTTGCTTCTAGACCAACGATACACGCCTCATATTCTACTTTATTGTTCGAGACTTTGAACTAGAGCTTGAAGGCTAGAGGGATACGAGAATTGTCGGGTGCTATCAGCAACACTCCTATCCCATACCCATGTTGATTTGACGCTCCGTCAAAGTACATCCTCCAAGTTTCATCATCGATATGCAGAATTGATTCATCCGGGAACAGGTACTCAACTGCTTCATCCCCCTCAACCGGGTGGTCGGCAAGGAATTCTGCCACTGCTCTTCCTTTCACTGACTTGCGTGTCACATACGTGAGATGAAATTCGGAGAGCAAAAGCAACCAACGAGCTAGCCTACCTGTAAGCGCTGGTTTCTCGAAGAGATATTTGATGGGATCAAGTCGCGAAACCAACATTACAGAGTAAGCTAACAGGTAGTGCCGCAGCTTCCTGGTAGCCCATACCAGAGCTAAGCAAGCATTTTCCAGCGGTGTATATCGGGTCTTATACTCCAGCATCTTTTTGCTTAAATAGTAGATGGCCTTCTCCACCTTATCTTCTGATTCTTGTGCAAGCATGCAGCCCATTGTAGTTTCAGTTACTGACAGATACAAAATCAACGGTTTCCCCGGTTCTGGTGGCGATAAAACGGGTGGGTTCTGTAGATATTCTTTGATCTGTTCAAATGCAGCTTGACATCGGCCGTCCCATTGGAACTTCTTTCCTTTCTTGAGGAGGCCAAAAAGTGGTTCACAAGTCAAGGTTGGTTTTGAAATAAACCGTCTTATGAATTGCACTTTACCCAGAAAGCCTCGCACCTCATTTTCAGTCCTTGGTGGTGGCATTTCTAAGATGGCCTTGATTTTGGAAGGGTCGACCTCGATGCCCCTTTGTGTAATCAGAAACCCTAGCATTTTTCCCGCTGTAACACCAAACGTACATTTCTGAGGGTTTAACCACAACCGAAATTCCTTGATCCTTTGAAAAACTTGTGCAAGGCGGTGTAGTGGCCCTTTCTTTCCTTGGACTTGACAATCATGTCGTCCACATACACCTCAACCTCTTTGTGGATCATATCATGTAGTATTGTGGTCGCAACCCGTTGATAAGTAGCCCCAGCGTTCTTCAACCCAAACGGCATTACCCGGTAGCAGTATGTCCCCCACGGGGTGGTGAATGCAGTCTTTTCCCTATCTTCGGGTGCCATCACTATCTGGTTGTATCCTGAGAAGCCATCCATGAATGAGAGTAATACATGCCCTGCTGTGAAATCTACCAATTCATCGATGTGCAGTAAGGGGAAGTCGTCCTTTGGACTAGCTCTGTTCAAATCCCTGAAGTCTACACACACCCGGATCCTACCATCTTTCTTTGGCACCGGAACAATGTTGGCCAACCAAGTCGGATATTCAGATACTAGCAGGAAGCCTGCGTCGATTTGCTTGGTGACCTCTTCCTTAATCTTAAGAGCCCAATCGGCGGATCCTTTTGAGTTTCGCTGATTCGGGCCTCGGGTCAAGGGGGATCCAATCTTTGTACAATCTCGGGATCGATTCGGCATGTCTTCGTGGGACCACGCGAAAACATCTTTGAAATCTTTTAATAAAGCGACTAAGCGCTCGCGTTCCTCCGAAGACAACGTGGACCCGATCTAGACCACCACGGGTCCTCCTCAAGACTAATGTTCACGGTAATGATTTCATCCATTAATGGTTTAACAAATCTCTCTTGCTCTTGCTCAATTAAACGTTGTAAAACCGGAGGACTTCGTCCTCGTCGTTTTGATCAAAATTTTGAAAGTCCAATTAATGCAATAAATTAGGGGCATGAAAAGTACTGGGAAACCACAGATAGTTCATTCTCATTAGGCACATCCAAATCGTCCAATTCATTGGTTACAACAGACTCAAACGAAAAGGAAAAAACGACACAGACAGATGGCATCCGGGTTAACATCCCGAGTACCAGACTCAGACTCGGTCAGCTGGAACTCGATTCACTCACAGGACTCGGTGGAATCAGATTCCGGCTCACTACCTGACCCGGTGTTGCTGGACAAAAATCCCTCCTCGTACTGCCAAGTGAGAGAGGGTGCGATTGATGCATCCAAGATAGCTGCTGGTCGGCTCACAGCCGTTTCATCCCCAATCATGGAAACCGTGAAGTTATCCCCTAAGCACTCTTGGTCGATCGGAGGATCAGAGAGGAGACATGCCAGTGCTACCCCCATTTTCAACTCTGTGCCCTTAGGATCCACTGCCTTATTCTGCTCAACCTCAGTTGTTGGGTCTGTTTGCTCTGTGGCAACGTCATCCCCGGATAGTTGCAGGTCGAAGAAGATTTCGAAACCTGGTACGCGCTTCTTCTCCGCGTTTAACCATGGCTCTGGGAAGCCGCAAAATGGAAAGTCCTCCCCCTCCCGGACGAAGCGTTCGTTCAAGGTACCCTGGATGGGCCTGTGCATTAAGTCAAAAGGCTTCCCAGCCTGCTTCGCTCTGGCTCTGCCGGCCATTTCCTTTCCTTTCCTCACCCAGTCTTCTTTGGTGGGCAGATAACCCAGCCCAAAGGTATCTTTGGTTGTGTGGCACCGGCCAATCTTTGCGACTCCTTTCCTGCCGCTTCTTCCTAATCCCATCCCGGGGATGTGTTGTAGCTTGTTCATGAGGTAGACGGATTGAGCACTGACGTACACACCTTCATTCACAGCCATAATATTTTGCACTACCCGGGCCTCCGCCAAAGTGAACCCCGATAAGAACACATCCTCCGTGCCGTGCTCGATTTCCAAAACTGGCGTAGACACTTCTGGCGGCGGATGGATGGATGAATTTCCGAAAACAATTGCAACCCCCTTCCCGTGAGGGTATTTCAACATCTGGTGCAGAGTGGAAGAGACTGCTTTCACTTGGTGCAACCACGGCCGCCCCAAGAGCAAGTTGAAGGTTGCGGGAACGTCCAAGACATGAAATTCAATGTTGTGTTGTCCTGGACCAACCTGGGTCTGAACCTTGACAGTCCCCATCACTTCCCTACTGGTATTATCATAAGCTTTGATCACCTGAGTGGTTGGTATGAAGTCTGCGGGTTTTAACCCGATTGCATATGCCGTTCTGACTGGGCAGACATTGATAGCAGACCCGGTATCAACAAGTACCACCGGTATCCACTTATCTCTACACTCCACGGAGATGTAGAGGGGTTTGTTATGATTCACGCCCTCAGGCGGCAATTCCTTGTCTGAAAAGGTTAATGCCGGGGAACCTCCTCCCGGAAAAACCAGCCCAACCAGCTGCTCTGGCGTAGTTTCAATGGAGAGTTTGGCCTTGTCCATAGCAGATAGGACAGCCTGTCTGTGCACCCTCGAAGCCATAAGCAGTCCCCAGATGGAGATGTCTGCCTGTATTTTCTTTAACTGTTTCAGTACAGCTTCTTCTTCAATTTGCTTCTCTTTCTGTTTCTCTGCCTCTTTATCTTTCCCAGATGCTTCGGGTTGGTCGAGGTGCGGGGGCTTGAAGTACCGCCCGCTCCTGGTCATGTGGTCCACCTCATCGAGGTACCAAGTATCATCTGGTTGAGCACCTGCCCAATCTTCGTCTGTGTGGGCAAGACATAAGTCATCGTCTTCCCACCACATCCCACTGACATTCAACAAACACCTATCCGGTTCTGGTAAGTTCGTACTCTCGATACTTTCATCCCACATGCTCACAGCATGTCCTGCTTTTGTGCTCGCAGCACTTTCAACCTCTTCATGGTTCTTGGCTTTCCGGATTCTCTCAGAATCCCACCTCTTCTCTTGCTCCTCCTGTGTTAGTAGGGTTTGTTGTTCGGTTTTCACAATATCTTGATCCCGAGCGAAATTCTTTGTACCGGCGCTCTCCGGCAATTCATTCTGACTCTCGGCCCTTCCGGCCATCGTTGATACCTCTGCCCCTGCTGGGCCTCGCTCTGGTTGAATTTCCACAACATCTGGCTGATCATCTAACCATCCGGCAATCTCTGCCGACTCCCCATATTCAAACCAATTGATTGTTGCATTCCCTGCTTCTTGGTCGTTGAAGAACTGGAGGTTGGCAAAATCTTCTTCCACCGTTGTCAGATCATCTGCCCCTTGTTCAAGTCCGTCCCCCCGAATCATGCACAATTCAGCTTTTTCTGGCAGCCTCACACTCAGCTCAGACTGGCCCACCGATAAGATATATCCGCTTGGATCATAAGCTTTTCCAGCATAATTCCCAGGCTGTCCCATCCCAGACTTACCAATTCTGCTCTCCTCTGAAACCTGCCTCGTTCCATCTTCGGAGGTCACCACCTCTGGCTCAGATTGGGTTATGAAGGTGTCCATCATGCACAAGTCAGTGCAATTAGGAAGGATCACCTCCGGCTTGGGTAAGTAAGAGGGAGTAATATAGATACTAGGATCGTAGAAAACGACCCCAGTTTGGATGAGATTGACTCTTTTGGGTGGTGGATCTTGGTTATGTACGGGGAGTGGGTTAGTTGTGACATTGGGTCTTTCGGGAGGTAGAATGATATTCTTGTCAACGAGGTATTGAATCTCGTGACGTAGCCGAAAACATTGATCTGTATCATGACCATGCTGCTGGTGGTACGCACAGTACTTGGCTAGGTTGTGAGAAGGGGGGAGTGGATTTGGTAGTAGCCTCGGCTCTAGGGGTTTCAGATACCCCTTTTTGATTAGAACGCCGAGAGCCTTGGACAAGGGCATGTATAGTGGAGTGAAGGTTCTTTAGCCTCTGGATTGGTATCTCGGGGCTTGGTTACTGCTCCCGGAGGTACTGGAAAAGGGTGCGGCCGCTGCGGGCCTTGGTTAGGAAGGGGGGGTGGTGGTGACCATGCCGACCTCTGAAGTCCTTGTGTTTGCAGCGCCACTCGGGCCTGCGTTATTATTGCGGTTGAATGTCCTTCGGGGCTGCTCTCGGTCCTGGTCGATCAGACCTTACTTCATCGCATCCTCGATTTGTACCCCCATATCGTGTAGATCTGCGAAGGTGGGGAAGGGAACTACAATTATCTTCTGCATTAACTTTGGTTGGAGATTGCGTACAATCATCCGAATTTGATCTTTATCTGTTGGCCTCAAGGTCATCATCGATGCCTTTGCTCTCCACCGAGTTACAAAATCAGAGAAAGTCTCTTTTTGTTCCTGCCTCGTCGTTTCGAGATCACGTGTTGTAATCTCGATCGTATTATATAGTCTTTGTGCGAAGGCCTCAGCCAGCTCATCCCAGTTTCTCTTCACATCATTATCCAACTTTGCATACCAGTTGGCGGCCACTCCTGACAGGGTTCGGCCAAACAGCGAGAGTTTCTGTAGTCTGGTTAGGCCCATTGGCCGCAGGATGTCTGAAAATAGCCGGAGATGGACCATGGGATCTCCGGACCCATCAAAACGGTCAATCTGTGGCATCTTGAATCTGTCTGGCAGTGTCACGGCCACGTCAGTGTACCCATCTTCGATGTCTGGGATGGCCTTCACCCCTTGCGATTTCTTGAAAAGCTTTTCCAGCTTACTCAGTTTCAGAGCTGTATGATCTACCTCGAACTCAAATGGAGAGTCCGGGTGGTTGGGTGTAAGATTCTTGGACAATTCTTGGCGAAGTGGGGGCGAGCCGGCCAGTTGGAAGACTGTGTCCTCTTGAGTGTTGGACATTGGGTAAGGTATTCAGGTGTTGGAGGATATTCGAGGATTTGGCGGTATTCGACGATAGATGCTGCTTTCGGGTAGTGGAGCTGCGGTGGAGGAGGAGCTGATGTGAAGCGAGCCTTTGCATTCTGCTGTTGCGACCTAATCGGCTTCGGCTTTCTTTGGGCCATGATCATGCTTGTTGTTTGGAAAATTCCGCTTGGCGGACGGCATCATCTTGCATCTGTTTCATGCTCTCATGCATCTGGCGCATCATCGCCTCCATCCCTGATGTATTCTGCGGTTCCATCTGAATGACCGGTAAATGTACCTCTATGGCAGACACAGAAATTTCAACCTGACTGTTTACTGTCAAAGCAGCCCTCTGTCCCGGTAATCCCTGTTCTGACACACTGCGCCTCCTCGGCCTTCTTCTGATAACTGGGGGTAGAGAGTGGAACACTGGATGTCCGTCAACTAGATCCTCGGATCGGTTGAGTCGGCGACCTCGTGTCCAAAGTGCTTGGGGAGTATCTACTGGTTCGGAAGCAATCGTGCTAAAAACTGCCCTAGCAAAAAGATAATAAAGCAAAAAGGAAATAAATGACCAGAAAAACGGGCAGCATAACAGCTTAAATTAAATACACACAACGCACAGTCGGACATTCAACACGCAGTTGATAAGCTGAAAATACATCGCCTCAATAAGCGATCCTTTGTTCTGTATCCTTTGTTCCCCAAAACTGAATCCAATATCCGCAGACAACTGATTCTCAGATATTGACTGATGCCCGTAGGCCTGATGCCCAAACTCAACTGATAAATACATTCCCTGTAGAGACGCACTCTAACAAGCACATAGCAGATAAGTGAGAGCCCAAAAACACCCCTATGTTGGGGTAAGGTTTCCCTGTCCTATTTTGTCAGGAACTAGGGTTTCACTACGCATGTGGCTGACTTCAAACAACCTATAAACGGGTAAGCAACTTTGTCCTAGTTTGGAATGGTCACTATGGATCCGAATATGCACTAGGTCGAATGGTCGAAAAGGGTGCCCAGAAAACCGGGTTTGTGTTCCCATACTGGCAGAGCCCGTAACCGGTCAGCCTTATGGACATGCCTTGACAAGACAAGCCTCCGGCAAACCGCTCAGGAATAGCAGATGGCAAACACGGTGACCTAGGCGCACTAATGCAAATGCAAATGCAAATGCAAAGAAACACACAAGTGTAGTCAAAACCAGATATCATGAGTTCGAGTCAAGTTCTCTAAATCCCAAAGAAAGTCGCCAAAGCGTAGGCGTCCCGACGCATCCGGGAAGAGTCGAGTCCCCCGTTCGTTCGATATTGGGTCACTACGATTCGAAGGACTCAAATGTCATGGTTCACAATCTTGACCCGAAGAGTCCAAATAAGACAAATCGTTTTGAAAACAGATTTTTTGAAAGAAGTGCCAAACATGGACTGCTTCGCCAGATATAGAGTCGCCACCTAAATATTTTAAAATGGGAAATTTAGGAAACCCTGACTCGGTGCCAAAGGCCACGTGTCCGTCATCACCAAAGTTGCCTCGGCTCGGGAACTTGGGTACGATTGGGGAAGGTCACTTAGTGAGCACCCCCGCTCGCCCGGTCAAAGACCGGCCTCTACTAACCATGATAACTGTTTTTGAAAACCTTGTGTATTCTTATTCCGGTTATTGGCCTAGGTTACTATGTGATGTGCACAGCATACAAGTATAGACTGAATCGCCTGAATTGGAACAAAACGTTTCATGTCTGTTTGTTTGAAAATGGTTTGATGGTGCTACCCGCAAGTAGGCTAAGACGTGGATTTGCCACCCTCGGGTGGGCTTAAGAAAATATGATTTTGCCACTATCTAGTGGGCTTAAAACAGACATTTGATGAATTGTCCCAATTTAAGTAACTCAACCTCCACCCACAGGCATTCAAGGCAGTTATATCACACAAGCACGTAGCCTCATGGTAAGCATGTTGTTCATGGCAGTCACTTACACGCATGCAAAGATGCTAAAGCATAAAACTCACTGAGTACTCCAAGCCAAAACAGAAGCTCATTAGAAATCATGCATGATCCTAAATATACTGAAATGCCTAATGCAACACATGCAAAGATGCAAACTATAGCAGGCTCGGCTATTCCTAAACATGGCATATGAAATGCTACAATTATCACGTACTCAATTCGGAATTGAAATACAAATGCAGTTTGTATGATGCGCCGAGTCCTATGTGCAAAAGCAGATGAATGATGCAAACATCTTGTCATCTTTGTATGCTAATTGAAATATGCCCTATATCTAACCATTCAAAGCGGGTAAATAAAAGGGAAGAAAGACGTGGGGTTGGAAGACATACATCACACTCACCCACACTTATTACAATTATGCCCTCGCGCAGAGGGTCCGAATAAAATAATACAGTCCCAAATGAAAGAATAGTACAGTCCGAATAATACAGTCCGAAATGTACAAATAATACAAATTCCTAATTAATTAACGAATTAACTAAGAAAGCTGTAAAACTGGCATGCAAGCCAAGGACTGCCTTGCTTCTGATGGATGATATATGTTTGAGATGTTTTGCGCGGAAATCCATTGGGATGCTCCAATTAGCCTCTGTTTGCACTGTTTCTCGAAATGCGTGCCAAATTCTGAAAAGTTGCTGATTCTTCATTTTGCTGCAACAGATAGCAGGAAAGGAGCATAGCAATGTATTTCACAAATATATGCATGCCTGGATCCTCGTGCCACCAATCACGCATATCGATGCATGATGGCCGAGGAGCCGAATTGCACAACTCAATATAGGGTGAATGCATATGAATTCTACAACGAAACCTAACTCCATCATGGGTAATCCGGAGTGTCGGTGACTTGGGAATTGAGACCTGTTCCGTCGCTCAGAGTACGAAACGTGCCTTGTTTCCCGTGCCCGGGCTAACTCCTATCCCGAACACGATGCAATATGCATGATATGCATGAAATGCAACTAAGATACAATCCTAACATATACAATGCTATGAAAATGAGATGTCTCGGAATGCGTGCACATGGGCACGCAAACCGAGGAAATGATCCTAAGGCATAAAATGGCATACGCAATGCAATTGGACTTACACTAACATGAGTGGACCTCAGCCACACTTACATAAGAGGCCGTCGGATAAAAAAAGAGGTGCCTCGAAATGCGTGCATACGGGCGCGCAAACTGAGGCAATGACATAAAGGCATGAAACGGTCTGAAATATGATATACAATGAGACTAAAATGAGATGTCTCGAAATGCGTGCCCACGGACACGCAAACCGAGAAAATGGCATACGAAATGCAATGCAACTAAAATGGCATACAGGACGCAAAATGGACTTACACTAACATGAGTGAGCCTCAGCCACACTCACATAAGAGGCCGTGAGATGAAAGTGAAGTGCCTCAAAATCGTGCTGCACAGCATAAACCGAGGCAATGGCATACACAATGCAATGAGACTAAAATGTGATACAGAATGCAAAATGGACTTACACTAACATGAGTGAGCCTCAGCCACACTCACATAAGAGGCCGTCGGATAAAAATGAAGTGCCTCGAAATGCGTACACACGGGCACGCAAACCGAGGCAATGGCATACACAATGCAATGAGACTAAAATGGCATACAGAATGCAAAATGGACTTACAATAACATGAGTGAGCCTCAGCCACACTCACATAAGAGGCCGTGGATGAAAATGAAGAGATGCCTCGAAATGCGTGCACACGGGCACGCAAACCGAGGCGATGGCCCTAAGGCATGAAATGGCATGGAAATGATATGAAAACATGCAAATGAATTTTGGCACTGAAATGTGGGGGAAAACAGCCCCGTAATGAGGCGAAAGTACACCCGATGCATGAAATGGCCCCGAAACATGAATTTAGGCACCTGAAATGCCCTATAGCTATGCCAAACATGCACAATATAGACATGGGATGAAAATACAGTAGAAAGGCAGCCACAAGAAAAGCATTTTTCAGTCATAAAAAGGGCTAAACAGCAAGCACGCATAGGATTAAGCAAGTATGCAAAAATGGCTCCGCAAGAGGGGTATTGAAGCAAGTGATACATGCGATGCCCAAATGGAAAAATACCCTTCTACAACACTGAATAGGGACTAAAATTATGAACATTTTCAGTAGATGACATCCCCCAACTCAGTATGAAAACATGCTAAAAATGTCATGCAAGAACTAGGATACATAAGGCTACAACATGAGGTACCCCAAACATTCATCAAACCAGAAAAGACCCTTAATGAAGTGTGTTAAGAAGATCAAAATATGACTCTTTCCAGCTCTGATGATGGTCGAAAACAGAAGCTAGATAAGCTTAAGAAAGCATGCAAAAATGAGGGTCAAAGAGGGGTATAATGACAAGTATAACATGGAGACCCCCAACAAGGTTGATCCCTTCTACAATGTTGTAGAGGGACACAATATAAGCCTACTAATAGTTCATAACAAACTCCAAAACAGAATAAATGTAGGCCAAACAAATCATGCAAACTTACGGTAAATAGGAGAGATTATGAAGTAAGTGCAAGATAGAGGACCCAAACAGGATTGAGCCCTTATTAAATTTTGAAGAGGGGCTCAAAATAGGCCCTCTTACAGTTTACATTATGCTCGAAAACAGATCACACATAGGCTAGAAATTTCATGCAAAATAAAGGCATACAAGATGGTATTGAAGCAAGTGCACTATAGAGGGCTCAAACAGGGTTGAGCCCTTCAAAAAACATGAAGAATAGCTCAAAATAGTGACCCTTTCAGTTTGGGTAGGAGCCTAAAACAGTGAGAAAATAGGCTTAAGAAATGAGGCAAGAAAATGCTACAAAAGAGGGAGATGGCAACTTACCCTTGTAGACAAGTCTTGGCTGCCTTTTGCTTGAAGGATGGATGCCTTCTAACTGCTGGAAAACTCTCCTAGCTGCTGGAAATAGAGTAGTGGTGGTAGAGCTTGAAGATGATGAAGAAATGGAACCAAAACTTGAGAATTTGAGAGAGATGGAGAGAGATATCCTCAAACCAATTCTTGGAACCCTCTTTTTTGAGTTGGGAGGACAGCAATATGGACAAGAGAGGGAGAGGAGAGTCCTTGCCAAAGTGGAGGGAAATGAGCTCTTATTTCCCTCCAAAAAGTTCCCCCGGATAGAGATATTTTTGGGGGAAAACCAAGACACAGTTGGAATGGACTCACACTGAGGAAGCAGGCCGGCTAGGTACTTTTGTTGCAGGTGGCCGGCCGGCTACCCCCTATGGCCGGCCGGCCAAGGGGCAAAATGGTCAATGAGAATTTCTGGCCGGCCACCAAAGATTGGTGTCCTCCCATGTGTGTACAACAAGACCCTATGGTTGGAAATTGGCAACTCTGAAATAGGAGAAACAACAAGCCACTTTTCAAAGAGGTTCAAAAATGAAAAGAAGAATTACTGGCCGGCCATGTGTTTTTAGGATCCTCCCATGTGTGTACAACACAAATATGTGGTTTTGGCTCGAAGAAAATAGCCCTAGAGTGTTCAACATTAGCCCGGAAGTGAGAAAAACGGGCGCCGGTAGGAAGAGCATAATCGTTCTTTGAGACAATTGCTGGCCTCCCACCTCCGGTGATCTTCTGGTGATAAAAGCAGGTACACCAAAAATGATCAAAAACCGATGCAAAAGCGAATGCTCGGGGCCAAAACATGCATTCGGGGTCCCGAAAACCGCCGTTAAGCGAAGTGGTGTTTGGCCACGAAGTGGTATCTAAGACCCAGTGTCCCTCGAAGGGAGTAAATGAGATGCATGCCAAAAGGAGGAATCGGAGATGGTTGGGTGGTCCCGAATCGAGGCACACGGCACGATGGCTCAAAATTGGGAAAGAGCTCAAAGCGGGCAAAATGGCCTACGGCCACGAAATGTAGCCCGCGGCCACTGAGAGATGGTCTACGGGACCTCTCCCTCCCCTCGGGAAAGAAAACAGAGAAAATCGAGTCCGGTTCGCAAACCGAGGCAAGGCACAGAAGAGAGTTCGGAAGTCCGGAGGCAGGGCGCACGGCCGCGACTCTGAGACTTCTGAATGAGTACAAAATGCAACATCACCGAGCGCTCAATCGGTGACGTCTGAGTCTTAAGGTCGGTCAAAAATGGGGTGTCTACATTATGTACAACTTTAAAGGCTTGTTCCCTTTGGTGGCATCAACACTGGAGGGTTGGCCAAGTAGGCTTTTATACCTTCGAAAGCACTTTGATGCTCTGCTGTCCACACAAATTCCTCTTCATCTTTCAGCCTTAACAAGGAAGAAAACACTTTAGTTTTCCCTGCAGTGTTAGAAATGAACCTTCGAAGAAAGTTAACCTGCCCCAGGAACCTTTGTAATTCTTTCTTACTTGATGGAGGTCGAGCTTCAATGATGGCTTTAGCTTTATTCTGATCAATCTGTATTCCTTTCTGGTGCACTACATAACCCAAGAAGTTTCCAGATGATACACCAAAAGCACACTTAAGAGGATTAAGTTTCAACTTGAACTTCCTTATTCTTTCGAAAGCTGCTTCTAAATGAAACAAATGCTCCTCCATGGACTGGGATTTCACCATAATGTCATCAATATAACATTCTAGATACCCTCCAATGAGATCATGAAAGATAGTGTTCATAGCCCTCTGATATGTAGCCCCAACATTCTTCAAACCAAATGGCATTTTAACCCATTCGAAGGTGCCAATATTCCCAGGACATCTGAATGCTGTCTTGTGGATATCTTCCTCTGCAATGCATATTTGGTTATAACCAGAGTGGCCATCCATCATCGATAAAACTTGATGCCCTGCTGAGCTGTCTACCAGCAGATCCACTATAGGCATAGGGTACTCATCTTTAGGAGTTGCTAGATTTAAGTTTCTGAAATCGATGCATACCCTCATTTTGCCATTCTTCTTAACTACAGGCACAATATTAGATAGCCATTCAACATACCGTTTGTCCTAATAAAGTCTGCCTTGAGCGATCTAAGAATTTCTTCATTGACCTTCGAATTACTTACGGACTCATCCTTCTTGGTTTACCTTGTATGGCTTGAAATTAGGCTTCATAGGAGCCTATGTTCCACCAATGATCTATCCAATCACGGTAGTTCATTATAAGACCATGCAAAGCAATCTTTGTATTTCTTTAGAACAACCGATAAGCGGTCTCTGTCCGTAACATTCAAGCAAGTACTTATATAGGTGGGTTCTTTGCATAGAACCTTCCCTAAATTCACTTCTTCTAAGGGGTCTTGTGTCGAGAACTCATTGAAGCTTCTTCTTTGGTTTCTTCAACCTTGAAGCAACCTTCTCGCCTTGATACGCTCCTAGGTTCTTTAATTCGACATCTCGCCCTCTTCCTCATAGACAAAATCATCCATAAGGCGTCTTCTTCCTGTATCTCCGGACTTTTGTTTCAATGTCCAATGCACTGATTTCCCAAGGGTCAACCTTCGACTGTTCTTTGTTCTTACAACCAATTATCATGGCCTCTCTCTTATACGTACTTTTACGGACTATTGCTTTTACGTCCAATGATGAGAATTTAATCAAAGCCAAGGACTTGGCTTCTCGTTCTTCACTTCTTTGCCTATAACCAGGCATCATTGTCATCTTTCACGACAACCTCTTCATCAGCACTTTCTTGGACTAAGTGCTTCAGGTGTGTTACTTCCTCATCAGCCGTCACTTCGGCTGAGCCATCAGCTTTCCTCAGTATACTGAGTGGTGTCACTCCCTCAATATACAACTTGGCCTCTGTAAAGTTTGCACAGGCTATGAAGGGTTGAGGATCTGCATCAATCTCCTCTGTCTCTCCATTGCCCAGAGCCATCATGATTTTCTGATGCAAAGAGGAAGGCACACATTTGTTAGTGTGGATCCAATCTCTCCCAAGTAAAGCATTATATTTAGCATTGTCGATTCACGAAGAATCTTTGTCATGCAGTCCCTGGTTCCCACACTCAAGTTAATAGGTAGAATCCCTTGAGCCATCTATTTATCTCCAGCAAAGCCAGCGATGGTTGTGCTAGTTGGGATCAACCTGGGATTCTTTTTCCCTAGTTTCTTCAAAGAAGATTTCGGTAATAAGTTTACCGCTGCCCCATTGTCTATTAGGACTCGGTTTAGCTGTATCCCATTGAAGAAAGCCTTGATGTACAAAGGCTTGACATGTTGGGTCATGGAATTTGAGGGATATTCAAAAGGATATGAGAGGTTAATGCTCACCTCTTCCTCGCTTTCACACTCAGTTTCCATTGGAGTAGCCATTTCAGGAGCATCCTGTACCATACTCACTTGTGACTCTTCATTGGAAACAGGAATTGGATCCATGTCTTGGTCACCCTGGTCCTCATTTCCAGCCTGGAATTCATGAGGTAGTATGTGTACCATATTGACTGATACAGGGGGAAATGAGCCAAACTAGATGGCTGGCTGTACCTTCTTCCCCTCTTGGCTACCTTGCTCAATGTCTTCAGTGAGATCCTCCATCTTTGCACTCTGGTACTTCATTGATAAGCGATCCTTCAAGGATCCTTCTCAATCGTTCTTGATCGAAATGTATGTTCAGCCATGAAGGCTTCGAACATTTCTTCTTCTGCCATTTCCTTCTTTTGGCTCATGCCAATCTCTTCATCCGTTTCGCTATCACTTTCCATCAGAGCCTTCTCCAGCCCTGCCAAACTAGACTTCTCCCTGGCCTTTAGTTCAGAACGAACTTCGGCCAATTGCTCTCTGCTACAAACCACTTTACTTTGTAGAGTCGGTTTTGGAGTATGGTCTGACTTCGAAGTTTTCTTTCCTTCTGTTTTGACCTGTGAAGAACTCTCTCCACTTTCTTTCAGATCTTGCTGGTACTGGGTGTACCTGCGCTGAATCTTCCTCCTTTGTGATCTGGAAATAACTGGAACCATATTTGGTTCCTTTGTCTTTGGGTGTTTCAGCAATACCCAGTTGTTCGGAGCCACCAAAGGAGGCTTGACCATCCTACCTAGGATTCCAACATCTCTCATGGCAGACACTTCCCTAGGTTTGTTTTGCATTATAAACCAATCTGGAACTCCAGGTACCCAAGAGCTTACTGATTCAGATGTTGAATCACCTTATTCCACCTTCGAAGCTATCTTCGAAACTGGCCGTGGAGGTAAGTGCTTGGTTCTGGTCTCATGCTTCGAGCTTGATTCTGGCTTTTGATGGAGGTGGCCATTTTCTATTACGTCTCGGTGAGGTTGGTGCAGGGGCCAATCTCGGCTTTGGTCCCATAACTGAACTCCTCTCCAATCTTCTTTCGAATGTTTGCTTTCCATTCGTAGTAGTTAAGTGGCCTAGACTCATACAAGGGCCTCTTGCCTTTAGCATGTATTACATCAACCGCAGCTCAACCACTAATGGTCGCCGCTTATCACTAGCCGTGCACGGCCTTTTTGTTAGCGTTGGTTGATTTAGGACGTCTCTGAACATCTCTATAGTATTGCTTCCCATCAATCGGAAGCCCCTTCAACCATTTGTAGCTTAGTCTGCATCTAGGACACATCCTCTGCATTACAGCTGCTTCCAAGGAATCGTCATCCAGTGTTTCTTCATCAGAGTGTTCCTTCTGATGTGAGAAACCTTGTCCAATAACTGGCGGGCTTCTAGTCTCTTTCTTGGCAGTTGTCTGGTTAGCAATATGCATTTGCACATTGACCTCTTCCAATTCCTGCAGAGATAGATTCTGAAAGTTTGGTACAACCACATTAGCCGCGCTTTCTCCAACTTCTGGAAACGGGTTACTGTCAATTCCCATGGCTTTTTCTGTCTTGGCTGGGAACTTCAAACTTCCTTTCCGAATTTGCTCTTGGATCCTGTCTCGAAAAACAATGCAATTTTTAGTCGAGTGAGACCAAGAATTATGCCATTTACACTTTAAGTTCATCTGGAGATGGTAGTTTTACTCATTTTGGTAACTTAAGGAAATTGGCTGCAAGCAAATGATCAAAAATGTCATCTGCTTTTGTTAAATCGAAAGAGTACTTTCTGTGAAAGTCTTTCTTTTAAAGCTTTGATCGATGGTTGTATCCTTATGAATTAATGCTTCACAGATTCTATGTTCTTTACCCACAATCTCTGCATCGATCTCATAATTGGGATCTCTATAATACATCTTATACGAAGCATTATTTCGATCTTGTTCTTCCTCTAGTAATGCTTCATATCGAGACACCTTATAGGTTAATTCGACCAAATCCTTGAATTCAGTTGAATCAAACTTCTTTCGAAGCCTGAACTCTAAACCGTTTTGAGCCAATCTTACAAATTCTGGCTCTGGGAGGATGACTCTACATTTATTTCGAGCCCTTTTAAATCTGGCAATAAACTGAGTAGCCTTTTCTTGAGCCTTTGACTCAATCTTGCCAAGTCGCCATGGACACCTCGCTCCGATTGGAAGAATTGGGCATGAAATGCCTCTTCCATTTGTTGCCAAGTTTGAATGGAGCAGTGTAAGGTTGATATACCATACAAATGCTCCACAGTTAAAGAATTTGGAAATAATCTCGGTTTATGTAGTCATGATTAGTGAATTCACCACATTGAGCGTGAATCTAGCAATGTGCTCTCTTGTTGATTGATTTCGGTTCCATAGAATAGGGTAAAATCTGGTATTACAATCCTTTTGGGTATTCATGTACCCTATCTACCCATTCTGGGTATGGTTTTCTGTATACAGGAGTCTGGACCCCCCGAGCCATCGGTCCACACATCTCCCTAACAATATCAGCAATTTGATCCCTAGGGACCATATTTTGTGCTTGCTGAACCACTACTGGAGGGACAAACACAGGGTTTGGTGGACAAACTTGTGCCTGTGGTCCTCTTGGTCCATAAGGTGGTACATTTGGGACTGGTTGGCCCTGTGGTGCAGGTTGCTGTTGGGGGTATGGGTAACCCCTTTGAGTCATCTGCGAAAAGACACATGAAAGGTCTTTGGAGCAGTATTGTGTCCCTTCCATTTGTGGGAAAACCTTCCAACCCCCCGGGTATAAATTCGAATAAGAGATTATTATATCCCCTAGTGCCAGGTATGGCTTCAAACATGGGATTTGCTACCATTCTTATGCCAGTTTCTTATATTTGGCCAGATCCACCAACTTGTATGGCTTCATTGTTGAGTACTGAGGCATTTTGGCCTACTACAGGCCTTGAAATGGGTTCATACCAAGATTGAGGCGATGGTCTTTCATAGTTCTGAGTACTAGTCTGACCATTAGATTGTCCATTAACTTGCATAGGCTGTTTTTCTCTAGCCAATCTTTGCTGAGGGACATTTAAAATTTCCTCTGTGTGTCTTGTATTTGTTGGTTGGTGGTTATTCATTCGATCCAAAAAGGATGTTGCCCACCTTTCCATTGTGTTCATTAATTGTTGTCCCATAGCATCTACCAAGCCATCCCATGGATTTGTTGGCTGAGTAGATGGAACGGTGGATGGTCCAATTCCTTGGTTTCGTCCAATATTATGAACATATGGTTCTTGACCAGAAGTACTGGTCTGTTCGACCAAAGGTTCTGATAGCATAGGAGTCTCCACAGGATGTGTTACCACATTCTCCTCTGGATTAGGTATCTCCACCTCTCATTCTACGCCTTCTTCCAAGCGTTCATTTTCTCCTTGTCGTCTTCGTCTAGCCATTTTAACAGGTCCCACTGGGCGTGCCAAAAATATATGTTGGCTTTTTGGCTTTTCGAAGGGTATTTTTGTAAATCTTGGCGTGCGGAAGGATCAATCGATCCTTCTGAAATTATAATTGCCAACCAATTATCAGACGATTGTATTTTAGTTCTTTCAGCCTCAATGAAGAGGACTTTTACTGGTGGCTTGACTTAGGAGAAATTAAGAGAAATAACAGTTAATATGAAGAACAATCGAAGTATTTCATTAAAATGAACACTTACAATAGTCCAAACTCAGCCTCGAAGAGGTTTACAGCAACAGTCTACTTGAATCTACTTGAAACTACTCCTATGAATCGAAGTACAGTGCGGGTATTTAAAGAACAGGTATTTAAAGTGCAGGAATTTAAAGTACAGGAAATGTAAAACTGGAAAGGAGAATATGAAGTAAAGACTGGTTTGTATGATCTGAATCTGGGGGTATTTTCTGAGAGCTTCCCTGCTATTTATACTTTTCAAAGATGACCTTCGAACTGCACTTCAAACCGTCGAACTACTCCTCCATAATCGCTGATTATGCTGTCTTAGAAGTAGTCCCACTACGCCATCTCTTGCAGTTGAGCTTCCCTCCTGTATTTGAATTTGAATATGAGTAACCGTTGAAGCCACGTCACTTTGTACCTCTTTACTGATCTAGTGCTACTCAGATTACGTGAGAACCAATGTTCATTGTCACGTGTTCGATCAGGATCGAAGACTTGAATTATCTTCCCATAATACCCTTATTCTGCCACGTGTCAAACTATGATTTGGCTTTTACAAAATATGTAGCCAACAGATATGCTGTGATGTGATGTGACAACAAATATATTCCTATCCTTTCTAACTTTCCTAACCAATCCAGTTGTCTGATGTTGACTATGCTCTATCGCCTTGGAAATTAATTTTTTTTTTTTAATTATAAATACAATCCTAAAATTTGTTTAAAGAGTTTAAAAAATTATAAATACTTCCTTGTTAGTATTTTTTTATTTAACAAAATTAATTAAAAAAATAAAATTCATAATTACTCTTTTATATAATAATAAAATTATCTAAATTATTAATTAAAACATATTTCTAACATCATTAAAAACTGTTAATTGACTTGATGATTTATTAATAAAATAGGCGATTTGGTATGAAATTAAAAATCTCAAGGGGTGGAATGTAATTTCTAAAATCACAGGAGGAATTCGTATTTTAATCAAACCTCAAATGATGTATTTGTAATTTACCTTAATTTTTTATAGTAAAGATATGTAAAATAAATAAATAAATAAATCCTACATAAGTGGGGCATTTATTAATAAAATTTAGAATTAAATTCATTTGATCCTCATAATTTGAGGTTTGAGCATTTTACATCTTGCGCTTGTTTAAAAAATTAATTATTTTAGTTAGTTTTTTAATTATTTAATCTAATTAAAAAAGTTGTATTTAGAAAAATAGATAGTTTTTTTTTTTATTTTTTATAATTGATTTGATAATTGTAAAGAAAAAAAGTGAAATAAACATGGTTGGATGTGATATTTTAGCCTATTTTTAACAATTGGATTAAAAGTCAGTTTTTTGTTTTTTTAACTTTTTTAGGTTGTCACCTCTTTATTTTTTTATACATTTAAAAAGAAAATTAAAAAATTAACTTTTAACTTACTTCTCAAAACATCCTTTTGTCTTATTAACTATTTTAACATATTTTATCTTTATTGTTATTTTAGCCCAAAACCTTCTACCCAAACAGGGCCCTTATTGAAATATAACGGGAAAGTCTCTACGATTTTTAAGACTTGTTTTGAAAAGTAAATTAAAAATTAATTTTTTGAATTTTCTTAAAAAAGAATATAAAAAAGTGATTCGAGCCAAAAAAACCAAAAAAAAAAAAAAGCTGCTTTTAACCGAATTTCCAAAACAAGCCTGAAGTCTCCCTACTTTTTGACTAAAGTGGCACCATTAATTTTTCTACTCAAATTAATTAAAAGTGTATCACATACACTATTTTTTGGGTTGGATTTAGTAATTTTGTATCTTGAAAAAAAGGAGATATTTAAATTTAAATAAATTTTTTTATCATTTTAAAAATTAAATAATAATTATTTAAATTGATATTTATATATCAAAAGGTTTTCCTTTGAGATTTGCTGAAGGATCCAAAAAATAATTGGGCCGCTCCCCTATTGAAAACACTGATTACCTTTCAAAAACCAAACTAGTCATATAGGTCACTTGTGATTGAATAGAAAAAGTTAAGACTCAAATTTTAATATATTTTAAAAAAATTTAAAAATTTAAAACGAACTTAACTACAATTTGAAATTTGTTTCAACTAACTGATTCAAGTCATTTGATTGACAAAAGAAAAGGAGGCCCGAGAGGGCTAGCAAGTTGCAGACGACGTATCATTTTGGGTCTTAGTTTGTTTGTTGAGGGAGGCTTAGGTGGAGTACAGCTTCCCTCGCTGTACGATGTGTCATTTTGGGCTTGAAAGAAGGTATCATTTTGGGCTTTGTTGAGCGAAGCCTAGCCCAAATGCAGCTTCCCTTGCTGTACCGTATTCACAGTAGTGTAGTGGGTAAGGGTGGGAACCTGCAACATCGTACCATAACACGACTCGAACTGCATATAAAATTAACAAGTTATGATTGATCATTTACTGACACAAACACTAATATGACAGGACTCGATAACACGAATATTAAACAAATCGAATTAGTGTCAAATCTGTATAACACGAAATTAACACAAATAACCAATATAATAAATAATTAGTTACATATTTTAATATTATTTGTACTAAAGAGCATCATGACATTTTACATTCAATTTATTAAAAAGTATATAAAATACGATTTTAAGTTTAATATAGGTTTTTTTTTTTTTTAATTGAACTTAATGTATTTATTTAAGTTAATCTAGTAAAAAATAAAATAATAAAATGTAATTTTTATAAATTAAGAAAATAAAAATAAGTTAAACTTAAATATTTTTATAAATAATTTTATTTAATAGAGATTAGTTTCATTAAATTTAACTTGTGAAGAAATTTTCAAATTTTTTTTTCATACATTTGATATTTTTAGTTAGTAGTGAATTTTTTTGACATTGTTTAACAATGAGAATTGTGTAAAAATTGTTTTAAAAATGAGATTTTTTTTTTGAAAAATTAGAAACTATGTCAAATTTAATCCCCTAAAGTATGCAATCTACGTTATTTTTGTATTTAATATTTAAATTATGTCAATTTAATTCTCAATATATAAATTTTATTTAATTATTTTTACATTTTCAGAAGTTACCTCTAGCCAGCTCCTTAGGGCATTGAGAAAATTTGATTTTGATGTATTTGTTTCGGTTGCATGTATTGTTGATAAAGATATACAAGAGACTTGTAGAGAAGTCTTATTGATTAGATTTATGTATTTATAATTTTTTAATCTTTTTTTTCACTTGTAGATATTTTCAAAAAATGTTGAGACAAAATAAATATTTTAAGATTTATTAGTGTATTAAAAAAATATACAAGATTTAAAGATATTTAAGTTTGTCACATAGGACTAGCTTTAATTTACCGAAGATGTAAAGATTTCATTTTTCAAACAAAAATGTTTAACACCATTATTCATTATGGGCTACCACGTTTCTAGTTCAACGATTGCCTGAATTGGGCCCAATGGTCTAATTAAATGGGTTGAGCCCAGGCCCGTAAACGCAGTTTCTAATAAGCTAACGTGGGCTTTGCAATGACACCAAGTGCGAACGCATGTAAGTGTTTATGGATTCAACTCTTCATTCTTTACATTTACCAAAAAAAAATTAAATAATCTAATTTTAAAAATAAATATAAATATAAATATAAATTCCAAAATTTGGTAATATCATATTTTCGCAAAGCCTAAACCCTAGTAAGCAAAATTAGATTCCTAATTCTATAATATTTGATTGTGAAAATTAGGACTGATGTGAATGTTTTAATTTGTTAAAAGGAAGTACAAAAAATTAGACAAAACTAATATTAAAATAATTTTTGAAAACTAGTTGATTGGATCAGCTAATCCCATTTTGTGTAAGGTGGATGTTATTGTCATAATTTCGTAGCTTTAGTTCTTCAAAACTTATCAAAATAAAACTTTTATATAATAACTATAATACATTGTAAATATCATATATTCACAATAATAACATTACAAAAGCAATTCAAAATTATTGAATTATATGTACTACAAAACTTAGGGACATTAATATACTATCAATTCAATAAAATTAAAGAGACTAAAACTATGCAAATTTTAATCGATTGGAAAACTAAATTAAAAAAAGACAAAATAACTCTTCACATGAGGGGAACCAAATAATATATATCTTGTAAACATTTAAGAATTTCATGCTTAAAAAGAATGGTTATTCTTGATTAAGTTATAATTTTTTATAAAAATAAGAAAAAGAAAAGAAGTAATGATGTACTATGAAATTTTTTTATTGTCATATCAAATAATGACTTTTTATTGTCATTTTATTTTCAATTAAAACATTTTCCATTATCGTCATAATTTTAAAAATATCATTACAACATTGTACAAACTTTTTTGATTGTAAATCATTTTCTTTTTTAAAAAATACCACCGTTATATTTGTTTTTTTAACAATTGTAGTGATGTGAATTTTGTAAAACTTTACAAAAATTGTGTAATGTTATTTTAAAGTTTAGTGGATTCAATTCAAAAAGGCCCAGCCCTGAGGAACCTCAGCCTTGGGCCTCCAATTTTGGGGTAAAAATAGGGATCTCAAATTCTTTTACCCATTGTAGTAGAGGGATTTTATTTGCATTTAAAAAAATCATTAACGCCCATTTCCTCAATACATTTTATTAAATTATTTAGGTGAGTTGCTATTTACCCTTACATTTAGGGGTATAAATTTGGCTCGGCTTGGCACATGTCGAACTTTGGGGACTCCCACCAAAATTCATGCTAGGTTGGGTTACGGGCTAGAAAATAAGGCCCAGGACCAGGGGGTATTCGGGCCTTTCTTTCTTTCCTTTTCTTTTTTTTTTAGGTATTGACTAACAATATATTTGCATTAAATAATTTTGAAAGTTTATATTTATGTCCTTGGAATAGCCAATAAATGTTTGAGTTTTTTTTATAAAAATAAAAAATTCAAAAAATTAGATTTAAGGTTTTGAAATACTTCTCTAGATGACAAGTCACTTTGGTATAATATATACTATAGATAGATAGATTATGAGATTTAGAAACGAGATAAATATTAGGGGGAAGATTTTGAGAACTTGTAATTCAAATTTAAAAAAAAAAAAAAAAAATCTATTGTTACTTTGCTAGCCAATAGCATATTTTTAAAATTACAAAAATTAGCAATTTTTTGGTTGTTATGGTTTTTTTTTTTTTAAATCTATAGTTACTTTGTGAGGCAATAGTACTATTTTTAAATATTTTTAAAATTACAAACATTAGATATTGTGATTTTACGTTTTTCTTAATCTGTAACATTTAAAAAATATATATATATAATTACTTTGTTATAAGATGAGATTTGTGTTCCTTTTTTCTTTTTTTAATGTATAATATTTTTTTAATGTAAATATTAAGAGAGATATATTAGGAACTGGTAATTTAAAATTTTAGGTGATTTTTTGGTTCTTTTTCTTTAATCTATAATTACTTTGTTAACCAATAAAATTATTTTAAATATTTTTAAAATCACAATAATTAACAATTATGGAATGAGACTTTAGAGCTTTCACAAATTTTCTCACTAAAAACTCCATTTTCTTTATATAATATATATATAGATTTGTCACAATACAATGAACACTAACAAATGCACCAATGATAGAACCAGATACAAATGCACTAACAAAAAAAAAAAAAAAAAAACTATTTACTTATATTAGGCCTCAAAGAAAACAGTAACAGGTCCTATCCACAATCCCCACCTCTCTCCCTGTGTCGCTCCACCACCCCCACCTCCACTTCTACAACCCCATTACCCCTAATACAACTATTAAAGTATTAGTTTTAAGTTGACAATTAAATATAAAAAAATATTTTTTATGAAAAAAATTCCAAAATTATTAGGTACATCTCTCAAAACAAAAGAAACGTTAATCTTTTATACCATTCATTTTCATAAAAAAAAAAAAATAATGTTATTTTTAGAAAATAATCTTAAATAATGTTTGGTTAATTGAAATGTAGGTAGAATGAAATGAAGTAATTATTTTTATATCCTTTCAATAAAGTAATCATTCTATTATATTTTTATTTCATTCAAACAAATACTGACTCAAAAATTAAAACCAAATTTAAAACCAAAAAAATCTAAGTACTCCGTGCAATAGTCTGCGGGCATTTTTTTACTAGCATATATATATATATATACTAGGTTTGTTGGCCTGTGTTTGCACGGGCAAATTGGACTCAATTTTTTTTTTTTAATTAAAATTTGTTTTTTTTAATTTTAAGATTTTTTTTTTTTTTTTTTTTTATAGGAATATAGTGGAGTGATTATTTGGTAGATGTTAAAGAAGAATGATTATATAATATTTATTGTTTTAGAGATGTGTATTATAGTATTATCCGTATATATATTTATTTATATTAAGAATGGAAATATATAGAAATAGTAATAACAACTGAAACTAATAGTTGTTATGATTTTTAATTTCAATTTTAATTTTTAATTTATATGCAAAAAATGACAAATTTCACAAATAATTTTTACTGATTTGAAAATTTTACTTTACCTGAGACTATTTGTTAATATTTTATTGTGTCAACTAAAGTAGTCAATTTTTATAAAATTAAAAATTCATAGTTTAATTTGTTAAAAGGGTCAAATTGTAAGATTTTTCTTTGTAATTTCCCCGAAAAGAATTACAAATTTATGAAAAAATAAAGCACATGTCTATTGGATTTGATTTTTTTAAATTGGTGTTTAGATAATTTTTTTGCTTATTTTATAGTTTACGTTTTTTCATATTTTAATTAATTTTTGATTGCATTTGGCTGTTTTGTTTGGTAACTTGTTACCAATGAATGAAAACAATCAGAATTTAAAATTAAAAAATTTAGCAGCGAAAAACCAGTAGCATTCTGCCTCAATGATCCAAAGAATGCAAGATGAAATGAAGAGCAATAGCTTGCACCCAAAAAATAAGAATTGGGAAGAACTTCATACAAACTATTATATACCGTTTCTAAAACAAAGAATTGCATAGACTTTTTAATTTATTTTATTTGACATACAAAATAATCTCATGCACTGGGTTGCCCTTTTTCTTTTTTCTTTTTCTTTTCTTTTTGATCGGTAAAAAAGAGACTTTATTGATGTGAGGATCAAGTACAAGGGACAAAACAAATCACACCAATAGAGAAAAGGAAAATACAAGAGAAAAGGAAAAAGCCCATCCAATCATTTGCTCGCATCCCCAAAGTTGGTGAGGAACCAACGAAAGAATCATAACAAAACACCAAACCAATGCTGCTGTAAGCTACAAACCAGCATATCAGAACGGCAGACCACAAAACAGAACAGAATAAAGCAAATCAGCATAGCAGACTACTGAGACACAACACCAGCAGCAGCCAAGCTCAGATCCCCTCACTCAAGATGCAAGCTCAACAAGCAATAGCACAGCATAACTACCCACATCAGACATATGTTCTCATATGTCTGATATGATATGATAATTTTCATGATATGATATGGGTTGCCTTTTTAATGTGTATGATATGATTATTTTCATAAGCACAATGATTCATAGATAAACACATGCAAAGCATTGGGAAATCAAGATTCTATTTTTTTTTTCCGTTTGTTTCAAATATTGTAAATTGTCTTCTACATGCAAATGCAAATCTAATTGAGAATTTCTGATCAACATAGGCAAAACTGTGGAAGAGGGTTTTTATTTGAGTATTTGGTATGCTGCTTTAAATCTAAAAAAACGGTGGTTTTAAAAAACAATCAGGTTGACTAGGGTGATTTCCTTTAGCTACTTTTGCTTTTCTAATGTTCACTTGAAGAATGTGATGAATTGGAAAGAAACCCAAAACTAAAGAAACTCAAGCAACTTTATCTCTAATTACCTGCTATAAAGGGGGAAAATTTCATAAAAGCATTACCTCATTCTAATGGATCTGGTAATTCTACTTCAAAATTTTGTGGACTTTACTTCCCTCTACATTGCTGTTTAACTTGCTTTAAAATTAGCAACTTTCCTGTGTTGCACTCCTTGTGTTTGAATAGCAAGCAAGTTGCATTTGACCATGAAAATAGAAGACTGAGAACCTTTTTCCTTGATTTTATCATGAAAAGCTCGCACACAGCAAAGCTAAGCTTTTGCTAGAAATCACATACTTTTCTCTTTCCTCAATTGCTAATTTATTTACTTTTTAGAAGTAAAACAACTCATAGTATTGCCAAAAAGAAGACATAAAAAAAGGGGCACACACTATGTATGAAATTTCTTTCCTCGTTCCTCTCTCTTTTCCTTGGTTATTTTTTAACAAACCACACAGGTTAAAGGAAAAGTAAGTTTACTCTTTTTCCTACATTCAAGTATCTTGATAAGGTCATTCCTCTGTTGCTTCACTTGATTCAATCACCTAAAGGAACTAGTCAAAGATTCAATCACCTAAATGAACTAATCTAAATGTCACATTCATGACAAAGTGAGACTGTCCTTGGATTAAAGTATTTTTCATGCCTGCTTACAAAAAGATTATGTATTTGTTTGATTGTTTTTTACTATAGATGGTGACATTTTGGTAGAAATACTGTAGGATTGCTTATGTCCAAATTATGTCCTCTATAGAGTTTGATATTAGTTAAGAAAATTGATTAAAAAAAAATAATATTAAAAAAAAGAAAAAAGAAAAGGGAAGGGAAGGGACCCATAAAATATTAACATCCTATAAAATCACATCAAAACGAGTAGCCAGAAATCTGAAAGCCAAAACAAGAGACTCGTAATAACCTAATATAATTGGAAATTAACATGCAATAAAAATCAATTTAAGAAACAAAAGAGTAAACCAATACATAGTAAGTTAACATAATAATCGAGAAATGATGATTTAGCCATAGAAATCAAACATAATAATAGAGAAATGATGATTTAGCCATAGAAATCAAACAAAGAACAAGAACATTCAGAAAAATCCCATAAACTTATAAACCTACGAAACTATCCTTTAATTTATGTATAACTAGTTAACCAAAGCATCAATACCTATCTATTTGTTTATGGTACTAACTTTCCAAACCATAATTACGCAACAGAACACTTGTTTATGACAACACAACAGTACTTAAACAAAATAAACTTCAGAACCCCAGAACCCTCAAATGTAACAGACAGAGAAATGAAGTGGACTGCCATACAAATGTAACTTCAAAACACAAACATTAGAGAGCACAATTTCAAAATGTATATCATACATACACATAAATCTTTATGAGAAGGGATAATTTTCCTGTGGCATCAAATCGAATTGGCGCTAAGTCGATTTGTGGCTGGGTCGATTTGGGGTTGGGTGTGAAGGAAGACATAGTTAGGGATACACACACACACACACACACTCACACAGAGAGAGAGAGAGGACATACCTACCCGAGACAAAGTGACGGTGGTGCTTCTGTGACCCTTGCGGTGTGCTCGTCTAACCACGGTGGTGCTCCAGTAACAGAGAGGAGGGCAGAGGTGTGAGCCGTGAGGCATGAGAGAGAAGAGACACAGAAGAGTGAAGCGTGAGAGAGAAGATAAAACAGAATCGTGGGTTTATTCAGTGAATTTAGTCACTAATTCATTTAGGAATCCCTCCAAATCTTACCTCCAAAAATTAAATTACAATTGCCGTCTAAATTTTAGTCACTAAAAATAAAAGAAATGTCAACTAAATTACTCTTAGTAGCTACAAATTACTTTTAGTAGCTATAGATTAATAATTCTAGTAGTAACCCGTGCTATAAACGAGATTTTATAAATTTAAAAAAAAAATCATTATAAATATGTTGAAGTAATTTAATATTTTGTGTTGTTGTATACATGAAATTTATAAATTAATTTTTATATTTATAACATTTTAAATTATTAGTTTAAAAAATTATGTGTAGCTTTTGAATATGTGTTTATCAAATTTGTTTTGTGAACATAAACAACTGATGTTTCAATTTAAAAAAAATTTAAAAAAAAAATAGATTGGTTTTTTTTGGGATAAAAGAAGCCATCTAACTCCTCTATATACTATTTTAATTACATAAAAAAATAGAAATTATGTTTGGAAATTATCCCTATATATTATGCTATTATATACAAATATAGCGGTAACATATTAATTAATGTATGAGAAAAGAGATGGTTCATCCAATTGGATATTCAATTTCAGAAGGAGGCTATTTGACTGGGAGTATAAAGAGGTTTCCAGACTCACTGATTTGCTTTTGGCTGATTCTAACATTAGTCTTGATCAAACTGATATGCTATCTTGGGCTGCCATAAACTCAGGTGTGTTTTCAATACTGTCTATATATCAATTTTTTGAACACTCTTTTGGTCCATATCTATTAACCAACAAGTTTGTATGGATTAAGTATCTCTCACCCAAAGTTCAACTTTCTTGTTGGCTATCTTGGAAAAATAAAGTCAAAACCTCTACCTTTCTCCATAGAATTGGTGTACTACCTGCTAGTGCCCCAACACTCTGTATATTTTGTAAAAAGGAGATTGAATCAGTGAATCATTTACTGTTTTACTGCCCATTTGCTTGGAGCGTATGGTCTCATATGTTGAGTTGGTGGGATTTACAAGGGGCCTTTCCAGGAACAATTGATAGCTTATTACTATGATGGGATGGTGTTAGTCTAAACAAGAGGGAGAGAAAGATTTGGAGAGCTATTCCTCCTACTGTGTTGTGGTCTTTATGGAAACATAGAAATGATTGTGTGTTCAATAATTCTTCACCAAATCTACTTGAATTATGTGAAGAGGTCAAGATTAGAATTGCTATTTGGTTAAAACCAATCCTCAGGGAGTATCACTTTATTGTTCAGGATTTTATTTCTAATCTTAGAGGCATCAGATATTATTTGGGAGGAGTACATATTGGTGGAGGTTGAGATGACCTTGAGTCTTTGGAGTGTGGCCCGGAGCTTGGTAGTGTTTTCTGGTGTGTTCTGTTGTATATTGTTGTGGTTTGGCCTCGATTTCTCTGGAGTGTGGTTTGCATTGGTGTGAGGTCTTCTGGGCTTATAAGGAGGCTGCCTTGCTGTTGGATGGGAAGATTGGGCTCAAAGAGTGGGGTTTATTAACTGTAGTTGAGGTACATGTGTGAAAGTGTACATTAAACCAGTAGGTTCAATATTGCATTAGGAATGGGAGCTAAGCTATCTATATGTCAGTTTATTTAATTAGCTGAATTCTTTATATGGGAGCAGTATTCATTGGAATCTGTGTAGATGGCTGAGGAGGGCAGCTACTGTGATGGTGCTTATTGTTGGTGAGCTTGGATATTGTTTTGGGGTGTTTTGCTTTCTTGGCTGATCTTGATGGTTGCTGCTGGATTGCTTTGCTTAGGTGCAGTTTTGTATCAGAAATGGAGGTTGAATGATTTGGCTCAAGTCTGGTGGCATAAAACAAATGCTTGGTTAGATGTAGAGGGTCACTGGTCTTTTACTCTACTGCTAATACTCTGCTTATGTTTTGCTAATTGGCTTGATGTTTGGTATTGGTATTTTTGTTTCTTCTTTGGTGTTGTGTGATCTTCATTGTTTTGTGGTAAAGGTATGTGTCTAAGGTCTACTAAAAGATTTGGTGAAAGGTTCTTGATCCGTGCAGTGCATTCGTGAGGATTGGTGCAGTTTATTTTTGGCCCATCAGATGTATCTTTCTTTGGTCTGATTGGTCTGTGTAGCTATTATGAGACATCTGTGCAGCTAGAGAGGAGTTGAAATGTTGATGCTTCTGGTTTTTGCTCTGTTGATGATGGTTTCTTTGTTCTACTTTTTGTTCTTCTCTTTCCTTTGGTTCCTTTTGATTGGTTTCTCACCAATCTTAGGTCAAGTGCTTGCAAATGACTGTGCTTCCTTAGCAGTGCCAACTTAGTTGGGATTGTTAAGATTAGCGTTGATGCTCTTTGCATTTCCTACTTTGTTGAAGTAAGCTTTTGCATGTAATGCTTTCTTCATCAATAAAGTTTCTTTTTGTTGATCCAAAAAAAAAAAAAAAAAGCTTTCATTTTCAATTAATTGAGATATGATTAACAAACTAACAAATAGCAATAATGGTATAATAGGATAGAAAGAGAATAAAAATAAAAAACACAAAATGATATTTAAAAGTTCTAAATTTACCTAGTTATACAAAAATCTAATATTATAGTACAATCTTGAATTCCTAATAAATTTTCACATTTTCTATAAAATGAGATGACAATAAAAAATAAAAAATTCAATACTCATTTTTTAACTTCAATTTTACAATTTTCATTGAAAAAAACAAAATTCGATCAAAATCATTGACACACAATAGGCATAGATACTTCAATTGCAACTATCATCACCAATAATTCTTCTCCACTATGTAAACATGTAAACAAATACATAAATCTCACTAAAACCAAAACCAAAACCAAAACCAAAACCAAAACCAAACCAACAACAGAGAAAGAGAATCACAGAGGGAAAAAAATAAAATTAAAAATTAAATAAATTTATGGAATGGTAGGATATTACCCCCTAACAACTTTGACCTTGCCCCGCCTAATCCGTCAGCTTCTTCGCCAGTGCTTACAAAGTCTAGGAGTTTGGATGACTAATCAGATTATTCTTTAAATAAGACTTGAAAATTGATTAATTTGTCCTATTAAGTGATTTAAAATTTTGATAGATATATATCAAAAAAATAGATAATTATATTATTAAATCATAATTCAAAATTAAATATTGTCATATCTTTTTGAGATCTATATCTAAATTCTTATCTTCTTTATTTTTGTGTGGTTTCTATTTTTTTTTTTCAATTTATTTAAGATGGAGTCGTGGGTTTCTATTTATTTTTTTTAAAATTTAATTTATCTATGGTTTCTATTTGTTTTTAATTATTATTATTTAGGTAAGTTATGATGTGAGTTAGATATGTGATAGACATGTGAGTTTTATTGATTTAAAATATGATGGTGAGAGATATTTTCAAATTAGATTCATTTAGATAGACTTTAAAGATTTTTAAAATTTAAAATTAGATAATGAGAGGCAAAAGAAATATTTTAACTGAATAAATAAAAATCATATTTAATAATTTTATATGTTTGTATATCTAAATTTATTTATTTATTTATTTTTGGTTATGTTATAATATAATATATAAGATATAGATAGATACCCACAATTCTCAATTAAAAATATTATCTGATTTTTTGAGGAAGAGAAAAGGAAGGCAAGTTTTAATATTTTCTTTTGAAAATTGATGAGAGAAATTAGAATGGAGAGATTATGAAATATTTACCTTTCCATTCGAAATCCATAAATTAAGAGATAATTATTATTTCTAAAATAATTAAGTAGGTATGGAAGAAGTTGAAAATGGGGAATAATTATTATTTTTTAAATAATTAAATACGTATGGCAAAAATTGAAAAGGGGGGATAATTATTATTTCCAAAATAATTAAATATGTATAAGAGAAGTTGAAAAGGGTACGTATAGGAGAAGTCAAAAAGGCTTGGGAGAAGTTAATAAGTGCTAAGTTTTTTTTTTTTAATCAAAAAATTAGGAAATTAGGATTGAGATATTGGAACTCCCACAAGGTTTGTGAGTTAAGAGAAATACCGACTAAACTATATTTGGTAGCTGATGATTATACCTTTGCCGACCCATATTTCTTTCATAGCTAAAGTGGCTATCTCTGGCAACTAGAATTTTTTTTTAGTAGCTAAACTATGTATCTTTGGCTAGTAAATATTTTTTAGTCACTGAAAATATATCTTTAGCAACTATTTTTTTGGTCGCAAAAGATTAAAAGTAATATTTATGTTAGTTTTTTGGCGACTAAATTTCTTTAGTCGGCAAAAATTAGTATACAACGACTAAATGTTTTTGGTTACTAAAGATCAATATTTGGCTACTAAATTAGGTAGTCACCAAAGATTTTTAGTAAAATTATTGTAGTTATTCAGTGGAGATGAGTTGTTCCGTGGTTGGTGGAGTAACGGTGAGAGAGCGGGGGAGAGGAGCAGCAGAGACGGAGACAGAGAGGGAGAGGGAGAGGGAGAGAGACGTTGATGAGAGAGAGAGAGACGCTAGTTTGTTTAGGATTTGGTTTGGAAACAAAATATATAAATCGCTCCAATTCGCGGCTAAACATTTTAGTCGCTAATTAATTTTATAAATCCATTTAAAATTTGAAATGTGTCCCCCAAATATTTTAGTTTTTTGGTGACTAAAACTATTTTTAATTGTTGAGCTATAAATGTTTGGCGACCAACCTTGTTGGTCACCAAAGATAAAAATTCATTTTTTGTTTTTCATTCGGTGATTAAATAATTTTAGTAGTCAAAACTAACTATACAACAACTAAAATTTTTTTTAGTCGATGAAAATACATTTTTGGCTACCAAACTTTTGGTCGCCAAAGATAAAAATAAAATTTTTTTTTTTTCATTAGGCTACTAAATAATTTTAGTAGCCAAAACTAACTATACAGCGATTAAAATATTTTTTAATCTCTGAAAATACATTTTTTGCGGCCAAACTATTGGTTGCCAAAGATAAAAATTAATTTTTTTTTCATTCGGCAACTAAATAATTTTAGTAGTCAAATCTAACCATACAACGACTAAATTATTAGTTGGTCATTGAAAATAAATTTTTGGCTACAAAACCTTTGGTCGCCAAAGATAAAAGGCAAATTTTGATTTTTCATTCGACGACTAAATAATTTTAGTAGCCAAAAGTAACTATACAACCATTAAAATTTTTGTTTTGTCACCAATTGTGGCATATTTAGTGACGAAAAATTATTTTTGTCACCAGTTCTGATGTTTTTAGTGACTAGATTTTTTTAGTCGCTAATAAACAATATACCCCTACTAAAAAAAATAATAGCTAAATCTTATATTTTTGCTGACTAATATAATGTTTGGTTGTCAATTCCATAAATTTTGACAATTAAATTTTTTTAAGTTACTAAATTTGATCGCCAAAAGTATAATATCATGCAGTGTGAGTCAGACCGATGACCAAGAATGCAGTCTTGCCATATCAACTCATCCATATGTTAGTAGTGTAGAATTGTCCAGATTAGTTTCTTTTTGTTTAGCTAAACTGTAGACTTCGATTTAAGTGGAAAATGTTAAGGTCATGTTTGGGTGGAATTAATTTTTCTCTTTTGTTTTGGGGGTTCTTTAATATGATTATATTAAATGAATTTAAACCTGTATAAATAAGTTCCAGTGATAAATTTTTTTTCAACATTGTTGTCATATATATGTTTTAACTGATGTATATTTTATATACTTTTGATAAGTCGTTGAACACACTAAAATTAAATACTAAACTACACCAAATTTTTTTAGAATAATGGCAAGTCCAGGTATCGATCCACAAGGACAATTGTGAAATTAAACTAATTTAATTGTTAAATTCCTAAATTAATTTTGATAAAAAGATTGATTGTTCATAACCTAAATTAATAACAAATAAATTAAACTAAGGAATTAAATTATCAAAAATAAATGAAATTGGATTTACTGAATTGGGAAAAAAACGAGGGCAAAGAGTCCACCACTAGCTTCGTAATTAGAGTTTCCAATTGAAATCAATAATGCTATGGTTTGAACGGATTAATGCTTCGCAACTACATGCTCAAAGCATTTAACAAGAAGATCATCACATCTAATGTACGAGCACGAACCATCTCAAGTAATACGAATCGTTCACTCTAAACTAAAGTAGTGATACGGCTCGTTCCTCGTAGCATGGTTCGTCTCATACCTTGAATGTGAAGGAATAGAAAACTCATGTATGGATAACATTCAACAATCACAGAAAGTCAAATATTCGAAGAAATAATGAAAAATATATAAAAGAAACTTCTAAATCACCATACAAATGTTCAAACCTTTACATAATTAAAAATAAAAAAGAAAACAAAATAATTACATGGCTAGAGTTTCATCAAAACCCTAGAAAAGGAGACTAGCCACTCATGGAGGAGTGGAAGGAGGTAGATGGAGAATGAACTACCATGGGAGACATCCTTGAAGCTTTTTGTTTCTCTTCCCTTCCAAACCCTAACCTCTCCCTTTAGATCAAAACAAGTTCAGAACCCTAAAAAAGCCTTTTTCTTGCCTTTTTATACTTCTACTCACTTCCAAATAGGTTTAAAATGTTGGTTTGACTTTCCTAGAAAAAGTTAACGCACGTGCGGGAAAGTCAACTCTGTCCAAATTCTGTCTTTTTGCCCATTTTATGCTCTGATGATGTATAGCTTGATTGACATTCAACACACATAAAGTATACAGTTTGACCAGTAAGTGAAATTAAGAGATTCTAATTAACGGCCTCAATGATGTACATTTCGGCCTTAATTACATCTCCCAACTTACTACTTGCTAGTCCTCAAGCAAGTAAAATAAAATAAAATTAAACAAAATCTATCTATTTCCTCTTTCGTGGGAAAACGGCTGCATTTAACATATGCAACAAGCCTTTAAACTACAAGGTTACCCCAAGTGGACAAGTAAAGTCTCGTAACCCACAAATATTAACATATTCATATATACTCAACAACAAATGACCACACGACTCCACCTAACAATCAACTTATGTGCCACTACAATGTGATATTGAGGCATCATGAGACATTAAAGGCACAGTGGACAAGCATGAAGGAACCTATTGAGTCGAAACCACAATTCAGTTAATATAAAAGTAAAGTTCCCTATACTTGTGCATGCTAGTAGACAAATCATGAGTACCCTCGGTGTAAAGTGCAATCTCCATATTAGTTAACTATCCACTATAATAGCCCAGTGTAACTCATAATAACACCCAACATATACATAAAAACTAACCTGTGGCAGCCAAGATTCTCAAAAAAAAATATATATATATATATTTATTTATTTTATTTATTTTTATTTTTTATGATTGTGCAATGTCTTGATCCATTAAGCTTTCTAATTAACCCATGTAATAAGCATTGGGCCAATGACTCCCAAACCAGACGGTTTTAGGGCACCAGGTATAAAGACACCCCTACGGGCTTAATAACTCGAGTTGAAAAGGCTACGAATCCGAACAAGTCATTCTTCTTATTTTTCCTTAACTGTGCAATGTTCAAGTCCCTTAAGCTTTCTAATTAACCCATGTAACCAGTTTTGGGCCAATGACTCCCAAACCAAACGGTTTTAGGGCATTAAATGTAGAGACACCCCTACGGGCTTAATAACTCGAGTTAAAAAGGTTACGAACCCAAACTAGTCAAGTGGTTTTTTTTTTTTAAAGAATCTTGGCTCCTCATTTATTCTTTTCTGCAACTCTAGCTATTATCAATGATGTATACCAGGGATTATAATAAAAAGATCACCGCTATGATAGTGTGTTCATGTGAATTAAGGCATACTCATGACAAGTGTACTAATACCACAAACACAGACAACTCTCCTTGTGCAAACATTGCATGCAAGTATCTACCAAATAAACCCTTTTCATACAAGTCTACTATACTCTCCAATTAACATATGCAAATATTATCACCCTACTAGCAAAAAGTCACATCAAGTGAAGTAATGCAATCAAGTAAAACATGTATAAGCATGAATTATGAGCCAGATAGAAATGCACAAAATAAAATATAACCCTCATCCCCCAACTTGAATATGACATTGTCCTCAATGGAAAAGTAAAGAGAAATGAGAGAAAATTACCAGAATTGTAGGCATACATCCAGGTAGGCAGAGAGTAACATATACACACTTCAAAATTTTTTTTTTTTGAAAACGAAATTAATTAAATAAATGAATAAAAATGACATTAAATTAAATTAACTAAACTATAAAATAAACTAAACGAAACTAAACTATAAATTAACTAAATTACAAAAGAGACTAAAGTATAGAATAAATTAATAGAAGAGAAGAAAATAAAATAAAATAAAAACTAAACTACTTAATAATTAAAGGAACAATTACATCATAGAATAGAAAAAATAAAAATAACATCACTAACTAAACAAATAAAATTAAAAATAAAAATAAAAACAAAACAATGCACAAACTAATTAAACGAATGAGAATCAGTAACGAAACAATTTAAACTAAACAAATATAGCAAATAAAAAAAAAACTAAATTAGGATTATTATTAGCACCATGATTTTTGAGTGTTTTTTTTTTTTTTACGAAAATAGAAAATAGAAAAAATAAATAAATAAATAAAATGCGATTTTTTTTTTATTTTTTTAATATATATATAAATAATAATAATAATAAATTTATAAATAAAATAATTATATATTTATTTATTTGTAAAATTTATTTAGGTATTTATTTAAAATTTATTAACTTCAATAAATTAAAAATGAAAGAAAAGAAAAAAAAACAATAAAATAAAAAAAACAAAACCAAACGCACAATTTTCCGCACATGGCCCCGCACCTGCTTATCAAGCAGGGTGCAAACTCACCAAAGCACAATTTCCTACACATGCGGGGCCCAGGCCGCACGTGCGGCGATTTGTCTCCTCGCGCAAATTTTTTTTTTTTGGTTTAATCGTCATCCCACACGTACGGGGCCCAAGCCGCACGTGCGGCTTGGTCAACGCTCCACCGTCCGCACTTGCATATTTAGCAGTGTACAACTTGTTGATTTACACATCTTATCGCACGTGCGGGACATTATTATTTATTTATTTATTTATTTTTAGATTGAACAAGTATGACACAGATTTGTTTATTTTTTTTATTTTTTAGAAATTGAACAAGTATAACAACTATTTTTTTATATTTTTTTATTTTTTAAAACAAAAAATGTGGTTGAATACTTGATTTCCCATAAACCACAAAGTAGAAATCAAGGTCTTACCCAGGCTAGGGAGGGTCCCTTCCATCCACACGCATGCAATGATCTTTTTCTGCTACATTGCAACAGCATAGTTTAACAAAAACAAGAAGCACTCGCAAGCGTACATGCTTCAAGAGAATGGAAAACTAACTCTTAGCACCTAACAAAAGACATCAGAGTTATGGCATAAAGTTGCCACTTCATAATCGCCCAGGTAATAAAACCCAGCGTAGTTTATAGCCTTCAGGCTAGTACAACCCAAATATACTTAACCATTTCTACCTTCAATTGACATCCGAAATAAATATAGCACATAAGAACATAACGTAATGCCCACTAAAGGTATAATCTTCACGCGAAAATCACGGGTACTACTTTTCTCCCTAATTGTGTTTGTAACTTTCCTTATTCTCCAACAGGGTGACAGACTAGGTTGATTCGGTATCCAGAATCAAGGCGCATAAAACTACCTCAACCTATGGGACTGCCATACAAAGTTCAAGCCGAGGTAGTTTTGAAGCAATCTCCACACCCCTGGGTATTTAAACCAGACTCTAGTCTCGGAAATTCCAAACCTTTGTGTTCTAGGCTTTGCCATTCGAACTCTAGTTTCCACCGTCTCAGTTGGTCTCCTAGGAACTCACTACAAACACAGTTAGGTGGCTATACCAAACCGTCAGATGCTGTTCGGGCACGACAAACACCAAAGGAATTACACCTTTAGAGGATTTAAAGTCTCATAGACGCAAGTAAAGCATAACGAGAACAAAGAAAAACAGAATAGCATAGAAGAGAAAGAGAAGAGAATAAGAAATCAATCTATCAATGAACTTAATCATATCCCCATTCCCAATCCCCTCTATATATGGTTTCAATCTTTGGCCATTCACTTTGAAAGTGTGGCCAGTTTTTGGATTTCGCACCTCAACGGCGCCATGAATAAATGCCTCAATAACCTCAAAGGGGCCATCCCACCTTGATCTTAGCTTACCCGGAAAGAGTCTCAATTTTGAATTAAAAAGCCACACTTTTTGGCTGGGTTCAAAGGATTTTCTATTAATGTGCTTGTCATAGAATTCTTTAGTCCGAGCTTTAAAAACTCTCGAACTCTCATATGCATCATTCCGGATTTCTTCCAGCTCATTGAGTTGCAATTTCCAGTTGAGCCCAGCCGCAGCCATATCGAAGTTAAACTTTTTTTATGGCCCACAATGCTCGGTGCTCGAGTTCAACTGGGAGATGGCAAGCTTTTCCGAACATCGCTCTATATGGTGACATCCCAATGGGTGTCTTATAAGCAGTATGGTACGCCCATAATGCATCAATTAACCGTTGTGACCAATCTTTCCTATCCGGTCTCACCGTTTTCTCAATTATGTGCTTTACCTCCCTATTTGAGACTTTCACTTGGCCACTAGCTTGAGGGTGGTATGGAGTGCCAACTTTATGAGTGATAGAGTATTTCTTAACTACCGACTCAAATAACCGGTTGCAAAAATGTGTACCCTGATCACTTATTATGGCTCTAGGAAACCCAAAATGACTAAAGATGTTTTCATGCAAAGATTTGATTACCACTCTATGATCGTTTGTTCGGGTAGCTATTGCCTCCACCCACTTAGACACATAATCTACTGCCAAGAGAATGTACTCAAACCCGAATGACGATGGGAAAGGGCCCATAAAATCAATCCCCCAAACATCAAATATTTCTACTACAAGAATAGGGGACATTGGCATCATGTCACGTCGAGACATCGAACCTATTTGCTGACAGTGCAAACAAGTTCTACGAAATTGATGGGCATCTTTAAAAATTATGGGCCAATAAAATCCACTCTGTAAAATCTTGGCGGCTGTTTTATGCCCACTAAAATGACCGCCACATGCAGAAGAATGACAAAATGTAAGAATGCTATGCACTCCACTCTCCGGCACACACCGTCGGATCACTTGGTCGGAGCAATATTTAAACAACTCCGGATCCTCCCAAAACTAATACCTGACCTGCGAAAAGAATCGGTCTTTGTCTTGCTTAGACCAATTCTGCGGAATTTGCCCAATGGCCAAGTAATTCACAATATGTGCAAACCACGGGGGGCTCGCTTGTGACAACTCAAAGAGTTGTTCATCCGGAAACGAATCATGCAAAATACGAGGGTCACTATTATACTCAACAAGGATTCGGGAGAGATGATCCGCCACCACATTCTCAGATCCTTTCTTATCACGGATCTCTAGGTCAAATTCCTGAAGCAACAAAATCCATCTAATCAACCTAGGTTTGGTCTCTTTCTTAGATAGTAAATACCGCAAAGCGGCATGATCAATGAAGACTATGACCTTGGAACCTAGGAGATAAGATCGGAATTTGTCTAAGGCAAAGACCACAGCTAGCAACTTTTTCTCAGTGGTAGTGTAATTCAATTGTGTATCCGATAGAGTGCGACTAGCATAGTATATAGCAAATGGTGCCTTATTAACCCTTTGGCCTAACACAGCCCCGATAGCATAATCGGAGGCATCACACATGATTTCAAAGGGAAGTAACTAATCTGGTGATTTCATGATTGGGGCGGTGGTCAAGGCCATTCTCAGTGTTTCAAATGCCTTTAAGCATGCCTCATCAAAGACAAAAGGCGCATCCTTAACCAGTAAACTACATAAAGGACGTGATATCTTACTAAAGTCTTTGATGAGCCTACGGTAAAAACCTGCATGCCCTAAAAAAGACCTAATTTGACGCACGGAATTGGGTGGAGGAAGGCCTGCAATGAGGTCAACCTTAGCCTTGTCAACCTCTATACCTCGAGAGGACACAATGTGTTCCAACACTATATCCTCACGAACCATAAAATGGCTTTTTTCCCAACTCAAGATTAGGTTTGCCTCAGTACATCGTTCTAACACTCTAGTCAAGTTCCTAAGGCATTCCTCAAAAGACGGTCCAAACACCGAAAAGTCATCTATAAAAACTTCTAAGAATTTCTCCACCATATCGGAGAAAATGGCCATCATACATCGTTGAAAGGTCGCCGGTGCATTACATAGCCCAAAGGGCATGCGCCTGTAAGCAAAAGTGCCAAAAGGGCATGTGAATGTGGTCTTTTCCTAGTCAGCGGGGTACATTGGGACTTGATTATACCCCAAGTAGCCGTTAAGAAAACAATTGAAACCCTGCCCCGCTAACCACTCTAGGATTTGGTTAATGAAAGGTAAGGGAAAATGGTCCTTCCTAGTCGAGGAATTTAGTCTCCTATAATCAATGCACACTCGCCACCTAGTAGTGGTTCATGTGGGGACTAACTCTCCTCCCTCATTCTCAACAACGGTGATGCCTGATTTCTTGGGCACCACTTGTGTGGGACTCACCCACTTGCTATCTGAGATGGGGTATATGATACCCGCATCCAACAATTTCAATACCTCCTTTTTCACCACCTCTTTCATATTAGGATTCAGTCTCCGTTGCATTTTGCGAGGAGGTTTGGTGTCCTCCTCTAGGTGTATATAATGCATGCACATGGAGGGATCTATCCCTTTCAAATCAGCCATCGACCACCCTATAGCACTCCGATGTGCCACAAGAACACTCATTCACTGACTCTCCTGCTCTACAGTCAAGTCAGATGCAATGATGACCGGTAAAGTATCTTGGGGCCCTAAAAATGCATACTTGAGTGTGGCCGGGAGTGGCTTCAACTCAAGTGTAGGTGGTGTGACCAAAGATGGTATAGCAGGCTCTCTCGACAGAGAAAGAAGTGACTCAAACCGGACTTTCCATGGAGGAAAATCTGGTGTAGAAGAAGCATTAAGCAAGACATTCACCTCCTCAACTGACCCATCTATATCAAAATTTTCAAACCCAAAATGAGCTAGACAAGCCTCTAAAGGGTTCTCTACAAGAATGGAGGGCAAAGCCTCCTTCATAATCTCATCCACAACATCCACTAAAAAGCACTCCTCTCTCTATGAGGTTGTTGTGATGCTTGGAAAACATTAAGTTTCACTTGCATGTTACCAAATGAAACTTCCATCACTCCGGTGCGACAATTAATGCATGCATTGGCCGTAGCCAAGAAAGGTCGACCCAAGATCACTGGGATTTGTTTCCTAGAACTGGCTACCGGTTCCATATCTAAAACCAAAAAGTCAACAAGGAAGTAGAACCTATCAACCTTAACTAGCACATCCTCAATCATGCCTCGTGGCACTTTGAGGGACCGGTCAGCCAACTAAAGAGTAACAGTAGTGGGCTTCAACTCACCAAGCCCAAATTCCTCGTACACAGAGTATGGCAACAAATTGACACTAGCCCCTAAATCCAATAAGGCCCTATCAATGAAATGGTCCCCTATAATGCATGTAATGGTTGGGGCACCCGGGTCCTTAAGTTTAGGAGGTGTGTCATTCAACAAGATTGAGCTTACTTGCTCTATGAGTAGGACCTTTTGGGATACATGTGTCCTAGATTTACGCTTTTGCATACAAAGGTCCTTCAAAAATTTGGCATATGAGGGTACTTGTTTAATCGCCTCCAACAGGGGGAGGTTGATTTTTACCTGTTTAAAGACCTCTATCATTGCCTCCATAGATGCCGCCTTCTTATTAAAAGGGGACGGTGTATCAAGGCATTGGGGAAAGGGTGCCTTAGGCACATATGGTGCCTTGGGCTCATGTGAAGTGTTAGGGACTAAGTTATCCCTCTTAAGTGTTTCCCCTTCACCCTTGCTCTCATTGGGTGTACCACCGTGGTCACCCTTCCTAACTCTAGTTGCATCAGACGCAACTGACTGAGGCTCTAACTCTCTACCACTTCTCAAAGCAACCACCACTTGCACTTGCTCATGTTGCTTTCCATTCCCACCTGAACTTTCTGCCCCGTATTGTCCCTTAGGGTTGGCCACAGTTTGACTTGGTAATTTTCCTTTCTTTCTCTGATTCATGTTGTTAGCCATTTGATCCAATTGGGTCTCTAGCTTGGCAATAGAGTGAGTGTGGGAGTGAACTACCGGTGCTAACCCCTTAAGTTCTAAGAGAACTTCCAACACCTGAGTTTCAAAGGCAGAGTTGCCCTGAGGAACAGGTGGGGGTTGTGGTTGTGGTTCCCGGTATGGTTATGGGGGTCGATAAGGTTGCGCTGGTCGGTAAGATGATTGGTTGGAAAAATTATTGAAATTCTGCCTTGGTGGTGGAGGATTGTAAGAAGTGCCTTGTGAAGGGGGTCTCCATGAGAAATTATGGTGATTTCTCCATCCCGGATTGTATGTACTAGAGTATGGATCATTACCCGGGTTGGAGAATCCTTAAGCCCCATTCACATGCTCTTGGACTAACTCTAGAAATTGTGATGCCGAAGGGCACTCACTCAAGTCATGAGCAGGGCTCGCACAAATGACACATGCCTCGTTAAATTGAGACTGATCTTGCTGGGTAGGGGCATGTCCTGTAGTTAATAATTGGTCCATCTTGCGGGATAGTGCCTCTACTTGTTGGGCTAACTCTAGGTTTTGCCCGACCTTATTCCAACTATTGGTTGTCGGACTTGCCGGGCTGCGGAGGCATGATAAAGGGAATTATCACTTAAGTTCTCAAACAATTGCCATGCCTTGGCATCATTTTTAGACATGAATGTCCCACCACAGGACGAATCCACCATTTGGTGGTGCGGCTCAGTTAAGCCATAATAAAATGTTTGAACAAGTTGCCAATCAGGCACTTGGTGGTGAGGACACTGTTGAAGAAGGTCTCGAAGTCTTTCTCATGTCTCATGGAATTGCTCGCCATCCATTTGAGCAAAGTTTGTGATGGCTCGCCTAAGTTGGTTGGTTTTACCTATGGGAAAGTACTTCTCCAAGAACCGTTGCTGTAATTGGTCCCAAGTTGTGATTGAATTAGCAGGTAAAGAATTTAGCTTGTGTTTGGCTTTATCCTTTAATGAGAATGGAAACAATCGCAACATTAAGGCCTCATTTGTGAAATTCTGGATCCTCACTGTTGAGAAAATTTCCAGAAATTCATTCAAATGCTTATAAGGATCATCATGAGTTAGTCCATGGAATGATGGAAACATTTGTATGGTGCTGGACTTAATCTTATAATGAGCAGCAGTGGTGTTGGGTAATTGGATGCATGATGGTGATGTGTATGCAGTGGGTGTGAAATAATCCTTAAGGGTCCGGTTAGGCACATTCGGGACATTAGGATCTGCCATCTCTAATGGCTCAATGTATGAATATGAATATTCAAGCCTAGGAACACGGGCAGAGGCCCTAAATGTCCTAAGGGTCCTTTCTAGTTCAAGGTCCAAACTCCACAATTCAGGGCGACAAGAACGACGCCCGTGCATACACTACCCACACACACAAAAAAAGTTCGACTCGGTGTACTAAGTTACGAAAGCAGAATGCTAAAGGAGAAATACTCACAGCGATTTAACGAAAACGCTTTACTCGTCTTGCGGATGCTTGACGTGTAGACGTTGTCTCCAACCTCTATTTGAGCTTTGACTTTCATTTTAGCACTTTGGTGCTTTGCTTGTGAGTGTTTGCTTCTGTTTACTCACTTTAATGCTGCGGTTTTTTTTATATTTTTAAGGCTCGGTTGCGCTCCGCTTGCACTTTGGTGATAGCTCCAATTTCAAATGCTCTACACACTTAGCAACACAAAGCATAAAATCCTAAACTAAAAATTAAAATAAGAATGTAACTTTAAATTAACTAATTTCGCCAAAAGTCCTCGGCAACGGTGCCAAAATTTGATGGATCATTGAACACACCAAAATTAAATACTAAACTACACCAAATTCTTTTAGAATAATGGCAAGTCCAGGTATCGATCCACAGAGACAATTGTGAAATTAAACTAATTTAATTGTTAAATTCCTAAATTAATTTTGATAAAAAGATTGATTGTTCATAGCCTAAATTAATAACAAATAAATTAAACTAAGGAATTGAATTATCAATAATAAATGAAATTGGGTTTACTGAATTGGGGGAAAAACTAGGGCAAAGAGTCCACCACTAGCCATGTAATTAGGGTTTCCAATTAAAATCAATTATGCTATGGTTTGAACGGATTAATGCTTCGCAACTATAAGCTCAAAGCATTTAACAAGAAGATCATCACAGCCAATGTACGAGCACGAACCATCTCAAGTAATACGAATCGTTCACTCTAAACTAAGGTAGTGATACGGCTCGTTCCTCGTAGCATGGTTCGTCTCATACCTTGAATGTGAAGGAATAGAAAACTCATGTATGGATAACATTCAACAATCACAGAAAGTCAAATATTCGAAGAAATAATGAAAAATATATAAAAAAAACTTCTAAATCACCATACAAATGTTCAAACCTTTACATAATTAAAAATCAAAAAGAAAACAAAATAATTATATGGCTAGGGTTTTATCAAAACCCTAGAAAAGGAGACTAGCCACTCATGGAGGAGTGGAAGGAGGTAAATGGAGAAGGAACCACCATGGGAGACATCCTTGAAGCTTTTTGTTTCTCTTCCCTTCCAAATCCTAGCCTCTCCCTTTAGGTCAAAACAAGCTCAGAACCCTAAAAAAGCCTTTTCCTTGCCTTTTTATACTTCTACTCACTTCCAAACAGGTTTAAAACGTCGTTTTGACTTTCTCAGAAAAAGTCAACGCACGTGCGAAAAAGTCAACACACATGTGGAAAAAGTCAACGCACATGCGGAAACGTCAACTCAGTCCAAATTCTGTCTTTTTGCCCATTTTACGCTCCGACGATGTATAACTTAATTGACATTCAACACACATAAAGTATACAGTTTGACCAACAAGTGAAGTTAAGAGATTCTAATTAACGGCCTCAATGATGTACATTTCGGCCTTAATCAACTTCATCAGTACATAATTAATATAATTACAAAATATTTTGGGTTAATTACACGTGTAATTATATTTTGGGTTAATATAATTATATGTTTTTTGGTGTTATTTTAGTCTCTATAATTTTAAATAGTTTAATTGTGAATCTGAACTCTTAATTTTGTGTTAATTTAGTTGATTAAGAATAAGTAAGTGAATTGATCAAGTTCATAACTTGATTTATAAAACTATAAAATGTGTTGTTGATATGTGTGTGTGTGTTTTTTTTTTTTTTAATGATTGGCTAAATTAAGGGCCAAACACAAAATAGGAAGACAAGCTGAAGGATAAAATGGAGAGATAAAGACAAGCCAATTGACCAAAGCAATTCTTTTGATGATTTTTTTTTTTAGCCAGTTAATTGGCGAAATGAAGGCGCAAATAGAAAATAGGAACAAAAGCTGAAGGGTAAAATGGGGAGACAAAGAGAAGCCAATTTAAAATAACATATTTGTATAAGAAAATATAAATAAATTAAATTATTTAAATTGATTATTTGTGTATTATCTTTTATGAGAGGTATAGACATCTTAACTTTTTATAAATTTTAGAAATTTAAATTTAAATGAAGCATTTTTATATATTTTATACATCTTAATATTTTAATTTAAAAATATGAAATTACTTTCACCTTTTCTTAACTTCAAATTTAATCTTGAAGAATTCGAAGGGATCATGGAGCCAACTACAAGTTTCGTTTTTATGATTTAAATTGTTTATTTTGTAAGATTCTCTATGTATATTATCAATTAAAAAACAATTATGTTGATCAAATAATTATAACTTTTTTTATTTTATTTTAATTGGATTTGTCTTAAAAAATATATATATTTTAAAACAGTAATGCTATAAACACTAATAATTTTGATTAGCAAAAAGAAGTTTTATTGATGGAAAGCATAGTAAGATGCTACAGAACATCAATAAAGCGGAGGGAGCAAAAAACATCACAGTGAAATATCAAGATCCCAACCAGGTTGGCACCACGATGTACACCAAATCATCTGCTAGCACACACTTCAAGTTCCAAGTTGGTGAGCAACCAATATAAAGTAAAAAAAACAAGCAAAACAAACAAACAATCTCAACAATACAAACACCAATTAACCACAACTGTCAAAGACAGCAAACAGCCACCTAGCCTCAACAACAACATCAACACTTGCAACATCAGAGCAACAACATCAACACCTGCAACCTAACAACAACCCAGCATCACCCTAGCTTCTCTGCAGCAACACAGCATTAGGAACCAAGAACTAAACCAAAGCAGAGCTCCTATTCTGCAAAAACCAACAGTTTAACCCAACCCAGTGCAAGCGAGCAGGGGCGACCCTAGTTACCAACAAAGATCTCAACCCCCACCTATACAAGCTCGAACCTGATTAAGATTATACATAAAATCACTAACCGAGTAATTCCACCCCTTTGATGATGAAAGCAGCCAAATAGCCACCCTAGCTTTAATCAAATTAGAAAGGACCCCAACATCTGTAATAGCACCATTAAATGTACACTCATTCCGAAGCTTCCATACAGACCACAGGGCCACTAGAGGGACAGACCTCCAAATCTTCTTTTCATGTTTCAAAAATATCCCACCCTCCCACCAATTCAGTTGATTAGCAACAGAACCAAGAATGACCCATTTCAGCCCCTATCATGCTAATAAAGATGACCACACCTTCCACACAAAAGAGCAGTGCAGTAGCACATGAAGAACTGATTCCTCTTCAGTTTTACAGAAGCAACACAAGAAAGAAGCACCTACAGCAAAAACCCCAATCCTACGTAAGAAAATGGAAGCTTTAGTCCAATGTTTCCACGCAAGCCACCCAAAGAATTGCACTTTAGGAGGTAGACCATTGTTCCAGAGCAACTTACTAGGTCTAGATCCAGAACACACCCCACAATTGGCGAAGCCTAGCGATGATCTGAAAACACACCTGTGGAATTGGCTGACCACTGTAGGTAATTTACTCTCCCCAAGCTAACTGCCAAGCCAGATTGAAGAATAGAGGCAAACCTCAACATTTCAACTATTTCCCATTAAAAAACTTCCTTCTAGGTAATATATTCCACTCCCCTGAAGCCTCCTTCAGATTAGCAAACAAACTGAGGGCTCTTTCCTTCTCCCTGACAAACTAAATAATCTAGGAAATTCATCTTTCAAGCATACAAAACCACACCACTTATCCTCCCAGAACCGTACCCTACGCTCATCACCCACCATTATTTTAAAATTAGTACAAAAACACTCTAGCATATTTGGATGGAAATTAGCCACTGAAATTATATCAGACCAGACCCTTGATAACCTACTACTAGTTACACAAGAAGGCAACCAACTATGCTCCTCCTGGTTATATTTACTACATATTACTCTTTTCCACAATGCCTTTGTCTCACCAGCAAACCTGCACCACCATTTAAATAATAAACAAGAATTTGCCACTCTGCTCCTCCTTATGCCTAAACCTCCTTGCCCTATACTTTTGGTCACCTCCTTCCACTTAACTAAATGTACCTTCCTCCTAAGATCCGACCCTCCCCATAAAAAAACTGCTTGAATTCTCTCAATATCCTTAGCCACACCCTCAGGCATTCTAAACAAAGACAAATAATATATCGGTAAGCAAGAGAGAACCGATTTAATCAATTTCAAACGGCCTGCAAATGACAGCAGTCTTTGTTTCCATCCAGCTAACCTTACTTTAACTTTGTCAAGAACCGGTTTCCACGTTTTCTTTCTACTAGGATTTGCCCCCAATGGCAGGCCAAGATAAGAGAGAGGTAACGAGCTCACCTTACAATTTAAAATGTTCGCAAAGTCTGCCAATATATTTTCCTCCACACCCACCCCACAAACCATACTCTTGTGATAATTTATCTTTAGCCCCGACATAATCTCAAAGCATCTTAAAATTCTCTTTATATTAACCACTTTTAGTTTATCTACCTGACAAAATAAAATTGAATCACCAGCAAATTGCAAGTGGGACACCCGAACACCTTGAACCCCAACCTTCACCCCCTTTTATTACCTCAATCTCCAAAGCTCTAGACAGTAACACATTAAGGCCTTCAGCCACAATAATAAATAGGAGAGGAGAAAGAGGGTCACCTTGCCTAAGACCTTTCTGGGGGAAAAATTCATCCGTAGGAGAGCCATTCACTAGAATAGATAATCTAGCTGTGGACATACATTCTTTAATCCATGCTATCCATCTTCCACCAAAACCAAAACGTACCAACATAGAGAAAAGAAATTCCTAATTAACTGAGTCATACGCCTTTTCAAAATCTAATTTTAAAATAACCCCATCTTCTTCGCCTTTCTCCACCCATCAACCACTTCATTTGCTATTAGGACTCCATCCAAGATATTCCTACCACACAAGAAAGTTGATTGAACCTCGCTAATTATTTCTAGCAGGACCTTCTTTAATTTGTTTGACTACACTTTTGACAAAACCTTATATACCGAACCCACCAGACTGATAGGACGAAAATCACCCAAACCCACAACATTTTCTTTTTTTCGGAATCAATGTTATGCAGGAGCTATTGATACCTTTGACCAACCTGCCATGCGCATAGAACTCCTTCATAAACTGGACCAAATCATCCTTCATGATCCTCTAATGCTTCTGAAAACAAAGTAGATTAAACCTATCAGGACCATGAGCCTTATTTCCATCACAATTCTTTATAGCTTCCCATATCTCCTTCTCTGAAAACTCTGTTTCCAAGCAATAAAAATTTTGACTGTTCCTTACTGATCTAAAATCACCATCTAGAGTGGGTCTCCTTATCCACTTCTCAGCAAAATGGGTGGTAAAATGTCGGTAAACCTTTTGTTTAACTTCCACAGGTTCTTCACATACTCTATCACCTACTGTAACAGAGTGTAGCACATTCCTACTCTGTCTACTGGTGGTCATTACATGGAAATTCCTAGTATTTCTATCACCCTTTAATGCCCACTGCAACCGGGCTTTTTGAAGCCACATCCACTCCGCTCGTCTATTAAATTGCCACACCTTCTTTAAAACCTCTCTTCTTCTATCCTTCTTCATTTCTATTAATTCTTTATCTTCAGCTAACAAGTCCAACACATGTAGATCATCTTTAGCAACTTTCAGCTTAGTTGTGACATCCCTAAAGACTTGTTGATTCCACTATCTCTGAGCTCCTCGTAATAACTTAAGCTTACTCTGTAAAATAAAACCAACCCACCCCTCCACCAGTGCCTCCTTCCAAACTTTCTCCAGGAAAGCTGAAAACTTGGGGTGCAACAGCTAAGCATTGATAAAATGGAATGGCCTAGGGCCCCAGTCCTTATCATCCTCTATTAGAATTAAAGGACAATGATCGAAAAGAAGTCTAGATAAACCCAATAACTTCAGCTTAAAAACTTCAAGCCATTCTAGATTAACCAAAAATAGATCAATTCTACTCCACTTCACCCCTTCTTGTGCATCACACCAGGTAAACTTCCTACCCAACAAAGGAATATCTGATAATTCACAAGTATCAATAAAACTATTGAACTCTCTCATTCCCTTATCCCTTGTAGAACAACCCCTTCTCTCACCCACATTTCGAATCTCAATGAAATCTCCTCTAATAAACCAGGGCTTAGCAAACTTCAACTTCAAATCACACAAAATACGCCACAACTTCCGTCTACCACTCACCTCATTTGGGCCATAAATATTAACTATCACATATTCAAAAGAGTTAAAGATTGAACTTGATAGTAATACAAAATTCCTATTGCAGCAACATTCCGACAATTGGAAGACCCCAGGATCCCAAATGCAAACTAGCCCACCCGATGCTCCATCTGAATCCACACACATAAACTCCATTATATCTTTTGGCCATAATTCTTTAATTTCTACTTCAGAACAGTAGGACTTTTTTGTTTCTTGAAGAAGTACAAAATCCACATTTCTTTCAAAAATTAACCTCCTAAATTTTCCCCTTTTCTCCCTTCTACCCAATCCTCTACAATTCCAAGAAAGCATCTTCATCTGGAAACATCAACTCAATTACACCACTAATCCACCCCAAGAGCATAAACACTCAAGGCCCGCCCCCAACCCCACCACCAATTCTCCCCTTGTCATTTAGCTCCATTTTCGAAATCATCTTCAGTGCTTCACCATCTTGCCCATTATACTTAATTCCCAGCTTATTCCCCATTTAAAGAGTTGCAATAGCCTCCCTTAGAACTGAACTTCCATTTCCTAAGTCACTCCCATATACAGACGATGAAGCCAATGTTGTCACTGCTGGCTTGAAGATAATGCCCTTGGAGCCTTTCTTACTAAACGAAGCACCTTTCTGATTCAACTTCCTCACAAAGCCTATGAATCCACCCATATGCATCTGATTTCTTTGCCCTAGCTTTCTTTTTTCCCTTATCTTGCCTTTACCTTTGAAGCTCTCCTTTCTCAATTGAGCATGGTTCTACTGACTACCCACCACATTGGGCCTTGATTGGTTACTACTGATAGTAGACCTGACTACCCTATTTTTCTTAGTTTGGCCATTCCCTGGGCCTGATCGATCTAAATTCATTAACGACTCACCTTTGTAATTTTGGGCCTGCTCCAAAATTACCTCTAAATTTATTCCTGGTCTATCATTGCTCGAGCCACTCAAGCTCTTAATAAAACCATGAGTATATAGCTGCCCATCCACCGCTTGGACAGGCACATTTACATCCCTGTCAAGGCTAATCACCATCTTCGAAGTATCATTCTCACACATACCCTCTATCCTTTCAGTTTTGAGACCACACTATGACTCTTTAACTACCAAAGCATACGCCAAACCATAATCCTCCACCAGCTAACAATTATTCTTTCCATGACAGGTCACACTAGCATGATCGAAGTCCTGACTTTTATCCAGCTCATCCACTGAGTCAGCAGCCATGATGCCAGTTTTCACCTTCTCCGCACTGTTTCTGCAAACATAATGAAGACCACCATGAGCAAATGAACTCGATCCTTCCTATTGGTGGACCTTGCAATTGCATACTGCATGCACCACCTCTAACACTACACTTTGCTCTTCACACACCCTTACTGGAAACAATATCCCTTTACATTCTAGATGGATCACACTGTTAATAGAATCCATAATCTTTGATACTACCTTAATCTTAGCACATTTAAACGAAGTTGGGTTACTTACATCCCCCTCAAATTGGACTACAGCACCCTATATACTACCAATCTTGTTCAAGGTAGTACTGTTCCAAAGGTTTAGAGGGATGCCATAACAACATAACCACACACACCTCTCCTGCTCCAGTTGCAGACCAGACTTCCATTCTATAATAAATTCACACCAATCATGGATCCAAGGATAGAACAATGGTAAATTAACTATCATGACCTCCTTTGAGCTAAATGTTACAACCACGTCTCTACCACCCACATCTCTCACTAGGGCATCACTCACTCCTCTGTCCTTTAGCTCTTGTTTGAACTTCTCCAAAGAGAATATTTTGCTTAAGCCGTATTATGACACTCTCATACAACCAACCATTGCCCACCTCTAGAACTCTGATTGTTGTACTAACCCTGCTTTGAACTACATTCATATTAACAACCTTTGCAAAGGATCTATGATCTCTTCACGGAACCAATCTTCCTTGACCTCCTACTTGACCCACCCTTTTGTTATTTAACAACTACTCTGGAGGCTGGTTCATTACTTTATTCCTAGCATACTCTTTACTGTACTCTGCCCTCTTTACTTCCAGCGCCTTATCATCTACCCACAATCCATTAGCTCTATGAACTGCCACATCTGTGGCCACTGGGCTATCATACCTGACAAAACCACACCTCGTATTCGTTGATTTCCTTCTCTTCTGTGGGAAAAAGACATCTTTCACAATCCCAAACTTCATGAATAATGAGTACAGCCCCTTCGGATCCATCGAGTTTGGAATATTATCCACGAACACCGTGAACCAGCCATTCCCTATCCCCTGATTCCTCATGCCCAGACTTCCTCTTTTCTTCAGCACCGGGATCCACCCTCCTCTCGTCTTGTTCCCTATCCCCTAATTCCTCATGCTTTTCCCTATTTTTTCTTCTTTCTTTTCGCGTTCAGATCCTCCATCACTTGTTATGCTGATAGATTCATTCACAAATAATGCTATAAACACAAATTAGTATACCCATTAACACACCAATTAGATACAATTATAGGTAGGAGCATGTTGAATGGTGGAACCCACATATATGTTTTGTGTCTTAGTTAGAGACAAACGTGATAAAAAAAATTTTAAAAAAAAGGTGCTAGACTTATCGGATCAACCAAAATTTTCTATTAATGATATATTAGTACTTATAAAATGAACTATTTAAATTATGAAAATAGTACTTGTGATGTATCCCACTAATCCTTCAAATTCAGATTATAAGTTGGAACAAATTCAAACCTTATTTTTTACTATTGATATTTTACAAAAAAAAAAACAATCATTTGTCTGGTAACAAAAATGCTATGAAGCCACCATTAGGAATCCATAATTTATCTCGAATGGGTTGTGCGATAGAGATTAAGTTGATAAAATATAAGGTCCATGAGTGAAATAAATTTGAACCGTTAATTTTTTTTTTCTAGGTAAATTTTGAATTGATAATGGTAGATTTGTAGTATTATTGGTCTTGTAATATAGAAATTAACAAGAAATTGTACATTCTATAAAACTAAGGCTATCCGAACTGCAAAATCCAAAAAATTACAATGACACAATAACGTTGGAGTTATAATATTCTCAAAATAGAAAGGTTAAAAAAGTAGATCAAAAGTAATAATCAAATCTTACATCAAACTGAAGGTGGCTAAAGAAAGAAATGAATCTACCAACAAATTCAATGAATGATCAAATTGCCTAAAGCAACAGTAGGAAATTTCAAAACAAATTGAGGGGCAAAATAGGAATAAAAAGACAAGTCACCAACACTAAAGCTACTCTTATATGGATAAATATATATTATTAATCGCAGAAGCATAAAGTCTGCCATAAGCTATAAAGTTTTTTTTGGATGATTACTAATAGGTTTTAATAGTTGAACTTGATTTTTATTAAGTCTTATTGAAAATAAGTTCTCATAAAATCGTTGTTAAAAATAATTTTTTGTGATGATTTTTTGTATATGTCGTTAAAAATTGACAATTAGTAACTTTTTTTTATAATGGTTTTTATAAATTGTTACAAAAATTTACAATTAGTGACATTTTTTAGTAACAAAATTTTTCAAACTGTCGCTGAAAGTTGAAAATTAATGACTTTTGTTGTGATGATTTTTTTAAACTGTTACTAATACTTATAATTAGTGACATTTTTTGTGACAATTTTTAAACTGTTACTGAAAATTTAAAATTAGTGACATTTTTTAATAGTGTTTGATAAAAAAAATATTATTAATTATTATAGGACATATTGAATAATAAACCCACCTATTAAGGTCTAGACATAAATCCCCTTGTTTTTAGATATTAATCATCAAATTGAATTTATTATTCTTTTGTTTTTCTTGTTTTGGTTTTTTATTATTTTTTTTTGGGACAAGTCAACCATAATATATATATATATATATATAACATATATAAAAAAAAAGGTAAGCGTGGTGTAACAATGGTGTAACCCTGGGGCTTTTTCGCTACATGGCCTTCAGCTTAGCCACACACACAACGGTAGAAACAAACAAGTTCCAAAGCTCCTCGTAGAAATTTTCCAAAATGGTGGTATGCTCTTTGCCTATTTCCCAAAGCTCCTTCCTGCCAAATTTGGTTGCAGAATTTGGGTTAGTCTTGTGGAATTCAGATGAACCACGCCGAAAATGAAGAAGAAAACAAATGTTACCCCTTCGAACAACATATATATACATATCTTGTGGATAGAGTTGTTGTTATCCTGTTCTTCCCATCACTGTCGGTGCTGTTGCTACCGTGATGCTGTCAAAATTGGACATCCAAAGCTTCGCTCTTGCTATTGCAAATCCTGGTAATTACATCTTTAATTTCATACCGACTATTTACAAGTGTGTTAAACAATATTTACCCACACTGTTTTTCACCCCTACCCACATGTTTGTGGCCTTTTTGTTTTCACCCCTGCCCCTGCACACCATGTGTTTGTCAATATGTCTCAATAAACAAAGACTTTGCCAGGAATCATAACAAAGGGGGAAAATTCCAATATTTCTAAAACAGCCAATTTCCAACCCCACTCAAACAAAGACAATAATTCCCAAGTTATGAAATTTTTATAAAGAAGTCTTTATCAATTGAGTGAAGCCCAAAAAAAAAAAATTATAAGAGATAAAATCTGATATTCTATCACAATTTATTCATTGAAATCACATAAATCAATATACTCTATTAGAGTCTTCAATTTGGGTGAAAGAAAAAGGCAACAGCAAGAAAGCAATTCTAGAATTAAAGATTCTGATAGAAACCAAGATCATGATTTGGAAGGGGAAAAAATAAGGCAGTTAAAGGCATGGTCAATCATAAAGAAGGGGGAAAATTCCAACATTTCCATACCATCCAATTTGTTTTTATGTTGGTTTTTAATTTAAGTTATCTTTGTTCTTAATCTTTTTGTCCTCATAGTTGTTATCAGACCAAGCATCAATAAACCTATTAGGATGTGGACTTTGGAAAAATAAAACTGTTTTATTAGCTATAAAAATTTCATAACTTGGGTGAAAAATCTAAAAATTCCCTAGATGTTGATTTGTGATTATGTATCAATTTTAAGTAGTAAATAACAATCCCAATCAAACAATCAAGACAAATCGACACAACGATTTTATGTGGAGAAACCACAATTGGACACCTCCAATTGTGATAAAAAAAACCACGGACAACTGCCACAAAACAATCCACTAAAAAGATATAAAGGAATTACACATGCATACTCTCAATTACCTAGCGAATCCACACCCGAATTGAACCAACCCCTATGTGCCTTTTCCAACATCGTCTTCACCTCGGAATTGTCTTGACGATGAGCCACTCCAGAATCCACCAAAGCTTCAGGCTTGAATTCTTTGGAATCCATCGAAGAACAACTCTCTCTTTTGTGTAAAACAAACAAATAATCCTTTGATGTATACTCTTTAAACCACGAGTTGAATACTCAATCAAAACATCAAAGAAAACTAGCAAAATATCCCCAGATATAAACCTTAATATCCGAGAAGAAGATTTGGAGAAGTAATCTTAGATTTGGACTGAAACACGTATTTATAGAAAATTGTCTCGCGATCTCCGCTCGAGCGTCAAAATGGCCGCTCGAGCGGACCTATGCTCGAGCGCGGAAAGTTCCGCTCGAGCAGGAAAAAACAACATCCAGTATTTTTGCAGGCGAACTAAACTTCTGGAACTCAGCATTCTCCGCTTGAGCGGGGGAATGTCAGCTTGAGCGGACAGGCAACTTGGAATGCATTTTTCCATTTTGCTTTAGGGGCGCTGCCCCTCGATCCCACCTGGGTGCTGCTGTAGACGTCCCCGAACGTCCCGGGAGGGAATCCCGTTTTGTTCATTGGGCTCACTAAAGTTCAGGACTCAATGTCACGGTCCTGTATCTAATCTCGCAGAGTGCAATGCAAGACCGATGAATCATTAAAGAGTCCAAATCCGGCAAATCGTTTTTGAAAACAGATTTTTTGAAAGAAGTGCCAAACATGGACTGCTTTGCCAGATACAGAGTCGCCACCTAAATATTCATTTTTGGGAAATTTAGGAAACCCTGACTCGTTGCCTAAGGCCACGTGTCCGTCATCACCAAAGTTGCCTCAGCTCGGGAACTTGGGTACGATTGGGGAAGGTCACTTCGTGAGCACCCCCGCTCGCTCGATCAAAGATCGGCCTCTACTAACCATGATATCGAGTTTTGAAAACAATATGAGCTCTTATTCCGATTATTAGCCTAGAATTACTATGTGATGCTGTCACGACCCAAACCCGCCCCTATAGGTTTAGCATCGTAACCGGCCAGTAATCTTGGGATTACCTACGGCCTCTGAGACAAATTATCATAATATTAGGGGCTAGCGGAAGCAAATAAGAATATACAACGTCCATTGAGCTGTGCAGACTTATATGAGACAGAAAAATTTTAAACTTTTTATATACATATATACACATTATCTTTAAGTCATCATATATACACAGATTAGACAAAAGAGACTTAACCCTATTCACAAAATACACGAAAATAAAACTTAAACTTTAAGTCACATAGCAATAGACACTTGACATATTCGGAACCTCCACGGAAGGCACATAGGCTGGCTGACAAAACAGATTCTAGGCAGAAGCCTCTAAGCCTGGTCACGCGCCTGATCACCTACATACATAAATAATAGAGTGAGCTAAAGCCCAGTGAATAATAACAGAGTAAAGGGTTTTAATGAATGATGTCCATTACAGAATTAGAAATCAGAGTTCATATCAGAAACATAATCATGTTCATGTTCATATTCGTATCAAAGCAGATTCATGTACTTGTACAACATCATTTCCATAATCAGGTTTGTAACATAATCATACGTGGTACATCCAATAGTATTCACAAATCTGATGACCCATAAAGGGACCTGATGACCCATAAAGGGACAGCCTTGAAGGCTTTCTGATGACTCATGTGCACAGAGACGTTCTGATGACCCATAAAGGGACCTGATGACCCATAGAGGGACCTGATGACCCATATAGGGACCTGATGACCCATAAAGGGACCTGATGACCCATAAAGGGACGCATATCATGTAGTGCTAAGGATGCCACGGTTAACTTTCAGAATCTTGGACAATCATTCATTCATTTCCAACATATCATAGCTTTTCAAAGAACCAATCATTTCGTATCATAGTATATTGAAAATACATAACATTGAACATAACTTTACAAAGTTATTACTCACAGATGGTCAGCAGGTATAAATCGCATGATGGACATATCGATAAACCAGTGCATAATGGCGCGCGACCTACACAATCACATAACATATACACATAGAAATACAATGTTATTTCCTTGATCAAACTTGACTTTCCTGTCTTTTCTGCCCAAGTAGTCTAAGATTCTACTACGTGTATTCTTTCTTATTTAAATAAACCGGGTTCTTATTTCACACATTCATTCATTACTAAGTCTTTCTTTTCCAAATAGATTGATCCTTTACTTGGCTTCTTTAACAATTACCACACGATCAATAATTCATTCTTTAACTAACTAATCTATGTTGATTAGTAGCTTATTATTCTTTATTAAGTCATAAATTCCTTAGAACATTATTCACATGCATGAAATTGACATCAAAATTACTAGTTTTATATTCTTATAAATTTTCCAACTAATTCCATAATCTTAATCTTAACTTAATTCATAACCATAGATGCCCCAAAATATGTTTAATCTCAATTTACAAGTATGGATTAAAATCTAATTATAAAATCAACACTTTATCTAATATTAGGATTAATTCTAATTTTCCATAAACTTGATGTTTATAAAACATTCCATTTTTCTTTTCAAAATATAAGATTGAATTAATCCATATCTTTCAAAACCCATGATGTATGCAATACAAATAGGTCCAATGTTATTATTAATAACAAAATCAACTTAATTATGAATTACACAAATCAATTTCTTAGAAAAACAACTTAACTCAATTCCTAACCAAATATTTAATTTATGATCAAAAATGTCCCAAGATGTGTTTAAATTGAATAAAAACTTTTAACTTCAATTATATGCATGGATTAAACAAATTTATAATTTTCATAATAAAATCAAAACTTTTTCTTACATTAGGATTAATTCCAAATTTCCATAAACATGAACTCACCTTAATTTTGTTGGTAATTTCTTCCTAATTATATGAAGTTGGAGTGTCAAACCTTTAGAAAATAGTGATGCATGTAAAATTAGAGCTCAATTTCATCAAAGATAACTAAAATTATTCTCAAAGGATGAATTTCTAAATCAATTTCATTGCTCATAAACTTAATTCCATTTTCCTTTATATCTAACCCAAATTAAACTTATCAATCTTTTACACATGATTTAAATCTAAAACATCAAAATTCCAACATGCATGCAAAGATGAACCCCAAATTCATGGAGGGTAATGAAAATCAAACTCAAACTAATTAATTTCTAAATTAATTCCTATGATGATGAATTTAATTTGATTTCTTGCTCAAACCCAATTTCTTACAAACCCATGGAATTAGTTCCATAACTTTCTTAATTTTAGCTTTTAACTAAATTATCTACAAAAATTAGGACAAATTATTTACCTAAACTTGTTGAATTCTTGAGCCTTCTTCCCAATCTTCACTTTTCTCTTGGTTTTTCCACTTCAAATTTCCAGCAAGGTTCCAAGAATGTTTTACACTCTTCCTCTCTCTCTCTCTCTCTCGGCTGTTTCTCCAATTGCTCCAGCAGAACAAGACTTCTCATGACTCCACTCTTCCTCTTTATTTTATTATTTTATATACACTTCATGAACTCATATAATGATATAATTATATAATAGCACTTGATTCCCACACCTTACACGTGCACACACATCACTCTCAAAACACTTCCAGCACAACACTTAACATGCACACACAAATCTGGTTTCTCAGTACACCCACCAGACTTTCTCTGCACACACCCCCACATATAATTCCAACTCTAATTCACTTTACAATTTAATTTATGGTTAGGATTAATTTAATTAAATAACACCTAGCCTTAATAAATTTTAATCAGCACATCAGTAAATTAATTATAACAAATCATAGATCTCTCATAATTTAATTAATCTAATTGACTTCCATTAGGGTCCAATTAATTATATTTAAATTTATCGGTACGAATAAGATTTTTAATCAGACTCCCAAAATGCTCCAAATAATAAATCGAACTTATTTCCAACCTCAATTTTGGTTTCTCAAGTCATTTAGGTCTTCAATTCCTGATCAGGCTCCAAGTTTCCGCCAATTAAATTATATATTCAAATCGGGCACATCATAATTAAATTTAATTCGCGATAATCACAATCCTCAATCTTTCATAATTTAATTAACTTAATTTTCTCCAATTCGGATCTAATTAATTGAATCTCAATTTTTACTAAACTGAATCGAATATTTAATTAAACTCCCAAATGGGTCCGTAATTAAAATTAAATTGATTAACTTCTCAATTTCACTTCCTTAAGCCATTTGGACCCTTAATTTCTAATTCCAAAATAAACCTTCGATAAAATCATATACGAGTCAGATTCCACAATTCTCATAAATCCAAAATAAATTATAATACTCAGCAATTAAATCTCAAATCCTCTTAATTAATCAAGTACTAATCATTATACGTGATGAGGTTGTTACAGATGCGCACAACATACAAGTATAGACTGGATCGCCTGAGTTGGAACAAAACATTTCATGTTTGTTTCTGAAAGCGATTTGCTACTCGCAAGTAGGTTAAAATGTGGATTTTGCCACCCTCAAGTGGGCTTAGAAAACATAGTGATTTGCCACTATCCAGTGGGCTTAAAACTCACAATCAATGAATTGTTCCAATTCAGATAATCCAACCTTCACCTACAGGCATTCAGGCAGTTATATCACATAAGCACATAGCCACATGGTAAGCATGCTATCATGGCAGTCACTCACACGCATGCAAGGATGCTAAAGCATAAACACTCACCGAGTACTCCAAGCCAAAACAGAAACTAGTTAGTAATCAATGCATGATCCTAGTTCATGTTAAGATGGCTAAAGCAACACATGCAAAATGCAACTAAGATAGGCTCGGCTATTCTAAACATGGCATATGAAATGCAACGGATAACATGTATTCAATTTGAAATTGAAATACAATGCAGTTAGTATGATGCGCCGAGTCCGGTGCATGCAAGACAGATGAATGGATTCAAATATGCGAGCATAAGTACGCTAATTGAAACATGCCCTAAACTAACCATCATAAGTTGGTAAATAAAAGGGAGAAAGACGTAGGGTTGGAAGACATACATCACACACACGCACACTTATTACAAGATTGCCCTCGCTCGGAGGGTCCGAATAAATAATACAATCCGAATAAATAATTAACTACTCTAGCTAATTAAATATTACAAAACCCTAATTAATTAACAAATTAACTAGGAAAGCGAATAAACTAGCATGCAAGTTATAAAATAGACTGCCTCAGCTCTTGTTCCGAATGATGAAAGATGCATGCTCGAATCGCCTCGTCGGGAAATTCCTTGCAATGCCCCGATTTGCCTCTGTTTACAATTAATCCCGGGATATTGTGCAAAGCTCTAGAAGGCTGCTGATTTCTGGTTTGTTGCAACAGAGAGCAAGAAAGGGGCATGGCAAAGTATTTCCACATATGTATGCACACCTCGATCTTTGTGCCACCAATCACGCATCTCGATGCATGATGGCCGAGGAGTCGAATTGCACGACTCGATGTGAAATGAATGCACATGACAACATAACAAGGCCTAGACTCCATCACGGGTAATCCAGAGTGTCGGCGACCGGGAATTGAGACACGTTTCGTCACTTTGAGTACGAAACGTCCCTCGTTTCCCGTGCTTAGGCTAACTCATATCCCAAACACAATGCAAATGAGATGGCATATACAATGCGACTAACATGCAACCTAGCATACGCAATGCTATGGACTAAAATGGCATACACAATGCACGTGACATAACATGTCATACACAATGCTCTAACATGCAACCTAGCATACGCAATGCTATGGACTAAAATGGCATACACAATGCACGATGGACTTACACCAATATGAGTGGAACTCAGCCACACTCACATTAGTGGCCATGTGATGAAAATGAGACAACCGAAATACATGCCAACATGCACGAATGCAATGGACCGATTCTAAGGCACAACATGCAACTCTAACTAAGCATGGCAAATGATGAAATATGGCATACAAGCATGCAATTTCCAGCTCTGAAACATGATGCACAATGGTCCCGAATTATGAAAATATGTCACACAATGCATGCTAGATGGCCCGAATACCGAAACTAGTGAAGTGCGTTACACTAGAGGTACACAAAGTAATGCACAAATGGAAAAACTAACCCCAAACAGACCCTAGGCAGGTCTGAAACAGTGGGGAAATGGCCTAAAATGATGGCTCGGAATGCAAAGAAATGGAGCTCATTCAATGGTCGGTAAACAAGGCATTCATGCACAACTCTCAAGCACACTTAAAGAGGAGAAAACATGGAAATATGGCATTCACATATGCTCTGAAATATGATGCAAAATGACCCCAAAGCATGAAAACACCTCAGTATATGCATGCAATAGATCTCAAATCTCAAAGCTAGGCAAGTGTATTGAACTACAAGCATGCAAAACAAGCATCATTCGACCATGAGACCCAAAAACAGAGCTAGGACAGTCCAAAATATGCACAAAATCAGTTTAAGGCATAGTCAAAATGTGCTAGAATCAAGGGTCAACAAAGCATGCAAAGAAAGCTAGTGAACCATGAGTTGTACTACAACTATATGAAGCATATGAGAGCTCACCAAACCAGCCAAAAAAGAAGTATTCCATGCCAAAATATGCCTAAAAACCCACTAAAACTCAATCAATGCATGTAAGAATGATAGGTTCCTTTGGAGGGCCATGCAAGGGGTTGTTCTACACATATATGACAAACACACAAAATGGTAAAACAACCTCTAGACAGAGGTTATGAGGGTCCTAAAACCCACCAAAAAGGTTCTGAAATTAGTCTAGGAAGCATGCAAGTGAAAGCCCCTTTGAAAGGCCTTGAAGAAGATTACTCTACACATCCATAATAGACACTTAATATGGCAAAAATTGCTCTGGACAGAGTTCATGCAGGTCACAAAACTCATCAAAAATGGCCTGGAGCATGGCTTTGAAACATGAAAATAAGGGCTCCTTTGTAAGGCCAACAAAGCTAGTAAAGAGAACAAGGGGTGAGAGGGTCACCCCTCTCCGATTTTGAAGCTCAAAGACACATGTTAGCCACTGAAAATCCACTGGATTTCAGTAGCTAAAAGGCCAAACCAAGGCCAACACAAATGCTCTAATACGTAGCTCAAAACATGAGGAAATGAAGCATGCAAGGGGGTAGATGACCCCCAACAGAAAAATGACCTTAATCAAACTTGAAGAGGAGCTCAAAATAAGACTTTTTTTAGTTTATGACAAAGCCTAAATATGCTTTCAAATAGAGCTAAACTATGGAGCAAAATAATGCTACAAAGAGGGAAATGGTGTCTTACCCTTGTAGCATAGCAAGGCAGCAAGCTCTAGACCAAGAAATCTACTCCTCAAGCTTTGAAAATGACCTCCAAGGTGCTTAGGTTGATGATGGAGGTGGTAGGATATGAGTGGTAGTGCAATGGGGAAAGAATAATGGAGTTTTGGAGCTTAGAATAGAGAGATAGAGGGAGGTATATGTATATGCCCTAGCCAAAATGTTCAACCCTTGCAATGGAACATCACCCCTTCCTTTATAGAGGAGAGGGGCTAAAGCTTCTCTTCGAAGCTTCAAACCAAGCTCAAAGATCCTCCATACACGTGTATGGAGGATTACTTCTGAGGCTTCCAGCTGGCACAGCTGGCTAACACTCAGTGAGACAAAAAGCAGGAAGCTGGCCGACCAGGTTCAGGTGGTCGGCCGACCAGGTCAAAAGGTTCAGGTGGTCGGCCAGCCACTTTTTGTGGTTAGCCAGCCAGGTCAAAAAAGTCACCTCCATGAAAGGTGGTCGGCAGCCCATATTGGTGGTCTCCCAGGTGAATGCAACTCAGTGGTGGTATGAGAGACCCGAAATTGTGGCTCAAAAGTGAGGGAGACCAAGGGGTCAAAAGGGTCAAGCAAAAAAGGTGGTCGGCCTACCAAGATTGGTGGTCTCCTAAGTGAATGCAACTCAGTGGTGGTATGGGAGACCTGAAATTGTGGCTTAAAAGTGAAGGACACCAAGGGGTCAAAAGGGTCAAGCAAAAAAGGTGGTCGGCCTACCAAGATTGGTGGTCTCCCAGGTGAATGCAACTCAGTGGTGGTATGGGAGACCCGAAATTGTGGCTTAAAAGTGAGGGAAACCACTTACTTGCCAAGAAAAATCGGCCGACCGAGGAAAGGTGGTCTCTAAGAAGAAAAGGTGGTCTCCCACCCTACTACCACCTTCCTAACAATGAAACTAGGGTCCATGCCAAAAATGAACCCACACCGATGCAAAACGATGGTTCGGGGGCCAAAACGCATGACCTGTGTTCCCAAAAACAAGTCGTTAGGGCACCCGGAGGCGCGATGACCACAAAGGAGGTCTCCCGACCTGATGTCCCTCTAGAGAGAGTAAACAAGGTGTGTGCCAAAAACCGGAGCGAATGGAGAAAGTTAAGCGGTCCCGAATCGAGCGTCTGATGCGGTTCCAAAATCGAAGCGGTCTCCAAGCAGAAAAATGGCCTACGACCACGAAACGTAGCCTACGGCCACTGAGAAATGATCCACGAGACCTCTCCCTCCCTTCGGGAAGAGAAAACAGATAAAAGAGGACTTGGTTTGCAAACCGAGGCAAAGCACAAAAGAGTCCCGAAGTCCGGAGGCAAGGCTCTCAGCCGAGACTCTGTGACCTCAAAATGAGCACAATATGCATCATCACCGAGCGCTCAATCGGCGACGTCTGAGTCTTAAGGTCGGTCAAAAATGGGGTGTCTACAGTCATCCCTCTTTGACAGAACTCGGAAGTCGTAATTGACGGAAGTGAATGTCAAAGCCCAAAAACGACCCATTTTTGACAAGGCCGAAGACTTAGACAAACAGACAGGATAAAAAGAGATGCGCCCGCAGGCGGGAGCAAAATGCAAAATGATATGCACCAAGTCGAACGTAACTTATGATCATGCAAAGCAGCAAACTGTAATGAAGCAGATATTCACAATAAATGCAACAGTTCTAAGCAAGAATGCAAAGCAAAACTACATTTCATGCAATAAGGATGTAAGAGAATTACAATTCTCGCTACGTCTCACATGGAGAAGATACAATACCTGTCCAGCTCGTCTAGTGGCACCAGCTTCAAATGAACCGTATATGCAATATCGTGCTTGCAAAAGAGAGAAACCTAACAGGCACAACATCGTTAGAAACATGCATAGCAATGCAAGTAAAAAGTGCGTGACCATGCAAGCAGAGGGATGCATGACAATGCAACCTAAGTGTAACGCATAACAATGCGGTAGGGGTGCAAAACAATGCAACCTGAGTGTGACGCATAACAATGTGGTGCACTAACAAGTGCAGGTAAGGTGCGCAAGATAGCGTGAATGATGCTGTGCACAAAACAGTGCGATGTGCAAAATAGCGCGAATGATATGCAATGCACAAGTCAGTGCGATGTGTAAGATAGCGCGATGCGCAAAATAGCACGAATGATATGCAATATTAGAAAACAATGTAATAATATACAATATAATGAAACAATGCAAATGATATGCAATGTATGTGAGATGATTAAACCACAAGCAGTACAAAACCACACAAATATCATAAAGGGATGGAGATACAAAATCAAACTACTTTTAACACAGAAAAGGTAGTGGGCACAAGCCGAACGACGCCTAACACAAGCTAAGTGCCTACATCCTAGTACTGGCCATAACTCAGCATGGATGCTTACACATAATAGAACCGTGTTTCAACGTAAAAGGGGTGCGAGCACATGCAAAACTATGTGTTTCGCAGAGAGACCACAAAGTACAAGTAATTGGGTGGCATGATATAAGTGGGGAATGATCTGCTGAGGAAAGATCGTGATCCTAAATGCTAAATGTAACAAACTAAAATACGATGAAATGGATACAATGGATGAATTGAATAAAGCGCGCAGCCAAACCACATTTTGCCTAGAAAAGGCATGGACACAAATAAACCACGTCTAACACAAAAATGGTGCCGTCACCCTCAAACCACAATTCCCTTAGTGGAATAGGCGCATACACATAATTACATAACCATGCTTTAACGCGAAAAGTATGGGCACATGCCAGACTAAGCTTAACATGGAAAGGATGCAGGCAATACAATGGACATGCAGTACAGGCATGCAACATATTCTATATGCAATGCAATAGACATACTAGATGATGTAGTAGTTAGGAAGTGAAGATACCTTACAGGGGCAATTGGCAATGACCTACCTCATGTTGCCGGGGACCTTCCCCTTCTTTTCGGTTGAACCGCAGGTACTACTTTTCTCCCTGACTATGGTCGCAGCTTTCCCTATTCTCCAATAGAGTGACAGACTAGGTTGGTTCAGTATCCAGAATTAAGGCGCATACACATGTTATCTCAATCTATGGGGCTACCATACAGATTTCAAGCCGAGGATATTCCCCTGGGTATTTAAACCAGACTTTAGTCTCAGAAATCCCGAACCTTTGCGTTCTAGGCATGAGCCATTCGAACTCTAGTTTTCACCGTCTCAGTTGGTCTCCTAGGAACTCACTGAAAACACAGGCAGGTGGCTATACCAGACCGCCGAAAGTCGTTCGGGCACGACAAACACCAAAGGAATTGCACCTTTAGAGGATTTAAGGTCTCCTAGACCGGGGAGTGCACAAGATAGTGCGAATGATACAAAAAAAAAATAAAAAAATAAAAACAAAGTGCACAAGACAGTGCGATGCAATGCACAAACAAGTGCGGTGTAAGCGTAGAATAAGCGAGCAATGCACTAACAGGTGCAAGAAGGGTGCATAAGATAGCGCGAACAATGCACTAACAAGTGCTACTAGTATTTTCTACGCAAGATGAGAGGGAGCAAGTAATGAAATGCACAGGATAGTGCGATGCGCGAGAAAGCGCGAGTATAAACTGCACAAAATAGTGCGATGCAAGACAATGAGTGTAAATCGCACAAAAGCGGTCACGATGCGCAAGAGAGCGCGAGTGTAAACTGTAGAAAACAGTGCGATGCGCAAGAGAGCGCGAGTGTAAACTGCACAAAACAGTGCGATTGAGGTGTACAAGATAGCGCGATAAAATGCATGCATAATGTAAGACTTGGCATACGGCTTACGACATAGCATTCCATTCATTTGGCACACAGCTCACAACATAACACTTTGTTTGTTTGGTATGCGGCGCACAACACAATATTCTGTTTATTTGGCACATAGCTCGAAACACAGCACTCTGTTTATCTAGGCACACATCTCTTTTGGGCACACAGCTCATTTCGGGCACACGGCTCATTTTCGGGCACACAGCTCATTTTGGGCACACAGCTCATTCTTCGAGCACACAGCTCGTTTCGGGCACACAGCTCATTTGGGGCACACAGCTCATAACACTGCTCAATCTGAACACTTAGTCCATAACATAGCATTTGGTTTGCATTTTGAACATACAGCTCAAGCACTTGAATTTCTGAACACGCAGCTCAAACTTTTGGCGTGAACACGCAGCTCATATTTTTGAAATCTGAACACACAGCTCAAACTTTTGTCGCGAACACGCAGCCCACAATTTCTTGAAATCTGAACACACAGCTCAAACTCTTGCAGTGAACACGCGGCCCACATTTTCTTGAAATCTGAACACACAGCTCAAACTTGTTGTCGTGAACACACAGCCCACAGTTTTTGAAAGTTAAACACGCAGCTCAAACTTTTGAACTTCTGAACACGCAGCCCATTTTTTTATTGTGAACACGCAGCACACACTTGTTGAAAGTTGAACATGCAGCCCAAACTTTTGAATTTTTGAACACGCAGCCCATTTTCGAATGTGAACACACAGCACACATTTGTTGAAAGTCAAACACGCAGCCCAAACTTTTGAATTTTTGAACACACAGCCCATTTTTGATTGTGAACACACAGCACACATTTGTTGAAAGTTGAACACGCAGCCCAAACTTTTGAATTTCTGAACACGCAGCCCATTTTTGATTGTGAACACACAGCACACATTTGTTGAAAGTCGAACACAAAGCCTAAACTTTTGGATTTCTGAACACGCAACCCATTTTTGATTGTGAACACACAGCACAAATTTGTTGAAAGTCGAACACGAAGCCCAAACTTTTGGATTTCTGAACACGCAGCCCAAACTTTTGGATTTCTGAACACACAGCTCATTCACTTCATTTTGAACACGCAGCCCACATATTTCAATTCTGAACACGCATCTCATATATTTTCATTTGCACACAGCTCATTCTTAATTCTGAACACGTAGCTCATAAATTTTCATTTCTGAACACACAACTCATTGACTTCATTTTGAACACGCAACTCACACATTTCAATTTTGAACACGCAACTCATATATTTTCATTTGCACGCAGCTCATTCTTAATTCTGAACACGTAGCTCATAAATTTTCATTTCTGAACACACAGCTCATTCTTTTCATTTTGAACACGCAACTCATTCTGAACATACATGATGCGATGATGGAACTTGCAGAAGTTGAAACAAACTCAGATGCCCGACATTTTTCCTTTTTTCTTTTGCTTCGAAGTCTGGAACCTATATAACTTCAGATAGGTCTTGGTTTTACTATTCCCACATGACCCGGGTCGAACCCTGCGGTTTTTGAAAGAACAAAATCTTGTTTTGCACAAATGTGGAGAACGGCACGGCACTCTAAGCACAAAATAATTTTTTGAAATTGAGAGTGAGAATAAGTTCTCGATTGGGAACTGAGCCTACGACTGAACACAGCACACCACGACTCAACAACAAAGAGAAGGACAAGGTAATACAACCTAAACACATCTACAGATACCCGAAACGACTCAGAAATAGAATCAAGACAAACAAAACGACTGACATGACACACAGACGTGTTTCAATGTCAATAGACCTCTAAGTGCACGAGGAGTCAGTTTCTCTGGGTATTATTTCCACCCTTTCTCATTTGTGATTCTCATATCACTCGGCCCTCAAGCTCGGTTTTTCTCTCAAAACCCTTTCCTCGCTTTTCGTCTCAACGCACATCTCTCTATTATTTAATCTCTCATTTTTCATCCCTCCCCAGGGTGGTTGATGGATAAACAGGAAGTTGCGGGCTCTTGCCCCTAGCATTCTACTAGATTCTTTTTCTTCTGCCCACAACAGTGAACTTTCCCGCAGAGGGGTTGCGCTACAACTGGGTATGTAACAAATTTGTAGCTGACATCGGTTGACGATGTTCTGCTGGGGAGTTTGGACATGATCAAATGTGTCCAGACGAGGGAGTGGAATATCTTGATCCATTCCAGTTCATGCTTCGCACTTGGCTTGATACCTCGTTGCTTGGAGGATGTTGAGAGCTTTCAGCCCTTTTCTGTTAGCTTCCGCTATGCCCTTCTTGGCGAATAGGGTGCCTTTTCTGGCAAGTATGGTGCCCTTTCTGGCAAATGCAGTGACAACGGGGGAAAGACAGGAAGCCTGACTCAACTGTGCCCCTAGTTCATTATTTTGACCATTTTTTATTTTTGGCTTCTGCTTAAAATAATTTTGACCAACATGAGAGTTAGATTAACATGCTTGTTCGATTTTCTGATTTCAAAATCATGCAAGTCAGGCTATGAGCACTGAAAATTTTCCTTTTTTGGGTCCAAGAAATGGTCCAGTTTTGAAAAATGGAATACTTTTCGAGAAAATTAGTCAACCTCAGTAAAAATTCTCAAAAACTGTTTTTGCAAATGGCGACTGCTCAACGAGCACGGAACCTACTCTCGAGATGCACAACCTCAGATTCGAAGGAGAATTGCCCCTTGTCTGAACAGCACTGCATGGCAATGGAAAGTTGCCCCTTGTTTGAATGGCACTGCAGCGCGCTGTATGGCAACGGAAAGTTGCCCCTTGTCTGAATGGCACCGCAGCGCATTGTAATCAGTCTTCAGAGTGACGATCACAATCGAACTCTCGGATATAGAGAAGACAAAGATGACCAAAACCATCACATGGACACAATCGAATTTGAAGTGTTTTACGGCTGGACTTCAGAATGAAGTTGCCTATGTATCCTAAAGATGGGAATCAAGCCTTACGTAGTTCCGGGATTAGGGTACACTCGAGTATTAACCTCTCCTTTTGCGCTCTAACTTTTGCCAAGGCCGCCCTTCCAGGTTTTCAACCTTGTGAGCTATGTTCTACTTTTCTTTTCATTTTCTTCATTTTTTCTTTTTTTTTCTTTTTTTTTTTTTTGCATTTTTCTCCTTTTTTTTTTTCTTGTTCTAACTTTTTCCTGGGTCGCCTTTCCGGGTTTTCGGCCCAGCAAGCCTCTCAAGGGTAAAAGTGTAGCTTTGTCCATGTCAAATGGTTTTGAGATCTTGAAGTCATCTGAATCTAGGAGAATGGCTGTTGTTCACTAATGATGCAGAAGTCCATCCAATGGAGGGTGAATTTGTCCCTAGTGTTGTGGATAGGAACTCGGTTGTCCTTCAGCAATGTCTTCTTCTTTCCTCCCTTCTGGGGTTTGGCATTCTTGCCGATCTTTATTGATTTGTGGAATGATCCATCTTCGGCTCTTCGAGCACAATCTGGCATCTTTGGCCCCTAGTTCGAGGGGTGCTTCTAATCTAGTTTTGCAAGCTTCTTTTGACGACATCTGATCTTCTTGATCTAACTTCCCTACCCTTAGTTCGAGGGCTGCTTCTGATCCGGCTACACAGGCCTCACGTTGTGGTTGACCGTTGAACATTCTGAATCCCAATTCAAGGTTTAAAAGTGAGGGATCGAGTCTCGAGGTTGAGAGCGATCCTAGGCTGCACTATCTCAAGAGCGATTCCACACAGGTCTTTGCAGAACTACGCAAAACATTTTTTGAAATCTTTTAAGAAAGCGACAAATCGCTCGCGCTGAAGACAGTGCGGAACCAATCTGGATCAAGCCAGGATCCTTCCCAGTACTCACACTAACACACATGATCTCATTCATTAAGGGCTTAGCATGCCTCTCTTTCTCTCACTTGATCAAATTTTTGCAAATCCCGAAGAATTCCTTCCTCTTTGTTTTCAACACATTGTTCGAAAAGTTTTGAAAAACTTAGGTCAATACAATGATTTAAAGGTGCAGAAGAGCAGGTGAGATGCTCCGCCAATTCATCTTAGATTTTCTGGCACAAACGGCACAAGGTAGAAGCAAATGCAAGAGTGTGAAAATTACTGTTGTTCCATTCAAATTTGTTGGTGTAACTGGCTCCAGGCAGAAATAGACTCAAAACAGAACGAAAAGACAAACACAAAACAAAATGGTGATGCCCGAGGTAACACCCCCGGAATCACCCGACCTTTGTACAACAGGATTGACTCGATACAACAGGACAGACCCTTAATCAAAAAGACTGACCCAAGACAATGAGACAGACTCAAAACAAAACTACAGAACTGACTCAACACCCAAGTCAGAAACTACAAAACTAGCATTTGCAAATGCTCCAAAGTGCATGCCATATGCCACATTCGAAGTAAACTGAGCGCCGCCCGCAGGTGTACCAACTTTTGATCACATACTTGTGGTATCCTCGAAATCTAACAACTCAGCAGTGACAGACTTCGCTGAGGTAGGTGGGAGGATGACCTCATTGTCGATAAAATCCTGTACTTCATGACGAAGATGGAAACAGTTGTCGGTGCTATGACTAGTTTGCTGGTGGTACGCACAGTACATGGTGGCATCATGTTTCGCTAGAAAGGGATTGGGGAGGGGGCAAGGCTCAAGACGTTTGAGGTGGCTTTTCTTAACAAGGATCTGAAGGGCCTCAGACAAAGGCATATAAACGGCGTGGAATACCCTGCGACCTCGGGGTAGATACTTCGAGGTTTGCTGACTTTTGCCAGACGCACTGGCAAAAGGATCGGCATATGCTGCTTTGGCCTTCTAATCCTTTCCAGGTGTAGAGTTAGGGTTGGAGGGAACGGTTTTGGCATGACGGCTCCTATCCCGATTTTCTACCTAGCTCGAACTGCCTTCGATCGGAGCGGGGAAAGCGTCATCCACAGTTTTAGCCACAACTGTGAATATTTGCTGTTTACTCAATCCCCCGGCTTTCAAAGCCTCGACTGCCCACAGAAGTTGTTCAACGAGATCAGCATCTGTTCCCACTTTGTTCTTACCTCTAGCCTCATCTTGATTGAGGGTTTGGGTTGCTACATCAAAGTGGAACTCGATTGTTGTTGACTTGTCATGGACATAACTTGAGACAGCCTCAGGTTGGCTGAGCTCAATTACAATTCGCCCCAATAGCAGGGGCTCTTGCGGTACGAAATTTCTGGCGTAGGATGTGGTTGGTGGCGAAGCCGACATTCTGTAGGCGAGATCAGCCATAGATCGCTGAAGATCGCCAATCATTCCTATCAATTCAAACGTGGTGGGCTCCAAGCTTGACACGACTGGGACGTCCAGACCGGGCGCGCGGCAGGCGACCTGGGCGGGTATGTGTAGACACCCCATTTTTTACTGTCTTTAAGACTTGGACGCGACTGATGGTTTATATGGTGCAGAAAGGTGTGCAGGGGAAAGGTTCAGTTTCTTCAGCAAGGAGAGAGTCAAATCCCAACTTCATACCCCTGTTTTAGACCAAAACAATCTTGATCAAAAGATTTTAGTCTTAAAACCCTCTCTTTCAAAACTTTTTTGAAATAAAGTTTTTACGATGTTACGAGGCTCGCATTTTGTCAAATGTTGCGCTTTTCGGTAAACCGAGCAAGGACAAAATGGAAATGAATGAAAGAGAGATGAAATCTTTGAAAAATATTTCAAAACACCTTACTTAGGGGTTTGGAGTTGAAGAAATGAGGAGAAGAGAGAAGAAAACTAGTTTGGGAGAAGTTCGGCATGAATCCGGGTTGGGCCAAAACTGCGCGGCTTCACCGAAACGGGCATAACTTTTTGCATAGGAGGAATTTTGATGCGAGGTTGGCGCCATTGGAAGGCTAACTTCTGGGGCTTCAAAGTAGCCACATGGGAGGCCAGTAATTGTTCTGGCCGGCCACCTTTCTTTGGTCAAAAGTGATTCAGCATGAATCTGGAAATGAGAGAAAACACTGCGTGGCTCCTCCGAAATGGGCATAACTTTTTGCAGAAGAGGAATTTTAATGCAAGGTTTGTGGCATTGGAAAGGTCACTTCCGAGGCTTCATTTTGCACTCAAGAATCTCCTATGTCCAAGTCCGGGTAGAGGAGATATGGTTGGTTGAAGTCTGGTTGGACCGAATCTGCGTGGCTTCACGGAAACTGGCATAACTTTTTCCACAGGAGGAATTTTAATGCAAGGTTTACGGCATTGGAAAGCTAACTTCTGGGGCTTCATCCTAGGGGGTGGCCGGCCACTTTTGACCCTTTTGACCCTTTTGACCTGGCCGGCCGGCCAGGTAAAGGGCCGGCCGGCCACCTGCAACCAAAATAACCGGCCGGCCATTTTTGCCCCTGTGAGTACATTCCAGCTGTGTATTTTGTTTTCTCCCAGATTTTGTATCCGGGGGTTTGGCCTTTTGGGGGGAAACTTGGATTGGTTTTCCCCCCCATTTTTCCCCCATTTTTCCCTTCTCTTCCTCTATAAAAACAGCAGCCCCAGCTGTGTTTTGAGGGTTAGAAAAAATGGTCTAAGGCTCTTGCATACATACATTCTCCATCTCTCATTCAAAGCTTCAAAATCCTTTGTTCTTGGACCATTCCTACACCAACCCATAGCACCACTCCTCCTCACTCCATTCCAGCAGCTTCAAGGCCATTTCCAGAGCTGAGGAACACCACTTCTCAAGCCAAGAGGTTGCTAAAGTTTGGTCTTCAAGGGTAAGCATCCTTCTCCCTCTTTTTTGGCCTTATTTTGCTCAATATATTAGCCATATTTTCTTGCATATTTGGGCTCCGACCCTAACTAAAAATAGGCTTATTTTGAGCCATATTCCATGTTTGATTGAGGGCCTCTCACTATTTGAGGCCTCCTTGTTGCACTTGCTTCATTATCTCCCTAATATGCCATTTTCTTGCACATTGTTTTTGGCCTATATGTAAAATTTTTTGAGGCATGTTTTAAACTGTGAAGTAGCTTATTTTGAGCCCTTATTCAACATTGTTGAAGGGCTCATCACTGTTTGGGGCCTCTTTTTGTCACTTGCCTTTGTATCCATCTTTTGGTCCCATTTTTGCATGGTTTATTAGCCTATTGAGCTTCTGTTTTTGGATCTTGTTCCGAACTGAAAATGGCCTTTTTTTGACCCCCTCTCCATGTTTCATTAAGGGTCCATTGCTGTTTGGAGCATCATTTGTATACTTTGTGTTGTAGCCTCTCTTTTAGGCCATATCTTGCATTGCATTTTGAACATAGTTATACACTGTTTTGGGCTCTGCCATCAACATTGTTGAAGGGCCCTTACCTGTTTGGGACCAGTGTGTATCAATTGCTTCTTTATCTCCATTTTGGCCCTTATTTTGCATAGCATTTTGAGCATACTTGTATCTGTTTTTGGGTTAGTCATAAACTGTAAAATATCATATTTTTTGCCCTTCTTCAATATTGTAGAAGGCCCCTTCTCTGTTTAGGGACATCAGCTTGCACTTGCTTCATTATCTTACTTTTAGGGCCATTCTTGCATGCTAATTTAGCCCCATTTGTGCCCACTGTTTGGCCTTGTTTTAAACTGTAAACATGCTTGTTTTAGGGCTGCCTTACTTCCGTCTTTACACTTCATGTTCAAATATCGCATGCATTGCATAGCTACAGGCCATTTCATGCGCCAAATTTCATGTTTCGGGACTCGTTCCATGCATTGGGTACCATTTCACCATGTTTCGGGGCTGTTTTGCATCTCATTTTGCCTCTGAAATTTGCATGCTAGTATGCCATTTTTCATGTTTTGCCATGCCTTGTTAGAGTGGCATTCCGTGTCAGGTTCGGTTCTGCTTATGCTGCACGCGTGCACGCATCTCGAGTGTCTCATTTTCATCTGATGGCCTCTTGTGTGAGTGTGGCTGAGGTCCACTCATGTTAGTGTAAGTCCATTATGCATTGCGTATGCCATTTCATTCCATAGCGTTGTGTATGTTGTATGCTAGGATTGTATGTTAGTGCATTGTGTATGCCATGTTACCTCGTGCATCGTATATGCCATTTCATAGCATGTTGCATGTTAGGATGTATCTTAGTTTCATTTCATGCATATCATGCATATTGCATTGTGTTCGGGATAGGAGTTAGCCCGAGCACGGGAAACGAGGTACGTTCCGTACTCCGAGTGACGGAACATGTCTCAATTCCCTAATCACCGACACTCCGGATCATCCAGGATGGAGTTAGGTTTTGTTGTGTTTTCATGTGCATCCATTCCATATTGAATTGTGCAAATCGACTCCTCAGCCATCATGCATCGAGATGCGTGATTGGTGGTACGAGGATCGAGGCATGCATACATTTGTGAAAATACATTGCTATGTCCCTTTCCTGCTCTCTGTTGCAGCAAAATCAAGAATCGGCAGTCTTCCGAGGCTTGGCGCGCTTTCCAAGAACAATTGTAAAACAGAGGCTAATTGGGGCATCCCAGTGGATTTCCGCGCAAGGCAGCCTAAACATACATCATTCATCAGAATCAAGGCAGTCCCTGGCTTGCATACCAGTTTATTATTTTTTCTTAGTTAATTTGTAAATTAATTAGGGATTTGTACATATTTGGACTATATTATTTCTTTGGACTGTACTATTCGGGACTGTATTATTTATTCGGACCCTCTGCGCGAGGGCATAATTATAGTAAGTGTGTGTGTGTGTGATGTATGTCTTCCAACCCCACGTCTTTCTTCCCTTTTATTTACCCGCTTATGATGGTTAGATTAGGGCATATTTCAATTAGCATACAGTATGATAGCATGTTTGCATTCATTCATCTGTTTTGCATGCACTGCCCTCAAGCATCATACTAACTGCATTTGTATTTCAATTCCAAGTTGAATACATGTTAACTGTAGCATTCCATATGCCATGTTTAGAGTAGCCGAGCCTGCTATAGTTTGCATCTTTGCATGTGTTGCATTAGGCAATTCTGTGTATCTAGGATCATGCATGGATTTCTAATGAGCTTCTGTTTTGGCTTGGAGTACTCGGTGAGTTTTTATGCTTTAGCATCCTTGCATGCGTGTGAGTGTTGCCATAAATAGCATGCTTACCATGAGGCTAACTGCTTATGTGATATAGCTGCCTTGAATGCCTGTGGGTGGAGGTTGTGTTATTTGGATTGGAACAATTCATCAAATGTTTGTTTTAAGCCCACTAGATAGTGGGAAAATCATGTTTTCCTAAAAAAGCCCACCCGAGGGTGGCAAATCCACGTCTTAGCCTACCTGCGGGTAGCAAACTATCTTTCAAAAACAAACATGAAGTGTTTTGTTCCAATTCAGACGACTCAGTCTATACTTGTATGCTGTGCGCATCACATAGTAACCTAGGCTAATAACCGGAATAAGAACGCACAATGTCTTCAAAACTAGATATCATGGTTAGTAGAGGCCGATCTTTGATCGGGCGAGCGGGGGTGCTCACGAAGTGACCTTCCCCAATCGTACCCAAGTTCCCGAGCCGAGGCAACTTTGGTGATGACGGACACATGGCCTTAGGCAAACGAGTCAGGGTTTCCTAAATTTCCCAAAAATGAAATATTTAGGTGGCGACTCTGTATCTGGCAAAGCAGTCCATGTTTGGCACTTTTTTTTCTAAAAATCTGTTTTCTCAAAACGATTTGCCGGATTTGGACTCTTTGGTTCAAGATTAAGAACCGTGACACAAATCGAGTCGAGTCAGAATGCGAGGTCCCCTGAACTGTCTCTGATGATGGTACTTCAACAATGGTCTCATCCCGCAAGATGTTCCCTTGGTCCAATGCGGCTGCCATGACCACAATTTCTTCTGAGTATTGTGTCATCATAAGTTCGCTGAGCTGAACGGAGGTGATGTGACTGGTGACTAACGGATCAGATAGACTGGTGAGCCTTGACCGGCCTTTCTCTATCTTGCCTCAGTGAAGGAAAATACTGGCTGCTCTGAATTGAATCTCCTATACCTTGAAAAAGAAAATAGGCAGCATCTCAGCCCAATTTCACTAGGACAGATATAAGCATAGCTGAATAACTACATCCGACCACTGATCATTCTCCCCCAAATTACCACCCCAAAACTAAATCTGATACCTGCAGATAACTGATTCCCAAAATATTGAATTGGTGCCCGCAGGCCTGATACCCAAACCTGTAAACTGATACATGCATTCTTGTAGAGACGCACTCTAAAAGCACATAGCAAACAAGTGAGAGCCAAAACACCGCTATGTTGAGGTAAGGTTTCCCTGTCTTATTTTGTCAAGAGCTAGGGTTTCACTACGCACGCAGCGGTTTCAAACAACCTATAATCGGGTAAGCAACTTGTCCTAGTTTGGGATGGTCACTATGGATTCCGAATATGCACTAGGTCGAATGGTCAAAAAGGGTGCCCCGGTAACAACCAGGGTTTGTGTTCCCGTTGTGGCAGAGCCCGCAACCGGTCAGCCTTATGGCACGCTTCGCAAAGCGAGCCTCCGGCAAACCATTTAGGAATAGGATACAGCAAACACGGTGTCCTAGGCGCACCAATGCAAATACAATGCAAAGAAACACATAAGTGTAGTCAAAACCAGATATCATGAGTTCGAGTCAAGTTCTCTAACTTCCCAGCAGAGTCGCCAGAAACTGTAGACGTCCTCGAACGTCCCGAGAGGGAATTCCGTTTTGTTCATTAGGCTCACTACAGTTCAGGACTCAATGTCACGGTCTTGTATCTAATCTCGCAAAGTGAAATGCAAGACCGATGAATCATCAAAGAGTCCAAATCCGGCAAATCGTTTTTGAAAACAGATTTTTTGAAAGAAGTGCCAAACATGGACTGTTTTGCCAGATACAGAGTCGCCACCTAAATATTTATTTTGGGGGAATTTAGGAAACCCTGACTCGTTGCCTAAGGCCACGTGTCCGTCATCACCAAAGTTGCCTCGGCTCGGGAACTTGGGTACGATTGGGGAAGGTCACTTCGTGAGCACCCCCGCTTGCCCGATCAAAGATCGGCCTCTACTAACCATGATATCGAGTTTTGAAAACAATATCAGCTCTTATTCTAGTTATTAGCCTAGAATTACTATGTGATGAGCACAACATACAAGTATAGACTGGATCGCTTGAGTTGGAACAAAACATTTCATGTTTGTTTCTGAAAGCGATTTGCTACTTGCAAGTAGGCTAAAATGCGAATTCTGCCACCCTCAAGTGGGCTTAGAAAACATGGTGATTTGCCACTATCTAGTGGGCTTAAAACTCGCAATCAATGAATTGTTCCAATTCAGATAATCCAACCTTCACCCACAGGCATTCAGGTAGTTATATCACATAAGCACATAGCCACATGGTAAGCATGCTATCATGGTAGTCACTCACATGCATGCAAGGATGCTAAAGCATAAACACTCACCGAGTACTCCAAGCCAAAACAGAAACTAGTTAGTAATCAATGAATGATCCTAGTTCATGTTAAGATGGCTAAAGCAACACATGCAAAATGCAACTAAGATAGGCTCGGCTATTCTAAACATGGCATATGAAATGCAACAGACAACATGTATTCAATTTGAAATTGAAATACAATACAGTAAGTATGATGCGCCGAGCCCGGTGTATACAAGACAGATGAATGGATTTAAACATGCGAGTATAAGTATGCTAATTGAAACATGCCCTAAACTAACCATCATAAGCTGGTAAATAAAAGGGAGAAAGACGTGGGGTTGGAAGACATACATCACACACACACACTTATTACAAGATTGCCCTCGCTCGGAGGGTCCGAATAAATAATACAGTCCAAATAATAATTAACTACTCTAGCTAATTAAATATTACAAAACCCTAATTAATTAACAAATTAACTAGGAAAACGAATAAACTAGCATGCAAGTTATAAAATGGACTGCCTCAGCTCTTGTTCCAAATGATGAAAGATGCATGCTCGAATCGCCTCGTTGGGAAATTTCTTGCGATGCCCCAATTTGCCTCTGTTTGCAATTAATCCCGGGATGTTGTGCAAAGCTCTAGAAGGCTGCTGATTTCTGGTTTGTTGCAACAGAGAGCAAGAAAGGGGCATGGCAAAGTATTTCCACATATGTATGCACACCTCGATCCTCGTGCCACCAATCACGCATCTCGATGCATGATGGCCGAGGAGTCGAATTGCACGACTCAATGTGAAATGAATGCACATGACAACACAACAAGGCCTAGACTCCATCATGGGTAATCCGGAGTGTCGGCGACCGGGAATTGAGACACGTTTCGTCACTTTGAGTACGAAACGTCCCTCGTTTCCCATGCTTGGGCTAACTCCTATCCCAAACACAATGCAAATGAGATGGCATACACAATGCGACTAACATGCAACCTAGCATACGCAATGCAATGGACTAAAATGACATACACAATGCACGTGACATAACATGTCATACAAAATGCTCTAACATGCAACCTAGCATACGCAATGCTATGGACTAAAGTGGCATACACAATGCACGATGGACTTACACCAATATGAGTGGACCTCAGCTACACTCACATCAGTGGCCATGTGATGAAAATGAGACAACCGAAATACATGCCAACATGTACGAATGCAATGGACCGATCCTAAGGCACAACATGCAACTCTAACTAAGCATGGCAGAGGATGAAATATGGCATACAAGCATGCAATTTCCAGCTCTGAAACATGATGCACAATGGTCCCGAATCACGAAAATATGTCACACAATGCATGCTAGATGGCCCGAATATCGAAACTAGTGAAGTGCGTTACACTACAGGTACACAAAGCAATGCACAAATGGAAAAACCAACCCCAAACAGACCCTAGGCAGGTCTGAAACAGTGGGGAAATGGCCTAAAATGATGGCTCGGAATGCAAAGAAATGGAGCTCATTTAATGGTTGGTAAACAAGACATTCATGCACAACTCTCAAGCACACTTAAAGAGAAGAAAACATAGAAATATGGCATTCACATAAGCTCTGAAATATGATGCAAAATGACCCCAAAGCATGAAAACACCTCTGTATATGCATGCAATAGATCTCAAATCTCAAAGCTAGGCAAGTGTATTGAACTACAAGAATGCAAAAAAAGCATCATTCGACCATGAGACCCAAAAACAGAGCTAGGGCAGTCCAAAATATGCACAAAATCAGTTTAAGGCATAGTCAAAATGTGCTAGAATCAAGGGTCAACAAAGCATGCAAAGAAAGCTAGTGAACCATGAGTTGTACTACAACTATATGAAGCATATGAGAGCTCACCAAACCAGCCAAAAAAAAAGTATTCCATGCCAAAATATGCCTAAAAACCCACTGAAACTCAATCAATGCATGCAAGAATGATAGGTTCCTTTGGAGGGCCATGCAAGGGGTTGTTCTACACATATATGACAAACACACAAAATGGTAAAACAACCTCTGGACAGAGGTTATGAGGGTCCTAAAACCCACCAAAAAGGTCCTGAAATTAGTCTAGGAAGCATGCAAGTGAAAGCCCCTTTGAAAGGCCTTGAAGCAGATTACTCTACACATCCATAATAGACACTTAATATGGAAAAAATTGCTCCGGATAGAGTTCATGCAGCTCACAAAACTCATCAAAAATGGCCTGGAGCATGGCTTTGAAACATGAAAATAGGGGCTCCTTTGTAAGGCCAACAAAGCTAGTAAAGAGAACAAGGGGTGAGAGGGTCACCCCTCTCTGATTTTGAAGCTCAAAGACACATGTTAGCCACTGAAAATCCATTGGATTTCAGTGGCTAAAAGGCCAAACCAAGGCCAACACAAATGCTCTAATGCATAGCTCAAAAGATGAGGAAATGAAGCATGCAAGGAGGTAGATGACCCCCAACAGAAAAATGACCTTAATCAAACTTGAAGAGGAGCTCAAAATAAGACTTTTTTTAGCTTATGACAAAGCCTAAATATGCTTGCAAATAGAGCTAAACTATGGAGCAAAATAATACTACAAAGAGGGAAATGGTGTCTTACCCTTGTAGAACAGCAAGGCAGCAAGCTATGGACCAAGAAATCAACTCCTCAAGCTTTGAAAATGACCTCCAAGGTGCTTAGGTTGATGATGGAGGTGGTAGGCTATGAGTGGTAGTGCAATGGGGCAAGAATAATGGAGTTTTGGAGCTTGGAATAGAGAGATAGAGAGAGGTATATGTATATGCCCTAGCCAAAATGTTCAACCCTTGCAATGGAAGATGACCCCCTCCTTTATAGAGGAGAGGGGCTAAAGCTTCTCTTCGAAGCTTCAAACCAAGCTCAAAGATCCTCCATACACCTGTATGGAAGATCACTTTTGAGGCTTCCACTTGGCACAGCTGGCTAACACTTAGTGAGACAAAAAGCAGGAAACTGGACGACCAGGTTCAGGTGGTCGGCCGACCACTCCCCTTGGTCGGCCGACCAAGTCAAAAGGTTCAAGTGGTCGGCCAGCCACTTTTTGTGGTCGGCCAGCCAGGTCAAAAAAGTCACCTCCATGAAAGGTGGTCGGCAGCTCATATTGGTGGTCTCCTAGGTGAATGCAACTCAGTGGTGGTATGGGAGACCTGAAATTGTGGCTTAAAAGTGAGGGAGACCAAGGGGTCAAAAGGATCAAGCAAAAAAGGTGGTCAGCCTACCAAGATTGGTGGTCTCCCAGGTAAATGCAACTCAGTGGCGGTATGGGAGACCCGAAATTGTGGCTCAAAAGTGAGGGAGACCACCTACCTGCCAAGAAAAACCGGCCGACCAGGGAAAGGTGGTCTCCAAGAAGAAAAGGTGGTCTCCCACCCTACTACCACCTTCCTAACAATGAAACTAGGGTCCATGCCAAAAATGAACCCACACCGATGCAAAACGAAGGTTCGAGGGCCAAAACGCGCAGCCGGGTGCCCCGAAAACATGCTGTTAGGCATCGGAGGTGGCGTATGACCACAAAGGTGGTCTCCCGAGCCACAGTATCCCTCTAGAGAGAGGAAACAAGGTGTGTGCCAAAAACCAGAGCGAACGGAGAAAGTTAAGCGGTCCCGAACCGAGGTGCACGGCCGACGGCTCCGAAAATCGGAAACTGGTCTCCAAACGAGAAAAATGGCCTACGACCACGAAACGTAGCCTACGGCCACTGAGAAATGGTCTACGAGACCTCTCCCTCCCTTCGGGAAGTGAAAACAGAGAAAACAGGACCTGGTTTACAAACCGAGGCAAAGCACAAAAGAGTCCCAAAGTCTTGAGGCAAGGCTCTCAGCCGAGACTTTGTGACCTCAGAACGAGCACAATATGCATCATCACCGAGCGCTCAATCGGCGACGTCTGAGTCTTAAGGTCGGTCAAAAATGGGGTGTCTCTGACTGCCGGACTGCTAAGGCGCTGCCCCTCGACCCCATGAGTTGAACGGCGACTCAATCCTCGTCATAATCAGCAAAATGGCAATCTTGAAAGAATTAACATCACAAAACTTCTCTGCAAGACACATTCTGGTTGGATTCGCATCTAATAATCTCATAGCCTCACTGAAATAAAAATACGAAAACAAATACAACTGAAAGGAGTTTTGTCAAACGGGATTGCCAAGAATAAAAACCTAACATTGGGAATTATTGTCTATGTTTTAGTGGAAAATCCAACATAACTTAAATTTAAATAAAAAAAATTATAAGAAGAACAAAAAAGAAAGAAATCTTTATCACTTTAGTGAAGCCCAAAAAAAAAATCATAAAAGATAAAATCTGATATCCCATCACAATTTATTCATTGAAATCTCAGCAATCCAAGATGCTCTAGAGTCTTGAATTTGGGTGAAACAAAAAGGCAACAGCAAGACATAAATTAAAGAGGATGGTTCAGGTGTTTTCACGATTATATGAACACTTAAAAAAAAGAGCTTTTGGATTAAGGCAAAGCTGCGAAGTGTTTTGACACAGAAAATGATGTTTTCTAGAGTGAAAAGTTCAACACCCAACAAAGAAAGAAATTCTAGAATTAAAGATTCTGATAGAAACTAAGATCAGGGGAAAAAACAAGGCAACTAAAGGCATGGTCTTCATAAAACCAAACATTTTTGTTGATTCACAAATCGAGCTTTATATGAACACAATAACGCAAAAAACTCTTTAATTCGGGCAGAACATCAACAAAAGCTTTGAAATCATCACAACAGTAACGAAGAACAAAGCAAAAACAAGTTTTTGAGATTAAAAAAAAAGAAAAAGGAAAAGACAAATCACAAGCCATTACAAAAATAAAATAAAAAAGAAATTCTCTGGATGTACTCTGTAACATTAGGGAATTAAAATTGAAACAAAAGAATGAACTTGGAAAATCTCCTTTTAATGTTGTTGTTCGATTTTCACATTTTTTAGGCCTATGAATCCCGAAAATTTTGTAAACTTGAAGAAGATTGAATCCAAAAAATCTGTACGTCTGAGATTTGGAATGGTTTTTATGATTGGAATGGTTTTCATTTATTGGTTCTCAAATGGTTTGATTTATGAATCACCTCTTCTATAATTGAAATGGTTTTTGTTTATCGAATCATCTATTCCTTGAATTTTCTTTATTGAATCATCTATTTCTTGAATTTTCTTTACGTAATTGGACTTTCTATTGTTCGAATGCCATGTTTTCATTTTAAGTTTTCATTTTTTATCATATATATGTCCATATTTGTCGATGATCTTTGCATGAAAGATTTTGAGAGGGATTTATGGAGGATTCATTCTTTTTATTTTCAGTCTTAAGTGAGTTATTATTCCTTGTAATGAAATCTTATATCGCCCTTACTCACGTGAAAAAATTATTGGTATTTGTTGGTTGGATGAATTTATTTGTCATTCTTTTTCAAAAACCAGGAAAATTTAGGGCTATTCTGGCATCTATACTGTTGCTAATCTTTGGAGCTTTGTACTGCCTCTTGTTTGCCTACATGCATATGTTTCCTTCCTCTTATTTGGTGAATAAATGACAATTTAAATTTAAAAACTTGCAGGAACTAGAAAGAACAAATGTTTAAATAATCCAATGCTACAATCTATTTTTGGCATGAACTAATGGATCTTCTTATTTCACTCTATTCCTCATTGCTTTATTTGTTATGACCCTAATATATTTAAGAATCTATTTTTTCTTTTTCATTCTTTGGCAGGGTATTAGAGATTGGGGTAATCCACTGTTAGTGGATTAACAGAGTTTCTCTATGCTAATTTCAAATTCAAATAATTTATTTAAATTGATCTACAACTTCACAACTATGCATTCTAAATTCTATTTTGACGGTCAACTAAATGCTTTAAATTTACTCTTTGCCAAGCTCTTGTATTTGCCACATATTTGTCAATTCTAATTTATTATTATTTCTAATGCTTCTTAATCCATTACAACACCCTTTGTGGATCTCACTTTGTACATATTTCATATGTCTACTTCAGGAAAAGCACAAAAATGAAGACATTCAAGGATCACTTTTTGATGAACCTTCTCATGGAGCTCTATTTTGCACTTGGGAAACATTTAAGAGGACATTGAAGGATAAGATAGATTCAAAGTGACACATATTAACCATTTTAATGTTCTTTTATATATTTGTTAATCATTTTAATATCTCAAAATTCTCTTCTTAACACGTTCATCCCGCAAATGGTTAGACTAACAAGCTAGTCTTGCTCATAGAACAATGTCATGTGGTATTTCGCTTCTATTTATCGTTGTCAACCTAACGTGAAAAATTATGCCTTCTTGTACTCCATGTAACCAAGTTTCTTGGAGTCTATTTTTATGTCCACTAAAGTTTTTATTTTTATTATTTTTATTTTTTAGAGCTAAACAATGCATCATTCATTGCAAAAACTTTCACCACCGGCTCAAGATTGGAGATCACCTTAGCGAGGTAATAAGATCAATTCCATCTTAGAAAAGTACAAAGATTGTTAGTTATCATAATTTTTAAAATTTCTGTTAGTCTTTTACTTATGTTTTTTTTGGTTCTAGGTATTATTAGTTTCTTCCACCAGTTTAGTCCATTCATTTATTCCACCTTTCTATTGGTTATGAGGCCCACTTCAAACAGGTTATTGTTAGTTGCTTAAATGAATCTTATTTGTTCTCATAACTGAATCTCAATGATATTAACTTAGAAGATATGATGATCTGGAGGATAACTGAACTTATACATCAAAAATTTGTTGTCTGTCACTTTGTTTTCTATGGATCTAAACCTATACATTAGAAAGCTTCGCTACTTTGACAGGGCTGCTCAATTTTTTTGTAACTATTTGTGATGTGATTTTGCTAATTTCAGCTCTGAAGTGGGCTTACTTCTACAAATGTTGCTGATACTTGTTATGTTATTTTCTCATTCTCTTATGATTGGAATCGTTTTCATCCACTTGCTTTTTTTGAACTTCCACGCAACAATTTGGCTTAGAAATGTAGTTTCTTTTTGTTTGTTTAGCTAATATAGTTCTCACATGAAGAATGGACATGATATAAATTGAAAAATCAATGTGGACTTTATTTTTCTTTTGATGGGCTTTACTCATTTTTTTTTTTATTTGAATTCATTAAATATTGAGCTTAAAGTCCTTGCTATGACCATTTCCACATGTGGATTTCAAGATCAAGTTGCTAACAATTCGTGGAAAAAAGACTGAAACTTACGATTTGGGACACAGGTAATTAACATAGATGACTTGTTATTTGGAACTATTTTGTTTATTCGGTGTGGAAAATTTCTTGGATCCCAATAGCTAAAACAGTTGCTAAAATAGCTACTTTCCAATACCAAAACCCTACGCCTGCCTTTATGAAAAGTTGAAATAAAAAATAATTACTGAAGTGCTTGTGCAAATTTGAGTGGTTTCGGAGTTGTCGAAGGAGAGCTCTTAAATTAGATATTGACATGTATCTATCCTTCAAAATAGAAACACAAACAAAAATAGCAACTTAGAAAAGCTTTTTTTGTGGACAAGCTTTACTAAACTTATTTTATTCAAACATATATTATTCAATATTTAGATATGAGGCAATTAAATTTTTTGGTTTGCAGTTGGACAGAAAAGGTTTGGAACATTGATAAGCTCTTACTATAGAGGTGCACATGGAATTATTCTCGATAAGCTATTTACAAATGCAAAAAATTTGCATCCCAATGTCATTTATGTGGTAGTTATACTTTTGATAGTATATTTTTTTTATAGTATTTCACATGGAATAGTTCTCTGACTTTTTTTTGGGTAACACATGAATTGTTTTGAAAATGTCTGCTTGGTCACATGCTTCTTCTTACCATTTCGATCAATTTAAATAGTTTTAATTGTTGATGCATTGTTGTCATCTGTCTTCTACCTAATGTTTAAGCAACCATTTTTGTATTTACTTTTTGTTTTAGTTTATGATGTAACAGTGATGCGACCCCACGCGCAAAGCACATGGGAGCCGACTAATGTATATTAAAAGAGGAATAAAAGAGTTATATCAGTCAAACCTAGCAAAATCTTTATGTTGATCCATAAAGAAGAATTGACTTCTTTGTTGGGGGTCCTTCGTCTACGTAAAGCATAACTGTCACGACCCGCTCCCCGTACCCAAGGGTTAAGTATCGTGATGGCCAGTAACTGGAGTTACCTACATCCAATTCTTAAACAAATTAACAAACGCAAGCGGAAGAAATATTTAAGTAAGGGTACCAAAATAATCATCGGAGCTTCTATTTTTATTACAAAATGTATTGATCAAAAAGGCCGATATTTACATAGAAAAATATTATAAAAATGCTGTGTGTGTGTCTATTCTGCAGCCCCGCATCTAAGACTTTCCAAAAGCTATTTCCTGAAAATTGGTAAACAACTATAAGCACATGGTAGAGTGAGAAATATTATACCAAGAGTATAAGGGACACGAAATAACCATGGATAATTAATTAGGCCAAAACATTTACATAATTCAGTTTGGTAAATAAATCATTTAAGTAGCAGAACTGAAATACATATATTATGTAAATATATAACCATAACCACGGTACAAAACAGAACAGAACAGAGGTCACAGAAGTGACAGTCAAAACAGAGGTACGGATTCAAGAAGTGGCTCGTACGGATTCTAGAGGTGGCTCCTACAATAGTGTAGCACTTTGCTCCGCACAGCACTTTGCTCCGCACAAAACAGAGGTCAATGGATCCATGACAAACAGAGGACCACAAAGTGGTCAAACAGAAGCCAATGGTTATTTAAGTCCCCCAAGGCATGGGACTCCCGTGGTGGTACTTGCAAAATATAATTGTTTATAAGGTCATAGTCAAATATTCTTTAAAATATAAACAGACATATCCATGGGTTTCCTTTTAAGCAAATAAGGTTCAGAAATAAAACCACATAACTGAAATCTTTATAAAATATAATTTTTATTAATATATTAATAAAACATAACTTGTATAAAATAGATTTTGGTAAGTCAAAACATAAGTAAAATACATTTTGGTGATTCAAGGTATAATATAACTCACCTTATCTTTAATACCTCACCCTTTCTTTCAACTATTAAAGACCCTTTCAGCTTCCATCATTCTTTCCTTTTTTTTCCTCCGTTTCTTTTCTCTCTTTCTCCTTTTCTTTTCTTCTTTCTTTTCCTTTTTTTCGTTTGCTTTTCTTTCTCTCCAGGTGGCTCCTCCCTATTTATAGCGCGAGAGAGAGTAGATGTGGCCGCGCTCAGATTCGATAAATAATTATATAGGTTCATTCTTATTCTTAATAAATATTTAAGATAATTATTTTTTGATTTAATATTTTAATATAATTATATAAATAATTTAATTCTTAAGTAAATTATATTTTATTGTGTACCAACATAAAATTAATTATTTATTTTAATACCACACTCATTATTATTATTATTATTAATATTATCTATATTATTATTATTTATATTTTGACCCCTAAACTTTTAATAATTATATTATTTTACAAAATTACACATAATAATATATAATAAATTATAAATATTTTCCGAATTGAGATTAAATAATATTAGTATAAATTCTACAGAATAATTAAAAATCTGAGTTATTACAATAACAATTGAAAAATGCAAGTAAAAGGTAATGTAAATGAAAATTATAATAAAAACATTGATTTGTAAATAAATATTAATTTTTATTTTTAAAAAATACAAATAATATTGTGGATCATTGTTTATGTAGAGCCTTTTACTATGCTTCTCCTTGCACATGAATTGAGAGTGGTAAAGTTTAATATACCCAAATAATAACAAATCAATAATACCAAATATCACCTCAAAGCACCTCAATACTCTCTTAATGTTCAAAACTTCCTCCATGCCACCTTCACAAAAAATGATAGTATCATCTGCAAATTGAGGACGTGAAATACCCAACCGATCAGAGCCAACTGAAGCACCCTTAATCAGGCCCTTCTCTATTGCCCTTTCCAACAAGAGATTAAGACCTTCAGCTGCAACAATGAACAAAAATGGAGATAGAGGGTCACCTTGCCTTAACCCCTTCTGTGGTTGAAACTCCTCAGTGGGTGCACCATTGACTAATATAGACACCATAACTGTTGTAATGCAAGTTTTCAACCACCTAATCCACCTTGCGCCAAAACCAAAAATACCCAACATTGATAGCAAAAATTTTCAGTTTAATGAGTCATAGGCTTTCTCAAAATCCAACTTTAGGATGATGCCTTTCTTCTTAGCTCTATGCCACCTATCTACAACTTCATTAGCTATCAACACACCATCTAGAATGTGCCTACCATTGACAAATGCTGACTGTGCCTCACTAATCCCAGCTAGGAGCACCTGTTTCATTCTTTTGGACAACACCTTTTGTTGCTCATCTGATAGAGGGGGCAGTTGGCAGTTCATCTAGTTTGTTTCTGCAGGAATTTGCTGATGCATTAGCTCTGAGTTGCTTGAGCAGTTTACTGGGAGAGGAGTCAATGTTGCTTTGGCTATATGGTTGGTTGGTTTTATTTTTGTGTTTGGTTTTGTTTCTCTTTTTTGGATTGGTTTCTCGCCAATCTGTGGGTTGAGTGCTAGCAGATAATTGTGCTTTCTCCTTGGTGTCAACCTAATTAGGATTGTAGAGTGTTAGCTATGATGTTTTTTGCACTTCCCTCCTTTATTGATGTATTTTGTTCTTGTTTTGATCATCCCATCAATAAAGCTTCTCTTTTCTTTGCTGATCCAAAAAAAAAAAAAATACTTCCAAAAAATAGAAAGTGTGAATGATATTCATTTAGGAATTGATTCACACAGGACCAAATTTGAAGCTACAGCACAGAACAGATATTATACTTTGAGAATTGAAGACTTTTGTGGTGGGCTACATATGTTTTTGTCCATAACAAAGAGAAGAATTGAAATGGATCCTCACACTGGTTTGGCAGGATATGATAGCCACGGTCAGCTTTATTTATAAATTTAGAATAAGTGAATCTTACACTGATTTGTAAATAAAAATTTATTTTATATTTATATTTATATTTTAAAAATATAAATAATATTGTGGCTCATTGCTTATGTAGAGCTTTTTACTATGATTATCCTCTGACATGAATTGCAGATGTTCCTCCTTCATTGGTGCAATTTGACTAGAAGAATGGTGCAGCGAACAATATGAAATAACTACACAAGAATATATTAATTAGATATAATATTAATTACGTCCCACTCAAATGATGGAACTTACATAAAATTTTTGTATCTTAATTTATTTATTTTTGATCGGTTAAAAAGAAATTTTATTGATGGAATAAACAAGTACAATGTACAAGGCAAATTACATCAATAAAAAAAAAGAAGTGCAAAAGTATTACAATGAGCTAAATCATCCTAACTAGGTCGGCACCAAAAAATTCATCTTATCATTTGCTTGCACCCTCAGAATTGGTGAGAGAGCAATGAAAATACAGACCAACCAGCACAGCAACAGTCCGGACAGACCAGGGCAAAACAACAGTCTGCACAGACCAGAGCAGTCCAGCAGCAGCCAATCATCTGAGACAGACCAACCAGACACCTAAGGCAAAATAAGACCTCAGAAGAGCAGACAACCAGACACCTAAGACAACCAGACCTCAGCAGAGTAGCAGGCTAAAACACCACAGAAGACAGAGCAGATATTCAGTATATTTTTTTGATAGATTTGTTAGTGTCTATGATGTTACTATTTTCTTTGAGGCCTAATATAAGTAAATAGTTTTTTTTTTTTTTTGAAATACACATAAAATATGAAATACAAAACAAAAATGGTCATAGATAAAAAAAGAATAAGAAAAAATTGTATACCTAAAGAATGAAATAGCCTATTTAAAGGATACAATAAACTAAATATAAACTAACTTCCAAATTATCTTATAAAGAAAGTTAAAAAAAAAACAATGAGTTTCATCGTTTCATGAATACAATATTTATAGGAAAAGGAAGACATGAATGACTTAGAAAAAGTATAATATATGATAGTTAGGGTTTTTGGGTAGGAGAAAGAATTAGTTAGGGAAAAAGTATACGAGAATAATTTTTTTCATTTTTCTTTTTCTAAATTATAAATCATGAAATCATTATAAAAAATAATAAATTATGAGATTTTCTTTGAAAAATTATATATAGTATAAATATGCTTAAATTTATTTGGCAATAAAATTGTGTTTAATTATGGAATAGAGAGAGAGAGAGAGAGAGAGAGAGAATCTAGATATAAGGTTTAATTTTTATTTTATGTTAGGTTTAATTTTAGATTTATATAGATCATCCAGTTATGAAAGATATTAATAGTATACATTTTATGGAATGTGAGAGAATTTTCTTTTCATTAGATTTATTTTAGGAGAAAGAAAATTGTATGAGATTTATATTATTTTTAAATAAAAGCTTGGTTTATTTTGAAAGGGAGAGGGGGGTTGAGAATTGTGTGCTTTTTTCTTTATTTCTTTTCTTCTTTTTTATTTTTATTTTTTTTTATAGGTATTGACTAACAACATATTTGCATTAAATAATTTTGAAGGTTTATATTTATGTCCTTGGAATAGCCAATAAATGTTTTAATTTTTTTTATAAAAATCAAAAATTCAAAAAATTAGATTTAAGGTTTTGAAACACTTAGAGCCTCTAAACAAGTCACTTTGGTATAATATATAGTATAGATAGATAGATTATGAGATTTAGGAATGAGATAAATATTAGGGGGAAGATTTAAGAACTTGTAATTCAATTTTTATTTATTTTTATTTTTTTAAATCTATTGTTGCTTTATTGGCCAATAGCGTTATTCTAAAATATTTTTAAAATTACGAAATTAGCATTTTTTGGTTGTTATGTTTTTTTTAATTATTATTTTAATCTATAATTACTTTGTCAGGCAATAGTACTACTTTTAAAAAAATTTTAAATTACAAAAATTAGCAATTGTGGTTTTACGTTTTTTTTTATATATAATTACTTCGTTATAAGATGAGAATTGTGTTTCTTTTTTAATGTATAATATTTTTTTAATGTAAATATTAAGGGAGAGATTTTAAGAACCTGTAATTCAAAATTTTTGGTGATTTTTTGGTTTTTTTTTCTTTAATCTATAATTACTTTGTTAGCCAATAGAATTATTTTCAAATATTTTTAAAATCACAATAATAAGCAATTATGAAATGAGACTTTAGAGCTCTTACAAACCTTCTCATTAAAAACTCTCTTTTCCTTATATAATATATATAAATATAGATTTGTCACAATACAATGAACGCTAACAAATGCACCAATGTTAAAGTAAAAATTAAGATAGCGTGGAGTAAAGTTTTTTAAATATGATTTGAGAATATGAGTTATATTTTGAGTTTGTGAATTTTAGAATTATGATTTGAATGTAGAAAATTTGTTTGATGAATGAGTTTTGAATTAAGTGAGAAATTTTTGATGTGACATATGATATCTGATACAAAAACTTACAACTCATAATTAAACACGCAATTCAAAAATTTATTAAAAGCTCATAAAAATTTAAAAAAAATTCAAAAATATTGTTTTATTAAAAATATAAAAAAAAATCGCATTGTTCAGGTCAACTGGCCGGACGTCTGGGAGACAACCAGTAGACCAAATTTCAAAATTTAAAAACCCGCCTGAAACGAGTTTTCAAAAAGAGGGGTGAAATTAATTTTTCAAAACTCAAATCAAACACCATACTAGAATGTAAGGGTAAAACTACAATTCCAAAATCCTTCCAAACACAGCCTACTACTTTAGAAAACAAAACAAGTTTTGCTGATGTAGAACCGTCGATGTTTAGTTTGATGGGCTATTGACTTTGGATTCATTTTTATTTGTCACAATACAATCAACACTAACAAATGCACCAATAATATAACCAGATACAAATGCACTAACAAATGAATCGGAAAAAAAAAAAACAAAAAAACAAATGCACCAATGAATATATCAACTAGATATAACATTAATTACGTCCCACTCAAATGATAGAACTTACATAAAATTTTTGTATCTTTTTTGATATATTTGTTAGTGTCTATGATGTAACTATATTCTTTGAGGCCTAATTTAAGTAAATAGTTTTCTTTTTTTGGGAGGGGGTGTTAGTATAAAAATCAGGATTGTCATATTTTTTGAGACTCTAAATTTCAATACAAATTTAGAACTTTAGGCGCATTGCCCACCTATGCCTAACGCTGGTCCCATCCACTATTATTTTCAATATTCACTTGCATATGGATCAACCAACACAAGTGTGAATATATTTGGGGGGATTTTGACTTCTAATGCCTCGTTCAACAAAATGTTTACATTTGATTAAAAAAAACGGGGGCTTGGAAGTGGTTAAATGTATCATTTACCGATAGTCAAATTTTGGTAGACACTCAACAAAGCAAAATCAATCGGACTAGGAGGTGAATATGGCCATCCAAAATAGGCCAAGTTCGGGAAGTTTAGAATAAGTGTACTTTTTGACTTTTCTTGTATTATGTGTAGAAAAAGTAGAGAGGAGATGTTGATTGATGTGACCCAAAAAATATAAAAAGATGAAATAAGTACACTTATATTGGGATGCCAAACTTGGCCTAAATACTTATGTTGTTTTTTCCAGTTCTTAGTTCTTACTAAAGTAAAATTAATCCAGCACATTCTCCCATTAGGTCAGTTAATGATTTCTAATTATATATTATATTTTCCTATTTTATAAATAATAATATAAGTGTGAATATATATATATATATATATTTTCTTTCTATAATTGATTTTCACTGTCCACGCAACATGTATACTAATTGAGTAATACTAGGGATAATAAAAATATCATGACATACTTTACGAAAATTATTTATCCTTTGAATTTTCTTTTTCTTTTTTTTTCTAATCAATAAAATGAAAAAAAATAAAATGTTGTAATTCTAAGGGATTTTGGTTTGCCAATCGATTTTAATCCTAAAGATGGGTTCCATTAGTTACTTCTTGGTCCTTGCAAATCCATTTCAGTTAGTTTTCTTTGTTTTTGTTTTTGTTTTTTTTTTTTTTTAAAATTCCTGAACATGAAGTTTCTCACTTGGTTTTTGATTCTTGGATTATTCATCAAAAGGTAACTATTTACGCAACCAGATTAATATTTCATTATACCAAATTTCTTATTGCCCCATATCAAACAAAGTTCGTTTTTCCCATTTTTTATTGATGTACTTACCATCTGTTTCATCAATAAAGTTCTTTCTTCACTGATCCAAAAAAAAAAAAAAAAGAAATTTAAAATTTTGACTCTCTCTCCTTCCACTAATCATAATACCAAACATACCCTCCTCTCTTGCACAACTTTCCAAACCCTAACTCTTCCAACCACCTTCTCGGTTATTCTTGCCCCATCTCCTAAACCATCTTTGCCCGACTCCGGCCTCCCACCCCCAGCTTCTCCCCTACCGACGACCCCCCCTTCCCTTTCCCTCTCACTTCCGGATGGTTGACGGAGGAACAAGAGAAAGAAAAGTAAATGGTGAGGTGTCACTGTTTAATTGGCTGAGGCTCTTTTTATTTTTAAATTTTTTTTTATAGATATACATACACAAATATATTCAATAATGGCATGCACAAAGCTATGGATCTAATGATAGGATAATATATGATCAAAAAATTAAAGAGATGATATTATAATAATATCATATACTATATATTCTCTAACAAATGCAACCCATCATGGCTGAAAGAGTGGTACATTGAAAGTACAGACTGCTTGAGAGTAATCGAACAACCTCAACATAACTAGCTTGAAAGTAGAAACAAAAACAAACCCAAAAAAAGAAAAACGAGAAAACATCAAGCCAGGTCATTGATGATGAGTTATTGAAAGGACAACAACCTGATGGACCGGGAGGCGAGACTCGTGGAATTTCACTGAACAAAAACCATCTGCAAAATCAAACATGGCGGCAGCCATTGCCCGGTGGACCCGGAACGTAAGTACAACTGGATGGACCGGGAGGCGAGACTGGATCTTTCATTGTTCTATAACCCAACAGAGGTTTTGCAGTAGCGACTATGATCAATATTATGATCATTATTGCATAGACCCTGCTAACATATGCTCTTGAAACATTCATTTTTGCTGCCACAGAGAGAGAGAGAGAGAGAGAGAGAGAGTTTACAAGAGGCGGAGAAAAGGTGAAGGCCGGTGGTGCAGAGAAGGGGTTTGGTGGAGTCCAGATCATCTGCTGACTCAATGCTCAATGCCCAATGCCCGCTTATGTAATTTTATCATTAAATTATTTAAGTTTTTATAAATTTATATGAATGATTTCATAAAAATACATAAACTAAATATAAATTTATTTTGTAAGTTTGTAAAAATTTATGTAATTTAATAATAGAGTTACATATAATGTGCATTACACATTGAAATTTTTTTCTTGAAAATTAGTTATTTTATTCATTTAGGAGATATGTATTCAACTCTCTATTCTTCATATTTACCAAAAAAGTTAAATAATCTAGTTTTAAAAATAAATAAAAATATAAATATAAATATAAATTCCAAAACTTCGTAATATCACCCTAGGAAGCAAAATTAGATTCCTAATTCTATAATATTTAATTGTGAAAATTGTTTTAATTTATTAAAAGGAAGTATAAAAAAATAGACAAAATTAAAATTAAAATAATTTTTGAAAACTAGTTGATTGGATCAGCTAATCCCATTTTGTGTAAGGTGGATGTTATTGTCATAATTTCCTAGCTTTAGTTCTTCAAAACTTACCAAAATAAAAATCAAAATAAAACTTTTATATAATAACTATAATACATTGTAAATATCATATATTCACAATAATAATATTACAAAAGCAATTCAAAATTATTGAATTATATGTACTACAAAACTTAGGAACATTAATATACTATCAATTCAATAAAGTTAAAGAGAACAAAACTATGCAAATTTTAATCGATTGAAAAAAAAAAAAAAAAAAAGACAAAATAACTCTTCACATGAGAAGAACCAAAAAATATATATCTTGTAAACATTTAATAATTTCATGCTTAAAAAGAATGGTGATTCTTGATTAAATTATAATTTTTTATTAAAAAAAAAAGAGTAATGATGTACGAAGTAAAATTTTCATATCAAACGATATGACTTTTTATTGTCGTTTCATTTTCAATCAAAACATTTTCCATTATCGTCATAATTTTTAAAATATCATTAGAACATTAATTGTACAAACTTTTTTGATTTGAAATAATTTTCTTTTTTAAAAAAAAACCACCGATACATTTGTTTTTTTTAACAATTGTAGTGATGTGAATTTATAAAAGTTTATAAAATTATGTAATGTTATTTTAAGGTTTAGTAGATTCAATTCAAACATGTCCAGCTGTAGACACCTCATTTTTGACCGACCATAAGACTCAAACGTTATTGATTGAGCGCTTGGTGATTTTGCATATTGTGCTAGTTCTGAAGTTGCGGAGTCTCGGCCGCGAGCCTTACCTCCGGACTCTTTTGTGCTTTACCTCGGTTTGCAAACCAGGCCCTGTTTTCTTTGTTTTCTCTTCTCGAAGGGAGGGAGAGGTCTCGTAGATCATCTCTCAGTGGCCGTAGACTACATTTTGTGGTCGTAGGCCATTTTTCTTGTTTGGAGCCCGGTTCCCGGTTTTCGGAGCCGTCGGCCGTGTGCCTCGGTTCGGGACCGCTTAACCACCTCCGTTCGCTCCGATTTTTGGCACACATCTTGTTTCCTCTCTTTCGAGGGACACTGTGGCCCGAGAGACCAACTTCGTGGTCGAACGCCACCTCCGGTGCTTAATTGTCAGTTTTCGGGGCCCTAGACTGCGCGTTTTGACCCCCGAACCTTCGTTTTGCATTGGTTTGGGTTCATTTTTGGCATAGACCTTATTTTCATTGTTAGAAAGGTTGTAGGAAGGTGGGAGGCCAGAAATTGTTCTGAAAACCAGTTTTATTTCTTCATCGCCCGTTTTCCTCACTAAAAACTGGTTTTTCCCACTCCCAGGCCACTTTTTCTGACTTTCCACCACATCATTGTGTTGTACACACCTAGGAGGCCACCAATATGGGTAGGCCGGTCAGCAATTGTCCTTGACCCTTTTGAACCCCTTTAAAAAGCTAGTTTTTCTCTCTCCTAGTTCACATTTTTTGGGTTTTGACCATACAGATGTGTTGCATTCATCTGGGAGGCCACCTTTTTGAGGTGGCCGACCAGTAATTTGTTTGACCCCTTTGACCCCTGGTCGGCCGGCCAGGGGAGGTGGCCGGCCAGCCACCTGAACCTTTCGAACTTGGCCGGCCATTTTTGTCCCTGCTAGTGCATTCCAGCTATGCCAGCTGTTTTGCACCAGACCCCCTGCCCGAGGGTCTGCCTTTTTGGGGGGAAATTTGAATTGGTTTTTTCCCCATTTTCTTTCACTCCTCTCCCTCTATATAACTAACCCCCCACCTCCATGTACAAGGGTTAGAAAAACCAGCAAGAGCATATATGCATACATCTCCATATATCTCTCTCTTTTGTGCTAAAAGTCTACATTTTCTTGCATATTTACCCTACACCTCATAGCCTACCACCTCCATCACTCATTCCAGCACCTTGGAGGCCATTTGCAGAGGCTGAAAGCTCAGAATCTTGGACCAGAAGCTGCTGGAAACCTGCTCTTCAAGGGTGAGTCCCTATTTCCCTTTTTCTTGCTTTATTTTGCATGATATCTTAGCTCATTTTGCTTACATTTTTGGGCTTCAACCTGAACTGAAAATAATCTTATTTTGAGCTCATCTTCATGTTTGATCAAGAATATTTTTCTGTTTGAGGTCTTCTACCCACCCTTTGTGCTTTATCCCTCCTTTTGGCCCTTATCTTGTATGATATATTAGCCTTGTTTGTGAGCATTTCTGGGCTTCGAGCCAAACTGTAAAGTGTCTTATTTTGAGGCCCTCTTCAACTTTATTGAAGGGCTCTCTGCTATTTGAGGCCATCTACTACCTCTTGCCCTCTATCTCTCTTTTAGGGCTATTTTTGCATCGTGTTTTAGCCTTACTTGTAGACATTTTTGAGGTTTGTCATAAACTAAAAAAGATCTTTTTTTAATCTCCTCTTCAAGTTTGTTTGAGGTCCCATTTCTGTTTGGGGTCATCTTCCCCCTGTGCATGCTTTATCTCTCCATGATTAGGGTTATGCATTAGAGTACTTGCATTGGCCTTGTTTTGGCCTCTTAGCCACTGAAATCTAGTGGATTTTCAGTGGCTTTGATGAGGTTTTGAGCTTTGAAACATAGAGGGGTGACCCTCTCACCCCTCATTCTCTTTGCTAGCATGTTTGGCCTTCCAAAGGGACTCTATTTTGCATGCATCGAAGTTACTGTTTAGACCTCATTCTGTGAGTTTTGAGGTCTTCCTTGGCTCTATCCAAGGCCCTTTTGGCCAAATTTTATGTCTATAATGCATGTGTAGAGCAATCCCATCCAAGGCCTTTCAAATGGGCCTTTCTTTGCATGTTTCCTAGATCCATTTCAGGGCCAATTTGGTGAGTTTTAGGGCTGTCAGAGTTCATTTCCAGAGGTGGTTTTTCTATGCTTCATGTCTATCTTGTATGTGCTTAGTAACTCCTTGCATGGCCCTCCAAAGGAGCTCATCATCTTTGCACATGTTGGCTGCATTTCAGTGATTATTTGGGCATATTTTCATATATTTTGTTCACTGATTTTTGCTGGTTTGATGAGATCTCACATGCTTCACATACATGCTATGTAAACCATGTTTGCTAGTCAAAGTTGCATGCTATTTTAGTCCATCATGCTAGCATCTTTTGGTCATGCTTTGAACTAGAAATGTTCATGTTTTGGGACTGCCTTGACTCTGTCTTTGTGCTTCATGGTCAAATAATGCATGCTTTGTATAACTATAAGTCAATACATGTGCCTAGTTTTGAGTTTCGGGGCTCGTCTCATGCATCGGGTGTCATATATCCATGATTCGGGACCATTTTGCATCATGTTTCAGTGCTGGAATTTGCATGTCTGTATGCCACATTTCATGCCTTGCCATGCCTTGTTAGAGTTGCATGTTGTGCCTTAGATTCGGTCCTCGGTTTGCGTACATGTGTGCACGCATTTCGGTAGTCTCATTTTCATCTTATGGCTACTGATGTGAGTGTGGCTGAGGTCCACTCATGTTGGTGTAAGTCCATTATGCATTATGTATGCCATTTCATTTCATAGCATTGCGTATGCTAGGTTGTATGTTAGAGTATTGTGTATGCCTTGTCACATCGTACATTGTGTATGCCATTTCATAGCATTGCGTATGCTAGGTTGCATGTTAGGATTGCATTCATGCATGTCATGCATATTGCATTGTGCTTGGGATAGGAGTTAGCCCAAGCACGGGAAACGAGGGACGTTTCGTACTCCGAGCGACGGAACGTGTCTCAATTCCCGGTCGCCGACACTCCGAATTATCCATGATGGAGTCTAGGTCTTGTTGTGTTTTCATGTGCATTCATTTCATATTGAGTCGTGCAATTCGACTCCTCGACCATCATGCATCAATATGCGTGATTGGTGGCACGAGGATCAAGGACTACACTCCCTGAAGAGTAGTCATGCACACATTTGTGAAAATACTTTGCCATGCCCCTTTGTTGCTCTCTGTTGCAGCAAACTAGAAACCGGCAGTCTTTTGGAGCTTCGTGTAATATTCCAGGCTTAATTGTAAAAAGAGGCTAATTGGGGCATCGCAATGAATTTCCGCGCAAGGCAACTCGAGCATGCATCATTCATCATTCGGAACAGAGCTGAGGCGGTCTATAGATTTGCGTGCTAGTTTACTGCTTTCTTAGTTAAATCTGTTAATTAATTAGAGTTTTGTACTTATTCGGACTGTAATTATTCATTTGGGACTGTATTATTTATTCGGACCCTCCGAGCGAGGGCACAATTGTAATAAGTGTGCGTATGTGTGATGTATGTCTTCCAACCCCACGTCTTTCTCCCTTTTATTTACCAGCTTATGACGATTAGAATAGGGCATGTTTCAATTAGCATACAGTATGATAGCATGTTTGCATTCATTCATCTGTTTTACATGCATCGGGCTCAGCGCATCATAACTCACTGCATTATATTTCAATTCCAAGTTGAATACTTGCTAGCTGTAACATCCCATAGGCTATGTTTAGAATAGCCAAGCCTATCTTAGTTGCATTTTGCATGTGTTGCATTAGGCATTTCTATATAATTAGGATCATGCATAGGTTTCTAACATAGCTTCTGTTTTGGCTTGGAGTACTCGGTAAGTTTTATGCTTTAGCATCCTTGGATGCGTGTGAGTGACTGCCATGATAGCATGCTTTACCATGAGGCTATGTGCTTATGTGATATAACTGCCTGAATGCATGTGAGTGAAGGTTGAGTTATTTGGATTGGAACAAATCATCAACTGTGAGTTTTAAGCCCACTAGATAGTGGCAAAACCATCTTTTCTAAGCCCACCCGAGGGTGGCAAAATCTGCATTTTAAGCCTACTTGCGAGTAGCAAACCATCTTTCAAAAACAAACATGAAATGTTTTGTTCTAATTCAGGCGACCCGGTCTATACTTGTATGCTGTGCGCATCACATAGTAAATCTAGGCTAATAACCGGAATAAGAACGCATAATGTTTTCAAAACTAGATATCATGGTTAGTAGAGGCCGATCTTTGATCGAGCGAGCGGGGGTGCTCACGAAGTGACCTTCCTCAATCGTACCCAAGTTCCCGAGCCGAGGCAACTTTGGTGATGATGGACACGTGGCCTTAGGCAAACGAGTCAGGGTTTCCTAAATTTCCCCAAAAATAAAATATTTAGGTGGCGACTCTGTATCTGGCAAAGCAGTCCATGTTTGGCACTTCTTTTCAAAAAATCTGTTTTCTCAAAACGATTTGCCTGATTTGGACTCTTTGGTTCAAATTAAGAACCGTGACATTAAGTCCTGAACTATAGTGAGCGAAAATGAATAGAACGGGACTCATCCTCCCGGGGCGTTCGGGGACGTCTACACCAGCCTTGAGGAACCTCAGCGTTGGGCCTCTAATTTTGGGGTAAAAATAAAGATCTCAAATTCTTTTATCCATTATAGTAGGGGGATTTTATTTGCATTCAAAAAATCATTAATGCCTAATTTCTCAATACATTTTATTAAATTATTTAGAATAGCTGTTATTTACCCCTACCTCTTTACTTTGACCCCCTCACTTTTTTGAACTCCCATCCTACAAAATGAAACACTTTTATTTTCTCTTTAAACTCTCACCTTAATTCCAACTATACATTCCCAATCCAAATCCTAACGTACTCCCAATCACCCCTTTTGGTACCACTCAGGCAATCCACCTCTGACAGCCGCCCCCAATCCCTTCCTGTCGACGACCACCCTTCGATTGTTATGAGTGCGACCTCCCTTCCCTCTCTTCTTCTTCTTCTTCTTCTCTCTCTAACCTAGTTTCTCATATCCGAACAAGGCAAGTTTCTCCTCTCTCTCTCTCTCTCTCTCTCTCTCTCTCTCTCTCAGCAATAGAAGAAGGCAAAGTGGTTGGGACGAAACTAGGTCATGGCGGAGGGAAAGGCTCACGATGGTCTGAAAACCCTAAGTTTTTATCCCTCTCTCTCTCTCTCTTCCTTTTTCTTTCACGATGGCTAGGGTTTACTGTCGACTACGACGAACAAGGTGAAGAAAGCCTTTGGGTTAAAGAAGAATAGTCCAAATTCGGCAGCTTCCCTCTTTCCTTTCCTTCATCAATTCCAAACCCAGATTCAAGAGAGAGAGAAGAAAAAGAGAAAAAAGAAGAAGAAGGGCTATTGGTGAGGATGAAGATGGAAGTGGTGGCTATCGGCGAGAGCGGAAGTGGTGGTGGTGGGTTGGTCGTTGAATGGTGGGTTAGTTGTCCGAGGCTGTTGGCGGGAGTAGAAGTGATGTTGAGATTAGGGTTAGGATTAGACTTTGGAGGATAGGGATGATGACAAAATTGAAATTTGATGTTACAACAAAATTGTAATAAAATAAAATTAAAAAAAATGGGGGGTCCAAAGAAAAAAGATAGGTACATTTAGCAACCCTCATTATTTAGGATTATAATTTACTCTCAATAGAGCTTATATTTATTTTTTTCTTTTCTAAATTACCTTTCAAAATACACTCAAATAATAAATAAATTAAAAACACCAAATTACATCAATTTGAAAACACCCCTCAACCCTTTCTTTATTAAGGAAGTTTTGACCTTGTTGGATTCTACAGCCACATCAATGATGGTCCTCCCATTGAGGCCAAGTCTAGAATCTGTCCCATTTGTGCAAAAAAGGTAGGGTGGGGGGATCAATATATATGTATATTTTGAAACAGCCAAAGAGAAATTTTATTGATAATGATCAAGCAAATACATTAACAATTATCAATAAAAAGACAAAGAGCATTAGCTAACACCATCCACAGTTGGTAAGACACCAACCCAAGGGATAACACAATACAGTTCAACCCAATGAAGGAAATCTACTCCCCAAACTCGATATTAGCAATCCAGAACAAATCTATATCAGTAGTAAAGAGCTCTATATCGGTAGCCCATAACAAATCTACTCTCCAAACTCCATCTTATTTGTCTCAGATTGGTCAAGAAGTCTTGTATAGTGAAATGAAAGTCCTTGAATCTTTGGCTTAGCCACAGTGCAACTCTAATCTTAATCAAATCACACAGATCCTCCAACTGAGGTGTAGCATATTCAAAAATGCACTCATTTCTAAGCTTCCATAGTGACTATAGGATAGCCAAGGGAATGACCTTCCATATCAATTGGGTGGGGATCAATATGGCTGTGTGGACATAATCACACGACATGTATATCAATAATTTGATGTTTACTGCTCTTTGTTGTTTCTTTGAGTCGATACTTTACCATCTATAGTACTTGCTTTTCGTTAATGGAACAATAACCATTCTCATAATACACTAATTCGCACTGACAATCTACAGGAAAAATAAAATATGCCTATAGACTGTCATCATCATCTAACCTCCGATCATACACATTTACTCTGACTAACCCACTTGCATTGGGCGCACAAAAGGGGAAATATTTTATTAATATTTTATCAACCTTAATACTCTTTTATTTATATCTCAACCTCAACTAAGAAAATGAATTAGGCAACGTAAGTTCAATACAGCTGAAATCACTTGTTGAAACACCTTTAACAACACCAGTTTTTATATCGTCAACCTCCATCCACCTGAACATTAAAAATAAAATTGCTTATAAAAAAAACAATTCTAAACAGTTTTAAAAATACATTTGACTCGTTAACATAATTTTGTATTCTTTTCCGTTAACAGTAGCAGCCACTAAATATATCGCATCCTTCTGAATACTCCCCACATTTCCCAACAACGTATCTTTGTAGTCTGTCCATAGATTAACTGGGCAGAACCAATCCACAACCTCTATTCCATGTCAAACATACTCTTTGTCCTTACTACCAATGAGTTTGAATCTTATTTTCTTCAGCATGCGAAACCAATCGGACTAATCAGGATCAACAATCTAAGTCTCAAGATTACCCTTACCAATCCCAATAAATATCTTGTCAGGTGTAGAGACAGAATCTGACAGACTATTATCACTTATGATGAAAAATAGAACGTGATACATCATAGTTTCTTCTTTGACATCTTGTCCCAATTGAACATTCCTAATTATTTTTATACTCTTAACCACAATTTTGTCTGATTAATGATCATACCTATTATTTCCCAACTCAATTCCATTTAGCAATCTTGTCACACCTCTGTTGTCAAATGTAACGTCCCTTAATTGTTTATCATACAGTTGTAAATTCCTTAATCCCCTCTTATTCTTTTTAATGTATGAAAGAATATTCTGCACATACCGTCTACAAACATACGCCGCTCTAAAAGGTGCACGACCACAATAACTACGCTTATATCCACTGACTGTCGATGTTTTTGACCTCCAGTATGCCATAGGAGTCCAATACTGGCTGCTTACTACTCTTTCCATTTTTTAAAAAACATTCAAACTCTTTTATCCTAACACTTTTACAGGTTCTGTTACCTTCTGTTGAGGCACCTTAACTTTGATATTTTTTCCCTATGTTCCTCATACCCACAAACAAACTTCGCCGGAGCTGACAACCATATCTCTTCCCAAAGTCTTATTTGCCACATCAAAAAACGATCTACATACATTTGAATGAACTGCTCGTAATTCTCGGGATACTCATCTAAGGAGTACAACATTGTATACCAAAACAATCAACAACAAAGAAAGACAAAAAATGAGGGACGAAATAAGGTACCAGAAAACGAAGTCACCACAATAGCTATCCCATGTTTTCTGGTACCAAACACACACATTTTTCCACCTTTGCTTTATGTCACTCGGTTTGTTTTTATCTTTACTTTACAACCACGCATACCATTATACACGTGACATGTGTAAACCACTACCCTGTAAGGAATCAAAAGTACTCACACCTGGCCTGGGTGTAACTTCCTTTACACTACAACCATACACGTGTCCAAGATCCATTAATGGACAATTAGAATTTTTTTAAGGAAAAATGAAAAAGAAAAAGTATCGTGTATTCAGTATATATAAAATTCTATGATGTCTTATTGATGTTTTGAGGGTAGTTTCAGGGTTAAGCAATAAAGTGTGTATTCAAAGTAGTCTTGTTGTAGATTTGAGTTTTGGAGTGAGAAAGAAAATAAAGAGACATAATTGAAACCTTAGAAGAAAGTTGAATATGAAAAATACATAAAATTGGTTAGGGTGTACCTAAGGATGTAAGAAAAATCAAAAAAATCGACAAAACCAATTGAACCAAATCAAATAGGGTATATTTGATCCCTTTTTTTTTTTTTTTTTTTAATAAGATTTAGCCTGTGTGGTTTGTAAATTTGATTTTTTTTCGATTTTTGATTCGATATCGGTTCAAGCACCTTGTGCACTAAGCTAAATCAAAACCGATCGCTTCAACATATAACATATTTAGAATACATATATATATATATATATAATCTAATAATATAATGATATTAAAAATTATAATAAATTATTAACCTTAATTAATTAACCTTATCGTCTTTATAACCTAAGTTTGTAAACTGTTATTATATACAATTTTAATTCTAACATATTAGTATTTTTTAACTTTTATTTTTGTTAATCTAGGAATTGAAAAGTATTTATTAAATGGATGGATTGGATATATTTGAAATGGTGCACAAATAACTAATTTAATATTTTTATATAGATTAGTAATTATATTTAAAAGTGGTTCGGTTCAGTTCAGTTCGGTGTGGTATAATGGGAGAAGTGCTCTATATTGGTGTTCAAAATAATAAAATCGACATTATCGGTTTGGTAAAAGTTTTTACCTAAATACCAACCGTACCGAACTGATTACATCCCTAGGGTACCATTAGAAAAAAAAAAAAAAAAAAAAAAAAAAAAATCCCTAGGGTACCATTAGAAAAAAAAAAAAAAAAAAAAAAAAAAAAAAAAAAAAAAAAAAAATTTAGGGTTTAATGTGTATCTTTATTATTAATAAATTGACATAGAGTATAATAAAATTTCAAATTTTTAATTGAGCATATTGAATTATTATTTGGGTACAAATAGAATCACCTATTATAGTAATATTTAGTTCTAATAGGGCCCATCACAATTCAAACATAAGCCCAATCTAAATATATATATATATATATAAAACCAATCTATCTTAGGGGCTAAAAAGTCGGGGTTAGTTTGAAATTATATAAAATGTTGGGTTGAATCTAAAAAAAATAATAATAATAATGAAGAAGAAGAGAGTTACGGTAATCATGGATCCATTCAACCTGACCGAACCAACCAACCCGATTGATTTTGGACAGATGTGTGTCTTTTAACCGACGGATGCAGATGAAATATTTTAAAATTCATGGATACGATTTGGATGGCAGATCAACCATCCCGCACCCACATGAACCCGATCCGCCAATAGATGAAGTTCAAAAAAAAAAAATAAATAAATAAATTGCTAACAATTAACAAAATAGAGTAGAAATAATAAAATATATATTTTTGTGAAAATAGAAAACAATAACTTAAAAATATGCATGTGTGGTGTCATGACTTATTATAGATAAATAATATAATTTTTTACAGATTAATAGTTATTAGAAATTGTAAAAGTTATAAATTATAATTCAAAAAAATATCCAAAGTTTATAAAATCTAAACCGTCAAACTGATCGATTCATCTACCAATTCGCACAACCCTCTCAATTCGCATCGACCAAATCGGTAGACGAATATAGATACCAAATAAAATGTCACCCGATCTAACCTAATCATTCCTAAAATTCCAGATAACTTGTTCAGAGAGCTACAGAAAAGAGCGACCAACAAGCAGCAATCATTAACCCTACTCTTTTTTTTTTTATTCGAAGATTGTAAAATGTTAACTTGTTGATAAAATTGAAGGGCTAGGTTTTCCTCCAGTCTATAATCAGACTGGAGGGTAACTGTTGGGTACGTGGGGGTCCATCACAAATTCCATTTCGATAATCCGAACCGTTAATATGTAAAACTCGTTGAGTACTATATATCTGTAAAAAATCACATTGATCGGATATTGAAAGTTACGTGATCAAATCAATTTTGTATTAAAAAAAAAAATAGACGGTGAAAAAATAAATGGTTGGCAGAAAACTGATTTGATCACATAGCTATCGATATATAATCAACATGATTTTTTACAAATATATAATATTCGACAAGTTCTACACATTGAACGGTTCAGATTATCGAAACGGGAGCCGTGATAGGCTCCCATGGGCCCAACAGTATCTTTCAATCCGTGATCAGACTAGAGAGAAGCCATTGCCAAAATAAATTATAACTAAAAAGGTCGTCACTATTTCATCAGTTCAAACTCTTTACATTTCCCTCGCCACGGCCTAAGGTGTGATTACCAAACCACTAGAACACTGGTGAGTCCTTAGTTTTTATTTAATTTTTATGTCCTAATTTCTGTCCTAATTGGTTTTTTTGGCTAAATTGGTGTGCCCTAGTCTATGTAATTTCTGTTTAGATTTTGGTTCAATTTTATGTGCCCTAATTTTTATTTTAGGTTTAACCAACCAACATCTCTTTACCAAAATGGAAAACGAGAGCAGGTGTGATCTTGAAAAGAAGTAAGAAAAAGAAAGACAAAAAAAAAAAAAACAAGTGCTGTATTGGCACCAAACACGATTCTTCAGTGCAAGATATGGATGAGCCAAAAAAGAAGTGCTGTATTGGCACCAAACAGGTTTTGTGGTCTTCTTTTGGCTTTACATCTGAAAAGGTGTTTTTAAAATATTTTTCACTAATTTTTCATTTGTCTCACAAGTTTTTTACATAGTCTAAAAAATTTTACTTTGTTTGTGAGATTATGTAAGGCCTCTTTTGGCAATTCAATAAAATGTCACCTTTTTTTCTTTTTTTTTTTTCTTTTTTTTTTTTTTTTTTGATTTTTTTTATAAAAAAATTATGTTAAAATTTTTTACCTTTCCGTCTATCTTGTCAAGTCGAGACAAACCTAGAAGGTTTTTTTTTTTTTTTTTTAAATTTCAAAAAAAAAAAAAAAGGAATTTGAGAAAGTCAAAATAAGCCAAAAATGATTACTTATTTTTACTTATTTTATTTTCTAGATTTTTTAAAAAAAATTATAAACTTTCTGTTCGACTTCTCATGTTGAATGTAGAAACCTAATTTTTTTTAAAAAAAAATTAATAAAAGTTTACTAAAGACAAGAAAATAAAAAAATAAAAAATAAAAAACCAAAAAATATGCAAACCCAAAACAAGCTGAGAAAGAGATGGAAGAAAATATATACTCATGGATTGCTGTATATTTCTCTTGATTTTCTATGTTCCATATAAATTTGATTCATTTGAATAAAGTGAAAGTTAAAACTAATACTTTAGAAAACAAAACAAGTTTTGCTGATGTAGAACCGTCGATATTTAGTTTGATAGGCTATTGACTGTGGATTCATTTTTACAGAGCTGATTGGGAGCTCGAATCCGAGCTCCCCGAATGCCCCGAATTCCTTTTTTTTTTTTTTTTTTTTACAGCAGAAGAAGACAAAAAAGACGAAGAAGGGGGAGGAGGGAGGAGGGGAGAGGAGGGAGGAGGGGACTGGAGGGGGCCTAAAAAATGAAGGGGGGGAGGGGAGGAGAGGGGAGGAGGAGGGGAGGCTGCAGCCGATCGAGGCTGACGAGGCTGACGGAGGCGAGGCTCCTCTTCCTCTTCCCTCTCTTCTCTTTCTCTCCCTCTCCCTCTTCTCCCTCTTCTCCCTCTCCCTCTGCGTCAACAATGGCGGAAAAAAAAAAAAAAAAAAAAAAAAAAAAAAAAACCTCTAAAGCCCAAAACGACGTCGTTTTAGGCTTTAGGGGGATTCGGAGCCGATTTTTTCAAGCTACAAATCTTTTTTCTCATTTTTATTTGTCACAATACAATGAACACTGACAAATGCACCAATGATAGAACCAGATACAAATGCACTAAAAAATGAATCGGAAATAAAAGAAGACAAATGCATCAATAAATATATTAATTAGATATAATATTAATTACGTCCCACTCAAATGATAGAACTTACATAAAATTTTTGTATCTTAATTAGTATATTTTTTGATATATTTGTTAGTGTCTATGATGTTACTATTTTCTTTGAGGCCTAATATAAGTAAATAGTTATTTATTTTTATTTTTTTGGGGAGGGAGTGTTAGTATAAAAATTAGGATTGTAATCTTTTCCATCACATTATATTTTTTGAGACTTTAAATTTCAATACAAATTTAGAATTTTAGATGCCTTGCCCACCTATGCCTAAGGCTCATTACAACATATAAGAGTTTTAGAGATTAACTATTTTAGTCTCTAAAAATGAAAATTTTGTTACAGAAAACATTTAGGGACAAATTTTCATCATCATGAAGATAGTCGTTAAAAGGTCGTTTCGAAAAGTCAAAAGTAAGGTTTTTAGGGATAAAATTTTGAAAATATCACTAATAAATAGACAACAAAATAATTTGGTGTCAAAATGGTTTATTTTTTGAGACAAAATTTGGTTCCAAAAAGATAATAATTAATCACTAATGTCCAATTATTGTTGCTAAAAATATAATGACGACACTTTTCGTAACAAAATTATTTAGTCACTAAAAAATGATTTTATTTCTAAATTTTTGTTTTTAAAATCTTATTTTTTTATAGTGGTTGGTCCTATCCACTATCCCGACCTCTACCTGTGTCGCTCCACCCCCCCCTATTCACTTCTACAACCCCATTACCCCTAATACAACTATTATGGCATGTTTGATTGGGTGGATTAGAGCATGAGATTAGGATTATTAATCCGTGAGCCCAATTATCCTATGTTTGTTTTAACATTTTGGTTTAGGATTATTAATCCAATGGATAATTAATCGAACAAATTTGTAAGATTATTAGTAATGAGATAGGGGTGAGATTATTAATCTAATAGATATTAATCTAATTATTGGTGGGAGTGGGATGGAAACCACTGTTGGTGATTCACAAAAAGATGCTTAAAATTGAACCAAACTTATATTTATTTCACTCAAAAATAAATTTTGAACAACAAACACAGAGCACTCTCTTCTTCTTTTTTCCTACACGTTTAACTCTCATAATACAATGGCTATTTATAGATAACCTAAACAGTGTAAAAACATAAAATGATAATGTGAAAGCCTGCAGCCATTGTTTACTTCATGCCAATATTTCTTCAACAATGGTGGGTGGTTGGCTACCTACTATGGCTGCCTATCAAGCTTATTTTCAACACTAATTGGATAGTGAATACCACACTAATTTAATAGGATTATTAATACTTCACTATTAGTCTTGTGAATCAAACATGATCTTAAAGTATTAGTTTTAAGATGACAATTAAATATAAGAAGAAAAAAATATGAAAAAAATTCCAAAATTATTATGTTCATCTCTCAAAACAAAAGAAACATTAACCTTTTATTCCATTCATTTTCATAAAAAAATCATCTTATTTTTAGATAATAATCTTAAATAATATTTGAGTAATCGAAATGTAAATGGAATGCCATTGAATTAAGTAGAATTAGGGAAGGCAATCTGAAACCGGCCCGACGGTGACTCGACCCCCCGTCCTCGAATTTAGTGGTTATTCACCGAAAAATATCTCCTACGGGCCGAGGACGGTATTCAAAATTTCATCCCCGATGATATCGGGGCCGGGGACGGGGATAGGTGTTTCAGACCCAAACCCGGCCTGGCCCCGCCCCACTTATTCCCCGAGATAAAATTACTGTTTTGTCCCTGCATATATATATATCATATATGCTTGTATTTGTTTAGGGTTTTACTTTCACAGACACCTAACTCAGCCTCTCGCACACGACGCTCTTCTCTCTCTCTCGCAACTCCCCCCTGGTCTCTCCCTCTCTCTTTCATCTGTCACTGTTGCGCCTCCCTCCTCATCGGCGATCCTCCATCACCACCGAGCCTCTCACTCACACACGGCGCTTCTCTCTCTCTCTCTCGCTCGCCACTGGTCTCTCCCTCTCTCTTTCATTTGTCACTGTCGAGCCTCCCTCCTCATCGGGGATCCTCCGATCCTCCCTCACCGCTGTTCCTCCGTCGCTGCTCTCTCTGTTTAGGTATCTCTCTCTCTCTCTCTCTCTCTCTCTCTCTATCTCTAGGGTTTACATATATGTATATTATATATATATATATATATCTGAGTGTTTAGATCTGAGTGTATAGATTTGTAAATATTTTGTATATTTGAGTTTAGATCTGAGTATATATCTGAGTTTCCATTTATTTTTGGGTCAATATTTTGTATATTTAGCTTCAGATCTGAAAGACATCATGGGAAGTAATGGTTTTATTTTATTTTGTTCTTCAAGTCTTGATTCGGATTTAAATTTAAAATGACAGAAAAGATAATTTTGTTTATTTACTTGTTTCATTATAATCTGGTCTCTGGTTATTGAGTGCAGGTGTGGTTCATATCACTAGATTTTCAAATATATATATATATATATATATTTTACACTCTTTTTCACACTCTCTCTCGCAGCTCGCCACTGGTCTCTCCCTCTCTCTTTCATCTGTCACTGTCGCGCCTCCCTCATCACCGGCGATCCTCCATCACCACCAAGCCTCTCACTCACACACGGCGCTCCTCTCTCTCTCTCTCTCTCGCTCGCCACTGGTCTCTCCCTCTCTCTTTCATCTGTCACCGCCGAGCCTCCCTCCTCACCGGCGATCCTCCGATCCTCCCTCATCGCCGCTCCTCCGTCGATGTTCTCTCTGTTTAGGTATCTCTCTCTCTCTCTCTCTCTCTCTCTCTCTCTCTCTCTCTAGGGTTTACATATATGTATATATATTATATATATATCTGAGTGTTTAGATCTGAGTGTATAGATTTGTAAATATTTTGTATATTTGAGTTTAGATCTTAGTATATATCTGAGTTTCCATTTATTTTTGGGTCAATATTTTGTATATTTAGCTTCAGATCTGAAAGACATCATGGGAAGTAATGGTTTTATTTTATTTTGTTCTTCAAGTCTTGATTCGGATTTAAATTTAAAATGACAGAAAAGATAATTTTGTTTATTTACTTGTTTCATTATAATCTGGTCTCTGGTTATTGAGTGTAGGTGTGGTTCATATCACTAGATTTTCAAAATATATATATATATATTTTTTACACTCTTTTTCATGTTTTTATTTTATTTTTATTTAGCATTTGTACTTTTGATTTCTTGTTTGAATGCTGCTAAAAGATTGGAATTCTCAGAATTTCTATTTAATTTTTTTTGAATATGACTAGGGGGTTAATTTGGCAGGTGTTGGTTTTGAATACTGGCCCTGCTTCTTGCTTATTTTCATGTCTTTTTAACCTTCAACACCATTTGACTAGCTCTATCTGTAATTTACTTATCAGAATAATCAATCAATTAGTAATATTTGCATATGGTCTCTACAGTAGTTCAGTTTTTTTGTTTGTTTATTTATTTATTTATTTTTTGAGACATTGCTTATGATTAAATTTGAACCAGAATTGCCATCAAGCAGAGGAGAGGACCTACAGTCAAAGTGCTTGCTTGAACTCTACGAACTGGAGGTATTTTGATTCTATTGCTTCCTTGCATATTGATCAGACACAATTTGACAATGATTATTTGAACTAATGGAAGATATAATTTGGTTGCATTTTGTTAAAATGATTATTGCCACAAATCATGTTTTGCTGCATTAGTGATAATCAATGTTCACAGACAAAACCTGTTTGCTTTCCCTTTTGTAACTGATGACAAGGATCTGGCCTTTTCATTTTAAAAATTACTTCATCAAGAATATTTAAAAATATGCATGGGAAAGAAAAATGTATCCTAAATAATGAGTTTTCTTCTAGATTAGGAGTCTCTCTAACTATTATTTAGCGAAGAACACGTATTGCATCTTCTGTAATGCATGTTGAACACTCTATCACATCCCCTTCACTGTCTTCTCAAGGATCTAATCTAAGAACTAAACATTCTAGTACTGTTAGTTGGATTACATTGTAGCTGACTATGAAACATTTTCTCTTGGTATGTTCTGTAGCTGACTATGTTAAAAGTGATGAATATAGCTCATGGTGCATATTTATAACTTATTGTTCATGTAACAGTTCCTTAGTGTGTTGTCCACTAATCACACTACTGTTTCTAAGAGAAAGATGATGAGTACTTAATTTGTTTCAATCAGACTACTGTTTCTAATTGTTTCAATCATGTCATAATTTGTTTAAAAGATGATGAGTACTTTAATTATTTATATTAATTCAATCCATATTATTTTTATAAAGGTTAAAAATGTCAGATGTTAACTCTGAAGCACCAGTTAACTCTGAAGCACCCGTTAACTCTCAAGTACCATTTGAGAGTGACGCGTCACAACATTCATCGTCAGCTACGAACGCATCTATGAACTCACCGTCTCCCCTCTCTAATCAACATGTTATTGATTTAGAAGAGTCTAATACTACTTGTGGAGGAACTAAAAGAAAACCAAGTGTTGTGTGGGAACATTTTAAAAAACAAGTCAATGGGGTGTGGAAGGCAATATGTAATTATTGTAATAAGCATCTTGGAGGTGATTCAAAAAATGGAACAAGGCATTTGCATGATCACCATAAGAGTTGTAGTAGGAAAAAAGTGATAGACATGAGGCAAAAAGTGTTAACTAACAACTTTAGTAGAGAGATTTCAAAAATGAATTCTTATATCTTTGATCAAGATTTTGCTAGGAAAGAGTTGTCACATGCTATAATCTTGCATGAATATCCCCTCTCTATCGTAGACCATGTTGGTTTTAAACGATATTCAGCAGCACTTCAACCATTGTTTAAAGTGCCTTCTCGAAATACGATAAAGAGTGATATTTTAAAGATTTATGATTATGAGAAGGTGAAGACATTGAGTTTGGTAGAGCATAATAAAAGTAGGGTGGCAATCACAACTGATATGTGGACTGCTAGCAATCAAAAGAAAGGATTCATGGCTGTCACCGCACACTTTATTGATGATTCATGGACATTGCAAAGTCGCATTTTGAGGTATATTTTTGTAAATTTGCAAATCATTTAAAAATTCTATCTTATGCAGTTCAATTTGCATGTTATTAATACTTGTTTATGAATGTCATATTTTAGGTTTATTTATGTTCCATGTCCACACACAAAAGAAGTTCTTTGTGATACTTTGCTTGAGTGTATGATGGATTGGAATATTGATAGAAAAATCTCGACTGTTACTGTTGATAATTGCTCCACAAATGAGGCCATGATTACCATGTTGATGGATAAGTTAAGTAATTCATCGCTTTTGTTGGGTGGTACTTTGTTTCATATGCGTTGCTGTGCGCATATTTTGAATTTGATAGTGAAAGATGGATTGGATGTCATACGAGTTGGTGTGGAGAAAATTCGAGAGAGTGTAGCTTATTGGACAGCAACACCAAAAAGAGTAGAAAAATTTGAAGAAACAGTCAACCAATTGCGTATTCCACATACTAAGAAATTAGGACTTGATTGTGCAACTAGGTGAAATTCAATCTACTTGATGCTTCAGACAGCCTTATTGTATAAGGATGTCTTTTCTAGGTTGAAAATTAGAGAGCCCCAATATAAGACTGTGCCAACTGAGCAAGAATGGGAGTTTGCTAGAGAGATTAGTGGGAGGTTTAAGATTTTTTTTTCTATCACTGAGTTGTTTTCTGGTACAAAGTATCCAATAGCCAATGTTTGTTTCCCAGCTTTATGTGAGATTAGGATGACACTGTCTCAATGGCTCTTGTGAAATTGAAGTGATCAGAACAATGGCATCAAAAATGGTGGAAAAATTTGATAAATATTGGTTAGTGATACATGGTGTTATTGGGGTTGCAGTTGTACTTGATCCTAGGTATAAGATGAGTGTATTGGAGTTTTATTTTGAAAAACTTTATGGAGACAAAGCTAAAGATGAAGTTGATAGGGTTCGTCATATTTGTTATGATTTGTTGCAAGAGTATCAGCAGCGAGTTGGTATGGAGACCGATGTTGTTGGTGACTCTTCTGCTCATCTAGAAATTGTTACAGAGACCCTTTCAGAATTTGATTTGTTTATTAGTAGAAAGAGAAGTAAAAAAATGAAGAATGTAAGATCAGAGTTGGATCATTATCTAGAAGATGATGTTTTGCCAAGAACTTCAGGTTTTGATGTTTTGAATTAGTGGAAAGCTAGTGGACCAAAGTATCCGACCTTACAGGCAACAGTTAGGGACATTTTAGCTATTCTTGTATCCACTATTGCTTCTGAGTCAGCATTTAGTACTAGTGGAAGATTGGTGAGTCCACATCGTAGTAGACTTCATCCAAACACATTAGAAGCATTAATGTGTGCACAAAGTTGGTTGTGGGGTGAAGAGATGAAAGGCATTATTTCATCTAATTTACATATTATTATTTCACTTTTTATTATTTATATTACCATGGAATAATTTCACTATTGAATTTATATTCTTTACTTTTTAAGAAATTCAACATTGGAATCGGTGGGCTATGCAACTATATATGATGATGATGAGATCGAGTCGGATCAGTCATGTGCCACTTTTGTGTTAGTTGTCATCTTTTTTGTTTTAATTGTTAATATTTTTTACATTTTATTATTATTAATTATTTGTTTTTTTCCTTTTGTTATTTAACAGGAGTTCAAGTTGAAGGAGATGATGGAAGTTGTGGTTTGTATGGGTTTGAAGAAACAATGGATTTGCTTTTTTATGTTGTAATGGATATTTTTTTTTTATTTTTAATTTCAATTTTTGGGTAACCTATCCCTTGCGGGTTGTGCTTAGGATTAATTATTCTCTTTGGTACTTGTTGAATTTTCTTGTGTGTGTGGGCTGCTGGATAGATGTTTGGTTTGTGTTATTTTGTTGCTACATGATTTTTTTTTTGTGTTATTTTGTTGGATTGCGGAATTTTCATGTTGTAATGGATGTTGAATTTTCATAATGTTGCTATAGGATGTAATGGATGCTGAATTTCAGGATGTTGCCACAGGATTTAATTGGATGTTTATTGATGTTTATTGATGTTTTGTATTTTGCTTCAGGATGTTTACACTTACAGATTTTTACAAATTTTTTTGTTGCCTCAGGATGTTTTGTATGTTGGCAACAAAATGTTGCTTCAGATAATGTTGCTTCAGATTTTTAATCAATTTACAGATGTTGCTTCAGATTTGTAATCAATTTACAGATTTTTAATCCATTGTTTCAGGATGAAAATGGATTTTCAGGATGTTTTGTAAAAATGGACGCTTCAGGATGTTTTTAATCTATTTACAGATTTTTACATATATATAAAAAAAAAAAAAAAATTACCATCGGGATTTTTGAGTCGGGATCCCGATCCTGATTGGGGCGAGGATGGGGCGGACTATGGGTCCCGTCGGATCGGGACGAGGCAGGCGTATATAAGTTTCGGGGATCAGGGACGGGGGGAGTAGTCCCCGGCCCTGCCTCGCCCCGTTGCCATTCCTACTTATAAGCAATAGCTAGGGACATTTTAGCTATTCCTGTATCCACTATTGCTTCTGAGTCAGCATTTAGTACTAATGGAAGGTTGGTGAGTCCACATCGTAGTAGACTTCATCCAAACACATTAGAAGCATTAATGTGTGCACAAAGTTAGTTGTGGGGTGAAGAGATGAAAGGTATTACTTCATCCAATTTACATATTATTATTTCACTTTTTATTATTTATATTACAATGGAATAATTTCACTATTGAATTTATATTCTTTACTTTTTAGGAAATTCAACATTGGAATCGGTGGGCTATGCAACTATATATGATGATGATGAGATCGAGTCGGATCAGTCATGTGCCACTTTTGTGTTAGTTGTCATCTTTTTTGTTTTAATTGTTAATATTTTTTACATTTTATTAATATTAATTATTTGTTTTTTTCCTTTTGTTATTTAACTGGAGTTCAAGTTGAAAGAGATGATGAAATTTGTGGTTTGTATGGGTTTGAAGAAACAATGGATTTGCTTTTTTATGTTGTAATAAATATTTTTTTTTTTTAATTTCAATTTTTGGGTAACCTATCCCTTGTGGGTTGTACTTGGAATGAATTATTCTCTTTGGTACTTGTTGAATTTTCTTGTGTGTGTGGGCTGCTGGATAGATGTTTGGTTTGTGTTATTTTGTTGCTACATGATGTTTTTTTTTTGTGTTATTTTGTTGGACTGCTGAATTTTCATGTTGTAATGGATGTTGAATTTTCATAATGTTGCCACAGGATGTAATGGATGCTGAATTTTCAGGATGTTGCTACACGATTTAAATGGATGTTTATTGATGTTTTGTAATTTGCTTCAGGATGTTTACATTTACAGATTTTTACAAATTTTTTTGTTGCCTCCGGATGTTTTGTATGTTGGCAACAAAATGTTGCTTCAGATAATGTTGCTTCAGATTTGTAATCAATTTACAGATTTTTAATCCATTGTTTCAGGATGAAAATGGATTTTCAGGATGTTTTTAATCTACTTACAGATTTTTGCATATATAAAAATATATATATATATATATATTACTGAGAGGATAATTTATATCTAAATTGGGCTGAGCTAAGGAGGAGACTTCCTTGGAAATTGGGCCGTGTAATGGACCGAGATAAGGATAGATTTACTTCGGTCCAAGAACTAAACGCATATGGGCCACGGTAGAAAAGACTAAGCAAGTGGGTCGCGGTCCAAGTGTTAGTTCGGTTCGAGTGTTAGTTCGGTCCAAGTGTGGTAGGGACTTTTTCAAGTGTTACCTCGGTCCAAACATGATTATAAGTTACCAATCGGAGTAGAGATAGTTATCTCGGCCATGGCACTTGGAGCCGAGGTAATGGCTTCTCTTGGTGGGCTTCGCTCTGGATAGCGCGGTAGAAGCTTACTCCGGTTAGCCCGGTCCAAGAGAGCCTTGGAGTTAGCTCGGTCCAAGAGAGCCTTGGAGTTAGTCCGGTCCAAGAGAGCCTTAGAGTTAGCTCGGTCATGGAGAGCCTTGGAGTTAGTCCGGTCCAAGAGAGCCTTGGAGTTAGTCCGGTCCAAGAAAGCTTTGCAGTTAGCTCGGTCATATCATATTGAGCCGAAGTATGATTGAACTTTCCTCATAACCATGCTATCGGTTAGCCCAGTCCGTGCTCGTTGTGGTTAGCACGGTCTCAGACAACTGAGTTGGAACATGTCAAGCCGAGGTACACGCAGTGAAAGGAAGAACCAAGCTAGTGGTAGCTCGGTCTAGTCTGCAGCTTTAGCATGGTCATGTTATTTCGGTTGTAGTGACATCCAACCGTGGTAAAACCATCTCACTTGGTTTAAGCAGTGGGGGGTGTTGAAGGATAAGCATTATCCTTCAAGAGTGTAATTCCTAGGAGGACTCTGAATGGAGAAGTAAGAGTCCTACTAGGATTGTGCTACGCGGAATCTATAAAAGCTCACAACATCATCTATGGAGAGGTAACACAACTTTGTTTTCTGAATACACAAAGCTTTTGTCTATTTGTCAAGCTTACTGACTTAGGCATCGGAGAGATTTCCGGCACACACCCGCCGGCTAACTCACGTTTGTGTTTTCAGGTGATAAAGCGACGACATACGGAGGAACGCAGACTTGAACAACAGAATTATACGAGAAGGTTTATTTCTTTCCCGTACAATTACCACCGGGGATTTTCGGGGTCGGGGATGGGGCCGGACTATGAGTCCCCATCGGGGATCGGGACGGGGACGGGGACGGGACGTATATAAGTTTCGGGGATTGAGAACGGGGGGAGTAGTCTCCGGCCCCACCCCGTCCCGTTACCATTTCTAAGTAGAATGAAATGAAATAATTATTTTTATATCCTTTCAATAAAATAATCATTCTATTATAAATACTGACTCAAAAATTAAAACCAAATTTAAAACAAAAAAATCACAGAAGCAGATGTGGATCCCGAGCAGATTACATATATTCAAACAAATACTGACATATATTTTTATATCCTTTCAAATATTCTGTGCAATAGTCTGCGGGCAATTTTTTGCTAGTATATATATATATATATTAGTTTTTAGATGTGGATACCGAGAAGATGACTTATATTAATCACAGAAACAGATGTGGATCCGGAGCAGAGGTGTTTTAGTTAGTTGATAAAAAGTTGATTTTTAATTTTTTATTAGGTTTTTTAATTTTTTGAAAAGTGATTTGAGAAGTTGTTAAAAAATTGACTTTTGTCTTTTTGGTTTAATATTTATTTATGGTGTCAAATCAAATTAAAATGATCAAAATATCCTTACTCAATATCAGAAATTTATTTTTTTATTTTTTTTATCATAAGTCCCAATTTGTAATTTTAACCCTTGCTTTTTGCTTTTCCCAAATGAATTTTTGTTGCATTTTTGGCTACCAACTTTTTTGGCCTTAGATAAAAAACATTATTTTTTACAAAACTTCCCAAAATGGCACATATATTAATCACAGAAACGTAAAGTGTGCCATAAGCCATTAATTTTTTTTTTATAATTCACTAAAAAATTAAAATTTTAGAGACCAAAATTTATGGATAAAATTATTATTTAGAGACCGAATAATTTTATCGTAAAAATTGTAGTTATTATATTTTTAGCAACAAAAATTAAGTATTAGTGATGAATTATTATTCTTTTCGGACCAAATTTTTTGTCAAAAAATAAATCATTTTGAGACCAAATTATTTGTCCCTAAAAAGCTATTTATTAGTGACATTTTCAAAATTTTGTCGCTAAATACCTTATTTTTTACTTTTCGGGACGACCTTTTAGCGATTATTGTCATGACGATAGAAATTGGTCCCTAAATGTCTTTTGCAACAAAAATTTTACTTTTAAAAACCAAAACATTTGGTCCCTAAAAATCTTATATGTTGTAGTGATTACTACTAGGTTTTAATAGTTAGACTTAATTTTAATTAAATCCTATTGAAAATAAATCTTCATAAAATTGTTATTAAAAATAATTTTTTGTATGTTAAAAATTGACAATTAGTGATTTTTTTTATAATATTTTTTATAAATTGTCGCTAAAACTTACAATTAATGGCATTTTTCATTGACAATTTTTTCAAACTGTCGCTGAAAGTTAAAAATTAATAACTTTTGTTATGATAATTTTTTAAAATTGTTACTAATACTTATAATTAATAATATTTTTTGTGACAATTTTTAAATCGTCACTGAAAATTAATAATTAATGACATTTTTTAAATAATATTTAATAAATATTATTAATTATTATAAGACATATTAAATAATAAACCCACATATTAAAACTTAAACATAAATCTCATTGTTTTAAATATTAATCATCCCCTTGTTTTTATTATTATTAATCAGTCAAACCTAGCAAAATCTTTTTGTTTGATCCATAATGAAGAATTGCCTTCATTGTCGGGGGTACCCTTTTTTTTTATATATATTTTTTTTGAACGGCTTGTCGGGGGTCCCTTTTCTACGTAAAGCATAACAATAAAAAATTATAATAAAAACACTGATTTTGTAAATAAATATTAATTTTTATTTTTTAAAAATACAAATAATATTGTGGATCATTGTTTGTGTAGAGCTTTCGACTATGCTTCTCCTTGCACATGAATTTTTTTTTAATCAGTAAAGAAAAAAGAAAATTTTATTGCTGAAAAGACACGAGTACAAACATAAAATTATATTAATAAAGGAGGGAAGTGTAAAAAATATCATAACTAACCCACCACGATCGCAATTAAATTGGCACCAAAGAGAAAGAACAATCATCTATTAGTGCTGTAGACACCCCATTTTTGACCGACCTTGAGACTCAGACGCCACCGATTGAACGCTTGGTGATGTTGCATACTGTGCTCGTTCAGAAGTCTCAGAGTCGTGGCTGTGCGCCCTGCCTCCGGACTTCCGAACCCTCTTCTGTGCCTTGTCTCGGTTTGCGAACCAGACTCGGTTTTCTCTATTTTCTTTCCTGAGGGAAGGGAGTGGTCCTGTAGGCTATCTCTCGGTGGCCGTGGGCTACATTTCATGGCCATAGGCCATTTTGCCCATTTCAGAGCCCGGCTCCCGGTTTTCGGAGCCGTCAGGCCGTGTGCCTCGGCTCGGGACCGCCCAACCATCTCCGATTTCTCCGGTTTTTGGTATGCACCTCTGTTTTATCATACCGAGGGACACTGGGGCCTCTGGTACCCACTTGTCAGACGCCACTTTGCTTACTTCTGGGGTTTCGGGACCGACATGCAGTTTAGGCCCCGAGCATTCATCTCGCATCGGTTTTCGTTCATTTTCGGCGGGGACCTCTGTTTTATCATTCTGAGGAACACTGGGGCCTTCGATGCCCACTTCGCGGCCGTATGCCACTTTCGATTACTGCGGCCCATTTCGGGACCATCGGCTTGCTTTGGCCAGCTTTCATTTTGTATCGGTTTTTGTTCATTTTTGGCTAGTACCTCTGTTTTAGCATCAAGAAGATCACTGGAGGGTGGGTGGCCAGCAATTGTTCCAGAAAACCAGTTTCGCTTCTCCGGCGCCCGTTTTGCTCACTTCCGGGCCAATGTTGAACACCCTGGGGATATTTTCTTCCAACCAAAGCTACATATTTGTGATGAGGGGACATAGGAGGACCCTAAAAGTGCATGGTCGGCCAGTAATTGTGAATTTCATTTTTGAGTCTCTCCTTCAAATGTAATGTTGTGACTCCTGTTCCAGTGTTGCCAAATTCCAGCCTTGGATTCTTGTTCCACACACATGGGAGGACACCAAAAAGTGGTGGTCGGCCAGTAATTGTTAATTTCATTTTGGAGCCTCTCCTTCAAGTTCTATGTTGTGACTCTTGTTTCAGTGTTGTCAGATTCCAACCCTGGGGCCTTATTCTACACACTTGGGAGGACCCTAAACCATGGTGGTCGGCCAGAAATTTTTGACTTCATTTTTGGGCCATGGCCGGCCGGCCAGGGGGAGTGGCTGGCCGACCAGTTAGGGTGGCCGACCGGCCACCTTCCAGAAAACCACCTGGCCGGCCCGACTTTTCGCTTTTCACCTTCTGGTTGTCCGGATATTTTTCAAAATATCCCAGCCCTCCGGGGGATATTTTGGGAGGGAAAGCTTGCCTCCATTTCCCTCCCCTTTTACACCCTTTCTTGCCTATTTAAGGGGCTGGACAGCTCTTTTGCTAGGGTTAGAAAAATCCATCTCATAAGCTCCTCTTCAAAACCTCCATTTTCTATCTCCAAAGCTCAAAAAACCTTCAAGGTTCTAACTCAATCCTTCATCAACCCTAAACACCACCACCACCAACTCCATTCCAGCAGCAAAGGAGTGTTTTCTAGAGGTTAAGAAGCAGCAAATTGAAGCCAAGAAGCAACAAAAGTTAGATCTTCAAGGGTAAGCCTCTAATTTCCCTTTTTGAGCATAATTTTCCATCAATTCTTTACCCTATTTTATTTTTGTTTTGGGCTCCGACCCCTACTGGTTTTAGGCTTATTTTGAGCCCCTCTACAACTTTGTAGAAGGGCTCAACTCTGTTTGGTGTCTCCATGATGCACTTCTTTCAATATCACCCTTTATGCCAATTATTTGCATGCTTTGTTTGGCTTTTGAGTGATCTGATTTCGAGCTTGATATAAACTGTGAGTGGGCCTATTTTGATCCCCTCTTCAACATTGAATAAGGGCTCAACCATGTTTGGCCTCTCTATCATGCACTTGCTTTGTAATTCCCCGTATTTTCCGTAAAATTGCATGATTTATTTGGCCTATCTGTGATCTGATTTGGAGCATCTCATGAACTGATATTGTACTTATTTTGAGCCCCTCTTCAACATTTAAGAAGGGTTTAACCTGGTTTTCATGCTCTACATGTCACTGTCTTTGAATTCATGTTCTATCATTATTTTGCATGCTTTGTTAAGCTTGCTTAGCTTCTGTTTTCAGCCTTCATCAGGCTTAGAAAGAGCCTTATTTTGGTCCATTATTTGTGTTTTGTTAAGGGCCTTAAGCCATTTGATGAATTCTTTTGGTACTTCATGTTATACCCTTCATATTTTCCGTAAAATTGCATGATTTTTTAGGCCATCCTAACTTCTGTTTTATGCCTTCATCAGGCTTAGAAAGTGTCTTATTTTGGCTCATTCTTCATGTTTTGTTAAGGGTCCAAAGTTGTTTGGTGCTTCCATGCATGATCTATCATTATAGCCTTCTTTTGGTCCATATATTGCATGCTATTTTGAGCCTATCTACATACTGATTTTGGAGTTGTCATTCACTGTAAATATGCATATTTTGGGCTCCTCTTCAAAGTTGTAGAAGTAAATTTTGTGTTTTAAATTTTTTATATACTACTTGCTTAATAAATCCCCTCTTTTCCCCCATTTTTGCATGCCATTGTTGCCATATCTATGCTCACAATTTGGCCATGTTTTGTACTGAAAAGATGCTATTTTTGGGGCTTCCTTGCCACTGTTCTTGCTGTCATGTGCCAATTTTGCATGTTTAGCATAGCCGTAGGCCATTTCGGGTACTTAAAATCACATTTCGGGATGATTTCATGCATTGATTGTCATTTCATATCATTTCGGGGCTGTTTTCCCCTTCATTTAGCTGCTAAAATTTGGTTTGCATGCTTGCATATCATTTTCCATGTCATTTCATGCCTTAGTGCATTGCCTCGGTTTGCGTGCCCGTGGGCACGCACTTCGAGGCACTCCGTTTTCATTCATCGGCATCTTATGTGAGTGCGGCTGAGGTCCTCTCATGTTAGTGTAAGCCCGATCTGCATTTTTCATGCTCAGACACCACCGCTCGGTTTGCGTGCCGTGTACGCATTTCGAGGCACTTTTTTATCCGACGGCTTATGTGAGTGCGGCTGAGGTCCTCTCATGTTGGCGTAAGCCCAATTTGCATTCCGTATGCCATTTCATTCCATTTTGTCATCGCCTCGGTTTGCGTGCCCGTGTGCACGCATTTCGAGGCACTTCGGTTTTATCCGATTTGCATTTCATCATCGCCTCCGTTTGCGTGCCCGTGTGCACGTATTTTGAGGCATTTCAGTTTTATCTGATTCACATTTCGAGGCATTTCGGTTTTATCCGATTTGCATTTCGCATCACCGCCTCGGTTGGCGTGCCCGTGTGCACGCATTTCGAGGTATTTCGGTTTTATCCGATTCGCATTTCGAGGCATTTCGGTTTTATCTGATTTGCATTTCGCATCACCGTCTAGGTTGGCGTGCCTGTGTGAACGCATTTCGAGGCACTTCGATTTTATCTGGTTTGCATTTCATCATCACCTCGGTTTGCGTGCCCGTGTGCACGCATTTCGAGGCACTTCGGTTTTATCCGATTTCTATTTTGTCATCGCCTCGGTTTGCGTGCCCGTGTGCACGCATTTCGAGGCACTTCGGTTTTATCCGATTTACATTTCACATCATCGCCTCGGTTTGCGTGCCCGCGTGCACGCTTTTCGAGGCGCCTCATTTTCATCTCATTTTCATCTCATTTTCACAGCATAGTGCATACTAGGCTGTATCTTAGTTGCATTTCATGCATATCATGCATATTGGATTGTGTTCGGAATAGGAGTTAGCCCGGACACGGGAAACGAGGTACGTTTCGTACTCCGAGTGACGGAACGGGTCTCAATTTCCAAGTCACCGACACTCCGGATTACCCATGATGGAGTTAGGTTTTGTTGTAGCATTCATCTGCATTCATCCTATATTGAGTTGTGCAATTCGGCTCCTCGGCCATCATGCATCGATATGCGTGATTGATGGCACGAGGATCGAGGCATGCATATATTCGTGAAATACATTGCTATGCCCTTTTCCTGCTCTCTGTTGCAGCAAAATTAAGGATCAGCAGATTTTCGGAGTTTGGCACGCGTTTCGAGAAAAAGTGCAAACAGAGGCTAATCAGGGCATCCCAGTGGATTTCCGCGCCAAGCAGCCTAACATACAACATACATTAGAAGCAAGGCAGCCCCTGGCTTGCATGCCAGTTTTTACCGCTTTCCTAGTTTAATTTGTTAATCTGTAATATTCTTTTATTCGGACTGTATTATTATTTATTCGGACCCTCTGTGCGAGAGCATAATTGTAATAAGGGTGTGTGAGTGAGATGTATGTCTTCCAACCCCACGTCTTTCTTCCCTTTTATTTACCTGCTTACGATGGTTAGATATAGGGCATATTTCAATTAGCATACAGTATGACAGCATGTTTGCATCATTCATCTGTTTTGCATGCACTGCTTCATGCATCATACAAACTGCATTTGTATTTCGATTCCAAAATGAATACATGCTAACTGTAGCATTTCATATACCATGTTTAGAATAGCCGAGCCTGCTATAGTTGCATTTTGCATGTGTTGCATTAGGCATTTCAGCATATTTAGGATTCATGCATGATTCCTAATCAGTTTTCTGTTTTGGCTTGGAGTACTCGGTGAGTTTTATGCTTTAGCATCCTTGCATGCGTGTGAGTGTTGCCATGACTGCATGCTTACCATGAGGCTATGTGCTTATGTGATATAACTGCCTTGAATGCCTGTGGGTGGAGGTTGAGTTATCTGAATTGGGACAATGCGTCAAATGTTTGTTTTAAGCCCACTAGATAGTGGCAAAATCATTGTTTTCTTAAGCCCACCTGAGGGTGGCAAATTCGCATTTTAAACCTACCTGCGGGTAGCACCATCAAACCATTTTGAAGCAAACAAACATGAAATGTTTAGTTCTAATTCAGACGGCCCAGTCTATACTTGTTTGCTGCGAACATCACATAGTAACCTAGGCTAATAACTGGAATAAGAACGCACAAAGTTTTCAAAAACATATATCATGGTTAGTAGAGGCCGGTCTTTGATCGCGAAGAAGTGCTCACGATGTGACCTTCCCCAATCGTACCCAAGTTCCCGAGCCAACTTTGGTGATGACGGACACGTGGCCTTTGGCACCGAGTTAGGGTTTCCTAAATTTCCCATTTAAAAAATATTTAGGTGGCGACTCTGTTATCTGGCAAAGCAGTCCATGTTTGGCACTTCTTTCAAAAAAATCTGTTTTCCTTCAAAACGATTTGCCGGATTTGGACTCTTTGGTTCAAGATTTAGAACCGCAACAAAATCGAGTCCGAACTGTAGCGAGGTCCCTCGCGGGCTTGTTACAAGTACTAAACCCACGTATTGGCGAGGCACCAATCCACAAACTGAGATACATAAAAAAAAGAAAGACCAACCAGCCACACAAAAGGACATCCTTATACCAGGACTAATACACCAGCACCCTCCTCCATTGACTTACAGACCACTTCTGATCTTCAGATTAGTATTTAATACCCTTCAAATTAGACTCAACCCATAATATCCTTGCACATGAATTCAGAGTGGTAAAGTTTAATATACCCAAATAATAACAAATCAATAATATTAAATACTAAAAAAAATCCAAAAAATAAAAAGTGTGAATGATATTCATTTAGGAGTTGATTCACACAGGACCAAATTTGAAGTCTGCAAAGAGCGTATATTATACTTTGAGAATTGAAGACTTTTGTGGTGGGCTACATATGTTTTTGTCCATAACAAAGAGAAGAATTGAAATGGATCCTCACACTGGTTATGCAGGATATGATAGCCATGGTCAGCTTTATTTATAAATTTAGAATAAGTGAATCTTACACCGATTTGTAAATACAAATTTATTTTATATTTATGTTTATTTTTAAAAAATATAAATAATATTGTGGATCATTGTTTATGTAGAGCCTTTGACTATGCTTCTCCTCTTTTTTTTGAAACAGCGAAAAAGGAAAATTTATGATAATGATCATGCGAAGATACATTGACAATCATTAATAAAAAGGGGGAGCAGAGAGCATCATAACAAAACAACCCAATCTCAACTAAGTTGACATCGAGGAGCATGACCAATCATATGCTAGTACCACTCAAAGTTGGTAAGACACCAACACAAAAAGCAAAAAGCACAAGAGAAAGCAACAGATTTACAACTAGAATAGAGCCTCAGCAGCACAGAATTTTGAATCAGCAGCCCAGAACTAGTCTACTCCCCAAATTGCTTCTGATTTGTCTGAAATTGGACAAGAAGTCTTGAATAGTGAAATGAAAATCCTTGAATCTGTGATTTAGCCAAAGTGCAACTCTAATCTTAATCAAATCACACAAGTCCTCCAACTTAGGTGTAGCAGATTGGAAAATACACTAATTTCTAAGCTTCCATAGTGACCATAAAACAGCTAGAGGAATAACCTTCCAAAGTAACTTTTCCTTTTTGTTCAGTTTATTCCCATCCCACCAATGTAATACAGCTTCCACAGATCCTGGTAAAGCCCCTTGCATCTCCCACCAATTCAACATTGCAGTCCAAACCTTCTATGCGAAATTACAGTGCAGCAGCACATGGCTTAAAGATTCATTCTCAACTTTGCAAAAAACACAGAGGGCTGGTGCATTAGCCTAAATCACACCAATTTTCTGAAGAAAGTCTATTGTTTTGACTCTATTTTTCCAGGCTAACCAATAGAAAAATTGAACCCTTGGAGGTGCAACTTTGTTCCAGACCAATTTCCAAGTACTAAGGAGAGGATCAAGGGAGACAGCTGCACTTTAATAAGCAGAGAAGACAGAGAACTGCCCAGAACTTGTAGCCAGCTAGGAAAGCTTGTCCTCCTAATCATCACCTAAACCAGTGACAGACTGCAAAAGCACTTTGAGTCTATTTATTTCCCTCTTTTCCCACTCGAACAACCTTCTTCTCAAGTTAAAATTCCAGTCCCCGAGATGACCCTCCTATCATACATTGATCTCAGGGTTTTATCCTTTTCCATCACCAATCTATACAGAATAGGAAATTCATCTTTCAAGCAATAATTGTTACACCATTTGTCCTTCCAGAAATTAGTACTTCGACTATCCCCTACCTTAACCTGAACATTGATAGAATTGAACATTATCAGATTATTTCTCCTCTCAGGTAAGGAGACAATTCCTTTCCACACACAAGAGTACCTGCTGCTAGGGATAGAAGAGGGAAACCAGCTTTTGACATCCAGATTATATTTGCTGCAGACAATCTTTTTCCACAAAGTATCTTTCTCTTTACCAAACCTCCACTACCATTTTAATAACATACAATCATTTACCAACCTAACTCTCCTAATGCCTAATCCTTCCTACTTCACACTCTTTACTACTTCATCTCATTTAACCATATAGATTGGTTTTCTTGATGCTGACCCACCCCAAAGGAAGGCAACCTACAACTTCTCAAATTCTTTTACTACTCCTACAGGCATTTTAAATAAAGATAGATAGTACAATGGCAAGGCAGAGGTGACAGACTTTAATAGAGTGAGCCTCCTAGAGAATGAAAGTAGCTTCCTTTTCCAGCTTGCTAATCTGCCTCTGACTTTGTCAATAACTGGCTTCCAAGTTGCCTTCTTATTTAGATTAGCCCCCAAAGGCATACCTAAATACTTTAAGGGAAATGCCTTGATTTTACAATGTGACTTTGAGGCAAAACAGGATAAAGACTCCTCAGGTATATTAATTCCACACACCTGGCTTTTATGGTAATTAATTTTCAACCCAAAAATCAATTCAAAGCACCTTAGAACCCTCTTGATGTTGCACACCTCCATCTCCCCAACTTCACAAAATAATATGGAATCATCTGCAAATTGCAAATGTGATAACAACACCCCACTAGAACCAACCTTCACTCCCTTAATCAGGCCAATTTGCTATGCTCTTGACAAAATTATATTAAGGCCCTCAGCTGCTATATTAAATAGAAAGGGAGATAGAGGGTCACCTTGTCTTAGACCCTTTTGAGGGGAAAACTCCTCAGTTGGCGAACCATTAACTAACACAGAGAGTTTTGCAGAGGTAACACATTTTTATATCTAACTAATCCACTTTACTCCAAACCCAAAATTCAATAGCATAGATGTTAAGAAACACCAGTTTATAGAATCGAAAGCCTTTTTAAAGTCAAGCTTGATAATCACTCCACTCCTTTTGGTTTTTCTCCAACCATCTACCACTTCATTAGCAATTAAGACACCATCCAAAATGTTTCTACCTCCGATGAAGGCCGATTGAGTATCACTAATGATGTGAGGAAGCACCCCTTTTAGTCTAGTAGACAAAACTTTTGCTAAAACTTTATATATTGATCCAACTAGGCTTATTGGTCTGTAGTATCCAAGCCCCACTGGATTTTCAACCTGTCGTATTAGTGAAATAAAGGAGCTATTAATTCTCAAAACCAACTTTCCATTCCTATGAAATTCCTTAAAGAACTTCAATAAATCAACTTTTATCATTTTTCAAAATTTTTGAAAATAAACCAAGCTGAAGCCATCTGGCCCTGGGGCCTTGTTGCCATCGCAGTCCTTCACAGCAGCCCTGATTTCTACCTCTATAAATTCTGCTTCCAAACTTTCAAAGCCAGGACTTTCATGAACTGATTTTAATTGACCACCTAGCTTAGGTTTACCTCTCCAATCTTCTGTATACAACTTTCTAAAATGGTTAAAATTTTCTTGCTTGACCTGAGTAGTATCTTCACACACAGCATTCCCAACAGATATTGAAGGGATCTCATTTCTACTTTGTCTACCCTTGGCCATCACATGAAAAAACCTAGTGTTTCTATCACTTTTTAAGTTCTAATTGAGCCTTGATTTTTGCAAGCACAGCCACTCAACCATTCTACTTAGCCTCCATACTTGATCTCTGACTACTTTTCTTCTTCTTTTTTTTTCATCATCTAAGTCTCTAGACTCGGCAGATAAATCTATGAGATGCAGTTCCTCTTCAGCTTCTTTTAGCTTCACATTCGCACTCCCAAATACCTCTTTGTGCCATTTCTTTAACTTCAATAGTTTTAACTTCTTCTGCAGGATAAAACTAGCCCAACCTGCAACTTCTGCCTCCTTCCAAGTCTTTTCCACAAAAGCTGGAAAACTAGGTTGGAGACTTCAAGCATTGATGATTCTAAAAGACTTAGGTCCCCAGTCTCTTTCATCCTCCATAAGCAATAGAGGGCCTTGATTAAAAATGAGCCTTAGGAGACCCCAAAGCTTTAAGTTAAACACCTCCAACCATTTAGAATCCACTAACACCCTATCTATTCTACTCCATTTGTCTCTTGCTAGTGAGTTACATCAGGTATATTTTCTGCCAAGTAAAGGGAGATCGGTAACTTCACATTTGTCAATAAATTTATTTAGTTCTCTCATTCCTTTATCTCGTCTGTAACAACCCTTCCTTTCACCTAAGCTTTTTATCTCATTAAAATCTCCACATAAGCACCAGGGGTTAGGAAACTCCTTTTTTAGCTTTAACAAGCAATCCCAATTAAGGAAGTTCCTCCTTCATTGGTGCAATATGACTAGATGAATGGTGCAACGAACATTATGAAATAACCATACAAGAAACCAAACGTTGGCTGGTAGCGGTATGAACCAGATTCAAACCCAAAAATCAGAAGTTATGTAGATAGATATTAAGGCTTGGTTCAGAAGAATTAAAAAAAGTTAAAAAAAATTATACCAAAAAGTTAAATCTTTTTTTTTTCTCTTTATTTTTACACATTTTTTTGTAAAAAATTTAAAAATTATTTCAAACATACTTAATTTTGTTATCTCATATTTTAATTAAAAAATCAAAAAATTATTAAAATTACCTATTCTGAAACCAATGCTAAACATATTCTTTCCTATCCTATGGAGCTAAAAAGCCAATACATTTTTTTTTTTTTTTGGTACCTATTTTTGTAAAAGTTATATGACACTTAAAAAAATCAATTCCTAAATGAACCCATCGTCTTTCTCTCTCTCTCTCAAAAATGTATTTAATTTATTTTTTTTTCTGTCTCTCTCAATCTCTTCCTCTCTCTCTAGAAAAAATATGTTGGAGCTTGTGCATTTTAATATCAAAATAAATTTAGTAAATAATTTTTGTTATTTTCAATATTCACATGCATGGATCAACCAACACAAGTGTGAATATATTTCGGGGGATCTTTGACTTCTAATGCCTCGTTCAACAAAAGGTTTACATTTGATATATATATATATTAAAAAAAAAAACGGGGGCTTGGAAGCTCTTCAGTGAGCCAAGCAGAAATAGTGGTTAAATGTATCATTTACCGATAGTCAAATTTTGGTAGACACTCAACAAAGCAAAATTCAATTGGACTAGGAGGTGAATATGGCCATCCAAAATATTAAGGTGCCGTTTGGTAACACTTACGTTTTCAGTTTTCTGTTTATATTTATAAAAATTTAAAAAACTCAAATAAAAATTTATTTGGTAAAATTTTTGATTTATAAATCAATAGTCTCAGTTTATAAATTTGGCCAAAAAATGAAAACACAAAAAATATGTTTCCATTTTGAGTTTTCAGTTTTTTTTTTTTTTTTTACCACCCAACACTAGCCACCACCTGCCACCATTTTCCACCACCGTCTTCCGCCACCAATACCCACCACCACTCACCACTCACCTGCCACCACCACCGACCCCTCGCCACCACCACCACCACTACCACTCACCACCCACCTGCCATACACCCACTACTATCCACCATCCGCCACTACCACCTGCCACCTACTTGCCACCACCACTCACCACCCTCCTGCCACCACCATCCACCACCGCCACCCACCCCCACCACCACCCATCACTCACCACCACCACCACCACCATCACCCACCACACACCACACCCACCCCACCACCACCCACTGCTATCACCCACCATCCACCACCGCCACCCACCCACCTGCCACCACCACTACCACCACCGCCACCACCACCACCACCCGCCACCACCACCACCACCACCACCACCACCCACCACCCACCCACCACCACCCACCACCCACCTACCACCGCCACCACCATCGCCCACTCACACCACCCACCACCGCCATCACCCACCCACCACCACCACCACCACCATTCACTTGCTACCACCCACCACCCGCCACCATCAACCACCCACCATCATCACCCACCCGCCACCACCTGCCACCACCACCCACCACCACCACCACCACCACCACTGCACCACACCGTCACCACACCTACCCACCCACCACCACCCGTCTGCCACCTAACCGCCATCACCACCCACTCACCACCACCCGCCATCCTCACCACCCACCACCACCACCCACCACCCGCCACCACCACCACCCACCACCCGCCATCACCCACCCACCCATCCACCACCACCTGCCATCCGACATCCACCTGCCTCCACCACTCGCCATCGTCACCCACCCACTCACCCACTACCACCCGCCATCCGCTATCTACCTGCCACCACCACCCATCACCCGCTACCGTCACCCACCCACTCACCACCAGCCATCTGCCACCCACTCGCTACCACCCATCACCGCCCACCTACCCACCACAACCACCCGCCACCGCCACCGCCACCACCACCACCACCCGCTCGCTACCACCCACCACCCACCACCCTCCACCGTCACCCACCCACCCACCACCACCAGCTACCCACCACCCACCGTCACCACTTTCCACCACCGTCTTCCGCCACCACTTGCCATTTCTCACTCTTTTTTATATTTTAAAATTTTTTTAAACATTTTGTCAATTACCAAACGCGTTTGTAGTTTATGTTTTTCTAAAAATAAACAAAACTTAAACAAAAACCAGTTTATAAAATTTTTGTAAATATAAACTGAAAACGTAAACGTTACCAAACACGCCCTAAATACTTATGTTGTTTTTTCCAGTTCTTAGTTCTTACTAAAGTAAAATTAATCCAGCGGTCTGCTAATGATTTCTAATTATATATAATATTTCCCTATTCTATAAATAATAATAAAAAGTGTGAATATATTTATTTTTCTTTTCTCTTTATGATTGATTTTCACTGCCCACATGTATACTAACTGAGTAATACTAGAGATTATAAAAATATCATAAAATACTTTATCAAGATTATTCATCCTTTGATTAATCTTCTTTTTTTTTCCCCCTTTTTTTATCAATAAAATGAAAAAAATAAAAACGATGTAATCCTAAGTGATTTTGGTTTGCCAATCGATTTTAATCCTAAAGATGGGTTCCATTCGGTAATTCTTGGTTCTTGCAAATCCATTTCAGTTAGTTTCCTTTTTTTTCTTTTTTTTGGTTAATTCCTGAAGTTTCTCACTTGCAGGGCGGAGGCACGTGAGGCCCAGAGGGGTCATGTGCCCACCCTTCAACTTTTGAAAAATTATTTTTTTGCCTTTAATAAAAATATATATTTCAATTTAATCTAAGTAATATCTTGAAATTTTTATATCACTATTTTCTTTACTTCTTTTTTTTTTAAAAAAATGTTTAATTTATCACTTTAATGTTTAATTATGCTAAAAAAAATTCTTATAAATTTTATAGCAGAGAAATGTTATATATCACTGATATTTTGTCGCTATTTTATATCACCTCTTATACGACACATAGTTATTACACAATTAATGACAACTAATAATATATTGTCGTGTAATTCAATTATTCAAAACGGTACAAAAACAAGTAATATATAATGGCCTATATATATTATTTATTCATCTTTTTTTCATTTCTTTATCTATTTTCACTATATCTCTTTATGTGTGTGTGTGTATTTTAATATAATTTTGTTCTCATATTTTATGAGGGTATATGTAATTATTTTTTAAACCGTGATGATCATCATATGTAAAATAAATTAATAACAATAAAGATAATGATTAGTTAACTTGATTTTATATTTAAATATAACTTTTGCATCGCACTAATTTTTAGTCCTATCATCAAATAAAAATTAAATTAAATTATTAATTTTGTTAAGATTTTAATTCAAAAGTACTCTTCTAAGCCAAAATATTGGCTTTGCCACTGCTCCCTTGGTTTTTGATTCTTGGATTATTCATCAAAAGGTAACAATTTACGCAACCAGATTAATATTTCAATATACCGAATTTCTTATTACACCATATCAAAAAAATTTAAATTTTGACTCTCTCTCCTTTCACTTATCATGATACCAAACATACCCTCCTCCTCTCTTACACAACTTTCCAAACCCTAACTCTTCCAACCACCTTCTCGGGCTGTTACTGCCCATCTCCGGAAACCACTGCTGCCAGCTCCGGCCTCCCAACCCCAGCTTCTCCCCCACCGGCAACCTCCTTCCCTTACCAAATCCTTCCCCTCTCCCTTCCGGAGACCCCCTCCACCAGCGCCTACCGCTGCCAATCCCCTCTGCCTCACTCCGCCACCCCCAACCCTTCTCCAGCAGCCCCCAACCCTCTTCTTCTTCTTCTTCTTCTTCTTCTTCTTCTTCTTCTTCTTCTTCTTCTTCTTCTTCTTCTTCCAGATCTGAAAACCTCTCTCTCTCTCTCTCTCTCTCTCTCACATCTAGGGTTACGAGATGGGAAAAAGCGGCAATGGCAGCGGCACAAGGTGACCGCAAGTGGGTTGCGGAGGTGGTCGCTAAGAAGGTAGTGGTCGCCGGACTGCGATGCAGAGGTTGGAGCGGTGGTTGCAGGGCTGCGGGGATGAGGCTGATTGGTGGGGTAACGGGGTGAGGGAGGCCTGTCGGAGTTGGTCGTGGGGTTGGGGGAGGTGGAGGAGATGGTGTTGAGGTGAGTGGGGTGGGGCCAGCACCGGCAAGAGAGGTGACGGGGGTGTTAGAGAAATTAGGGTTTTGGTCTATTTTGATAATTTGACATAAGAAAAGCGGGAGCGTAATGAGATAAAAATATGGTGTAACTAGAATTACCCTTCATCAAATAGGTTGGGGTGGGATGGTTGAGGTGTGGGATGGTTCTCGTCAGATGGTTGGGGGAGGAACAAGAGAAAGAAAAGGAAATGGTGAGGTGATCACTGTTTATTTGGAATTATTTATTTATTTATTTTAAATACACAAATATATTCAATAATGGCACAAAGCTATCTGAACAAGAGGTACATTGAAAGTACAGACTGCTTGAGAGTAATCCAACAATCTCAGACAAACATAACTAGCTTCAAAAGTAGAAACAAAACAAACCCAAAAAAAGAAAAAAGAAAAAACATCAAGCCAGGTGATTGATGATGAGTTATTGAAAGGACAACAACCTGATGGACCGGGAGGCGAGACTACTGGAATTTCACTGAACAAAAACCATCTGCAAAATCAAACATGGCTGACCATTGCACAGTGGACCGGAACGTAAGTACAACTGGATGGACCGGGAGGCGAGACTGGATCTTTCATCGTTCTATAACCTAACAGAGGTTTTGCAGCAGCGACTATGATCAAGATTATGATCATTATTGTATAGACCCTGCTAACATATGCTCTTGAAACATTCATTTTTGCTGCCACAGAGAGAGAGTGTGAGTGAGTGGGAGTGAGAGTGAGTGAGTGAGTGAGTATGTGTGTGTGTTTGCCAAGAGGCTATAAAGGGAGTGGTTTGGTGAGTGGTGGAAAAAGGTAAAGGCAGATGGTGCAAAACAGGTTTGTTTGGCGAGTGGTGTAGCGGAGAAAATGTGTAGCAGAGAAAAGGTTAAGGCAGGAGTGGAGAAAAGTGAAGGCAGGTGGGGCCCACAGGGTGGTGCAGAGAACAGGTTTGTTTGGTGAGTGGTGAAGCGGAGAAAAGGTTAGGAAGGTGCCAGGTGGGCGCACAGGGTGTTTGACTCGGTGTGCTACGGGATGTTTGGAAAGTTAAAAATTGATTTTTTTTTTTAATTTATAAAAAGATAAAATAGTTTAAAATAGATTAAAAATTTTAAAAAATATATTTTATTTTTTTATTTTAAATGTGTTATTTTATTTTCAAATATTTTTTTCATTATTTTAATTTTTTTAATTTTTTTAATATTTTTTTTAAAAAAAATTGAATATTTTTTTTATATATTTTTAAAATATTTAATTTTTTTAAAATTTAAATTTTTTTTGAATCGCTCATATATATCTAAATCATAATAAATTATTTGGTCAATACCTAAAAAATAACAAAATCTTTTTTTGAAAAAATAAAAAATATTTTTTTCAAAAAAATATTTTTCAAGAACAAAATTTAAAAAAAAAGTGAATTCTTTTATTTTAAAATAGAGTTTTGAAAATAAATTTAGAAAGAGTTTTTGATTTGTGTATTTAATTATGAATTTTGAAATTTTTTATCCAAATCATAATTTGAGTTTTAAACCAAACAGTACCAAAGATTTTTTTTATCATTCTTTTTACTTATTGCATAATTTTTCTTAAAATATTAAAAAAAATTATTCTCAAATACTTCAATTTTTTTCACTTAATTAGCCAAAATAATACTAAAAACCTTGTATATATTTATTGTAACGGATCATAATAAATTAATAATAACGTTTCATACATGCTTTGTGGTATTTTGGGAAGATGATAAAAAGTTAATTTTTTATTTTTTTTTATAACTTTTTAACTTTTTTTAATATAAAAAAAATAATGTGACATACAAAAATCAAAAAGTTAAAAAATTAACTTTCTTGGTGTTTGCCAAAACACCCCTTTGTTACATTCCTGATTTTATGTTGTTAGTAGAGCACTTTGCAATTCCACATACAAATTAGTGTAGCAATTCCACATACAAATTAGGGATGGCCATTCCATCATAATAAACTAGAGTCTCACCCGTGCTACGTATAGATTATGTTTATAATTATTTGTATATATGTGAATTGTAATTTTCAATTTTTTTTTTCTTTTTTTGTACACAGAAAAAGGAATATAACAAATGCAGCATATTTTCGTTCAATTATTTTATGTTTACTTTTATTCAAAATTTAAAAATAATGTGCTAGCAAAATTTATTACTAAATTAAGGAAAAATTTATCCCTAAGGACATTTTTTTACTTCTATATAAATACTTAAAAAAATAAAGTTGAAAAAGGTATTCAATATAAATATAATATATTAAGTAAAAAAATGTGGTTAGCAATTATACTTACATAAATTTACTATAGTTTTAATTTCAAATTAAAAAAAAAAAACTATTTTAAAAGCATTTTATTTAGCTAGTACCAAATAGAATTTTCTTAGCAAAAAGGAAAGTTATAAAATTTTGTTGCAAATTTTTAAATGTCTATTGTTAAATATTTTATTCTACTTGTTTGTTTGTTTGTGTTGCTTGCTTTGCAAATTTTGATATTTGATCTTTATTCCACATTCATCATATTGTTTTATTTATTTTTCTTCTTCTTGCTTGATTTTCTCATAATACATCTTTCATAGTGTATATCTGAGTGTATTAATGAAAACAACATATACTTAAAATGCACAAAATTACAATATATAAAAGAAGAAAAAAAAGTAAGTAATTGTCCAAAACTAAAACTATTTTTAAAAAAAATAAAAACAAAAATGAAATTGTTTAAAATAGAAAATAATTTATTTATTTATTAATTAATTTTTAAAAATAAATTTTTAAAGAAAACAAATATAAAAAAGGTACATAAACTAAGGCCAAGTTTGGCATCTACTAAATAATACAAAAATTTAAAAAGTCACTATTCTATTTAAGTCACATCATTTTATTTAAATCACATCACATCTCTAACATATCACATCAAACCCAACCCATATAAGCCAATAAGTTAAAAAGTACACTTTTTTAGAACACTCGAAACCAACCCAAATATAAAATATAATACAAAAATTAAATGAATTATAAAATTTTCAAGAAGTGAGACTCACAAACAAATTTTGTAAAATCTTTGTCCATTCATATACTTTTTGTGTATATTTTTCGTACTTTTAATCTCCGAGAATGACATTGAAATAGTTTACACTTCTTGTATTAGGTTCATGTAATAGCTTTAGCAAATATAGATATAATAAATTTCATAACATCCCAATAAGTCAAAAAGTGCACTTTTTTAGAACATTCCAAACCAACCCAAATATAAAATATAATACAAAAATTAAATGAATTATAAAATTTTCAAGAAGTGAGACTCACAAACAAATTTTGTAACATCTTTGTCCATTCATATACTTTTGTGTATATTTTTCGTACTTCTAATCTCCGAGAATGACATTGAAATAGTTTACACTTCTTGTATTAGATTCATGTAATAGCTTTAGCAAATATAGATATAATAAATTTCATAACACAAAACACAAATAATTGTAAGACAAAGTATCTGAAAAAAATGAAAGTAATGTTCAATGATGATGTAGAAGCACACTTGACGTTTTAATTGGAAGAATAACCAGATAAATCGCTATAGAAGAAAAAGACAACCTTTATTTTTCATCATAACTCAATATATAATTTTAATGTCTCTCACTCTTCTACACGTCCAATTCTCTATCAATATTAAAATAAATGCATGAACCAAAAAAAAAAAAAAAAAAAGGAATATTTGAGAAGACAAAGAAATGTGGTTTGAGACTTTTCAATTATTGAATTCTATTAATTAATAGTTATTAAGCTTCAATGGTCGGGTTTTCAATATTTGTTAGTCATTAAAGCTAAGTTCTTTAGTTTCATTTTTATTCACTTGATAATTTGAGAGTGAACACGCGTCAAGCTTTTACACAAATACTTGACATATTTTTTTAACATTATTAATGAAATGCACAGTGTAACTTTTTTTCCTCTTTTTTTTTTCTTTTTGGCAATTGCATCCCATTATTTTTTAATGAGAATTATATTTGTTTTAGATATTTTTTTAATATACAAATTATTTTTTGAAGTGTAATTTTTTTTTCTTTTTTTTCTTTTTTGCAATTACAACCTGTTATTTTTTAATGAGAATTTATATTTGTTTTAGATATTTTTTTAATATACAAATTAGTTTTTTTTTTTTAAATTTTAATGAAATGCACAGTGTAATTTTTTTTTTCTCTTTTTTTCGCAATTGCACCCTATTATTTTTTAATAAGAATTTATATTTGTTTTAGATATTTTTTTAATATACAAATTATTATGTTTAGATTTTAATGAACTGCACAATGTAAATTTTTTTCTCTTTTTTTTGCAATTGCAACCTGTTATTTTTTCATAAGAATTTATACTTGTTTTAGATTTTTTTTTAATATACAAATTATTTTTTTTAAATTTTTTATAAAAATAATTTAATAATTTCATCACTAACCATAGTATATGAGAGAAGTTAAAAATGACGCAACAGTAAGTATAAGAGAAGTTAAAAGGCTTGTGGTTTGCGAGAAATCAATAAATGCTAAAAAAAAAAATTTAAATAAAAAAAATTAAAAAATTAAGATTGAAATATTGGTTACCTTTTCTACGTGTGTTTTGTGCTTCAATTTTCTTTTGTCACATGCAAATGATGTAATGAAAAAAAATTAGATCCAAAAATCACGGACAACAACATCAGTCAGGCACCAAGGGATCCGAATTTTTTTTTAGGTCTCCCATGGTATCCCTGGTTTTTTGGATCTAGGACTAATCTGTCGAGAAAGCTGCCGGGCGCATATGAGGGGTCCTCTCCCAAGGGGGTTTGCTACATCCACAAAAGCTCGAACTTGAAACCTTTGCTTAAGCGACCCAAGTCCCTTTCCACTTAGACCAAGGGATCCGAATTAAGAGTATTAATTTGTTAAAAAAAATTTTAAAAAAAAATCGATTAAATCGATTGAATAAAATCAAAACAATCATATTTAGTTTGTTTTTTAATAAAAAATGGTGAGTACAGTTTTTTAGTTTTATTTTTTTGATTTTCAGTTCAGTGTGGGTTCAAACATTTTATGCACTGAATTAAATTGAAACTGACCGCTTCAACATATATTGTATTTATAATATATATATATATATCATTTAATAATATAATGATATTAATAAGTATAATAAATTATTAACCTCAATTAATTAATCTTATTATCCCTATAACCTAAGTTAGTAAACCCTTATTATATATATTCTTAACTCTAACTCTCTATTTTTGAAACTTGAAGGGGTATTTGCAATACAAGAAAATGCACATTTGCCGACCACTTTTGCCGAGTAAAAATATTTTGGTTCGCAAAAAATTGACATTTACCAGCCAAAAAAAAATTCGTGGCTAAAACTTGTTACTATTACCGATTAAAAATATTTTGTTGCCAAAAAGTGATTTTTAGCGACCAATTTACTATTTTAGTCGCAAAAAATTTTCATTTGGCAACTAAATAAAAATTTGGTCGACAAAGGTTTGGAGTTTTTCTGACTAATATTTTTTTAGTTGCCAAAATATAATTTTCTGCGACCAAAATTGAAATTTGGTCGACAAAAGTCGAAGAGGGAAGACAAAAGAAAGGGGGGGAATGAAAAAATGTTTAGCAACTAAAATATTTTAGTCGCAGATAATAACATTTGCCAACCAAAAACCAATTTTGTCGCCAAAGGTATGAAAATTTTAGAGGGAAACCATTTAATTGCCCCCGTCTGTTCTCTGTTTAAACCAATCAGATTGTTCTCTCTCTCATACAGATTCTCCTTCACCGCCAAACCTCACCCCATCTCACCTCACTCTGTGACTTAGGGCTTAAAAACATGTATGTCCCTCTCTCACTCTGTGACTCTCTCTGTCTCTTACATCTGCCCTTCTCTGATTTCCTCTATCGCATCTGCCCAGATCTGATTCTCTCTCTCTCTCTCTCTCTCTCTCTCTCTCTCTCTCTCGTCTCCATCGTCGTTGGTACAGAAGCATCATTGGCATCGACGTCTGTCGCACACGAGGACCATCGCAAACCAACAGTCTATATCATCTTATCTCGTAGTCACGATCCATCATTGGGGCACTAGCCAAGGTATGTCCTCTCGATTTCTCTCTCTCTATATATATATATATCTATATCTTTGTTCCCCTAATTTCGGCCTCTAGGGTTTTTTTTTTTTCTTTCATCCGCATACCTTCTTCACGCAAACCTACCCCTAAATTAACTCAGCCACCGCCATTCATATAGTGGGCAAATGGTTTCCTTCACTCTTCCCGTCTTTACCTCCATATCTGCGAAATCCATTCTTGAAACCCCTCCTCAAACCTTCATTTCCTAGACAATCGAAAGCACTAAGTATTTATTTTAAATGTGGTATAAAAAGCATGATCTAAGATTAAACATTTTGATTTAATTGCCTTGTATTTGTATGAAGTTGGGTTTGTTCTGAAACTGTGTAACAAAGCCGATGCTAACATTTAGAGCCCTCAGTTTTGCTTATTGTAACTTTGTAACATTCTGCCACTATAGAGTTCAATAATCTAAATTTTGACAATATGAGTCTAAATAATTTGGAATTTGACTGTATGCTAGCATCTATTAACCGTTGACATTGTTACCTTTATCTTCAAATGGAACTTGGATTTTAAACTGTATGAAGAAGTTGTGGCAACAGATGATATGTAAATGAGACAACCCCTGAACCACTTAAGGGATGTTTCTGGGTTTGAATTTGCACTTGGGTTTTGGGTTCTTTGCTATCTTATGTACAACTACTTGCTGATGAGAGCAATTATGGAAGTTATAGTATTTGACAGTACAATCTTCACAACTACGTGAGGTTAGATTTTGTTGCCATGAGGGCTCTAAATGTTATGGAAAGCAAAACTGATGCTAACAAAGCCATCCTCTGTTTGCTGTTTTCCTTGGTAAGCTACCTCTTTTGTTGTAGTTCACGAATATACACTTAATCAAACAATTAAAGTCTCACACATGCATCATATAGAGGAAAAAGACATGAATTTCTTATTTTAGTTGATTTTGGTTTGGTTTTGTTATTATTTCTTCAATTACCTTAACTTGGTATTTCATCAATCTTGAGGTCTATGAGTATAAATTATAATCATAATTGCATCAACTTGTAGTTCTCATACTGTTTTTAACTTTTAACTACGAATTTCTGACATTTCATTTTGTTTGTATTCACAGTTGCTTGCTTGGATTATTTACTTCAACACTATTTTACATTGCTTCAACATGTGGAATTGGGATAATGTATTCACTCTATCTCTCCAAACCTTCATACACTCTTAACATATTTTTCATCTTATGGATTGTAGTTTTGCTTTTAGTTATGCTTGCCATGTCCTTGCATTCAAAGGTATGTCTTTCACATGTTGTCAAGATTGGACAGTATTTTTAGTGGAATTCCTCAAATCACATATTTTTTTGATAGGTCAGATACTGAAAGTGTGTTTAGATAACTCTTTTTTTCTGTTTTTTAATTAATTTCACACTCTAATTTTTGCTTCAATAATGAGAGATATTTTGGCACATATTTTACAAATTCACGAGTCACACAAATCAAATTGGTTTGCTATCAGAAGGTTAGAAATATCATTTTTTCTCTGTTGGTCTGCTATCAAATTGTTTTTTTTTTCTGTTGGTCTGCTATCAGAAGGTTAGAATTTTTTCTATCATTTTTTCTTTCTTTTGGAATCTTGATTATAAAGCATTTCTTTGGTTGTGTGCTTCTAAGTTTCGTACTTTTCAAACACATTCTCTATTAGCAATTGAGAATTTGCATTAAGACATGAATATTTTATTCTAGTTGCTTTAACACTTAAATTTTTATTTTTTTTTTCCAGTGAGCTGGCTGCTAAGAAATGCAGTCCACAAAAACATAAGAATGAACATGGTGATTGGACCACTGTACTTGTAAGATTTAGCAGGCTTTCTATTATCATTATTTTAAATTGAAGACTTCCCGTAGTCAATAATAATCATGTAGGGACAGACGGTATGTAAATAGGATAAGTAGGTTGGGAGTTAGAGTTGAAAATGTCATAAACTTGGTCAAAAACAGGCGTTTGGGGAACGAAAATGCAAAACAACCCCCAACCACTGTTGTGATGTAACGGGAAGCTTCCGGTGCCAAATACGACTTGTACAAATAGACGATACGTAAATAGGACATGTAGGTTGGGAGTTAGAGTTGAAAATGTCATAAACTTAGTCGAAAACAGCATTTTAGTTGCTAAAAATGGAAAAATACTTATAATTTATGTAGAATGATTAATTGTAAAATATTACTGGTTGCCTAATATATGCATTCAAGTTTTACATATTTTTATTTCATATATGTTCGAGTATGAAAAACTAATGATTGATTTGAAAAGATTAATTAAGTTCAAGTTATATATATATATATTAATTTTAAATATGCCAATATATAGTCAATACTGAGTTTTATTCCCATTGCCGAGTATGGAACTGAGTTTCATAAGGCCTCAAGAAAAGGAAAATCAAGGAAAGTTGTGAGGCTTGTGTATAGTGGCCTTGCGCTTGGGCTTCATTACTGTAAGCATATTTAAATGGATCTTTCCTACCTATATATTTTCATGAAGGGAACAAGTGTACAATACAGAAGCAAACTCAAGGGAAATCAAGAATTATTAAATTAATGTCAAACAAATTAATCTTACCATGAACAAGTGTATGCTATTCTTAGGGAGCATAAGGTTCCAACCAAGTGAGGTTTTGCAAAATTATGAAAAAAAATAATAAACAAAGATCACATTATGATTTTGTATATAAATGTTTTGGCCTTTTTTTTTTTTTTTTTTTTTGAAATTTTGTTGTAACATGGAATTTTTTTTTTTTTTTCTTTTAGTTTTGGTGCAGGGAAATTGATTAGATTTATCTCACATTTGTCTTCATTTCATGTTAACATTAGGAATGGTGTGAAAAACAAATGGAATTCTCTCTATTGTTTGGCCGGTATTGCTTGCCATGCAGTACTTGAGGAGGAGATATGCTTTTGAACTCTAAAGTAGCTATCATTTAAATTATTTGATATTCTCAGCTTATCCCGAAAAATATAGAATTCTTTCATGTGAGCATACTTTTTGTTGATAGTGACTATCAAAATTCTTATCTATGCTTGTAAAATAGTTCTTTTCTAAGGTTTAGTGCTCATTTGTTGGGAGTTCAACATCCTTGTAAAGCCAAACTGAAACTGTGGATGGTCTTCTCTGGTACTGAATTTCATTTTTTAAGTCAATGCTCTATGTGGCCACTTAAAAAAGTCAAGGAAGTTTTGAACTTATCATCAATCCAGTTCTAGTCCACTTTACTCTCAAGATTATTGTCACCAGTCACCACTAACATATTAAGAGTGAATAAATTTTGTTGAATTTGTTAGTCACTGGTTAAGGAAAAATTGCCTTCATGATTACACAAAATGCTTTGAATTTCAAAAAAGAACAGTCACAATCATCCATTCATGCTTTTAGAATTTTGGGTCGAGGTAAAATATTTTTATGGTTTAATGTTTTTTCTATTCTGTCATTGACCTGGTATATAATCTACAATGACCTAGTGAGTAGTAGCAGCATTGGTCTGGCCCTAGTTCTTGTTCTGCTGCAGTGTGCTTTTGGGGCTTATTGTGAAATGTGAAATGTTTGATTTGTGCATAACAACCAAATTAATGTTTCAAATAATTCTTTTATTTTTTTAAATTATCATTTTATATCAAAATTAACGCTCATCTACCCTTCAAAATTAATGTGAGCAGCAGCAACAACATTAATGTTTTTTTTAACTTATTCTTTATGTTTCAAGTAATTTTATGCTTCTTTTTTTTTTTTTTTTTTTGTTATTTGGATTGTCAAACTAATGCATTCATGTTTTCTCAGCTTCTCTCCATCAGATGCAGCAGTATTATAGGCAGCTTCGTATCCCTGATAACTGTTCCAAAAAATGGAATGCTCTTGTTCATTGCTTAACTTTGGAGGCAAAACGAACTTCTATAGTGAAGGTATGTCCTTGAACCTAAATTACTAGTAGGAATGCTAGTAAGAACCTCAGTACATGGGTTCTAAAATCAGTGTTTGTATAGAATAAGGCTTCAAGCTATTTTTTGGTTTGTACTTATACTTTGGGATAATTTATAGTCCACTGTCAGATACCTTCTTGATGATCTATTACATGTTCTGCCGGTTTAAATTCAAAGTTGCTATGATCCTTTATTTACTTTAAAAGAGCATTTTTTTAAATATATGTCTGCTTTGTTCATATGTTTGAAAAAATATTTGTTAAATTTTTTGAAAGATATAAGATTCAAACCCCCAACTGCACAAATCCCTCTCATATGCCATGTTAGTGTCACCCTTCCCCCGCAATAACTAAATTCCTGTAGGTGATACTAGAGTAATAGATTACAAACCCTGATTATGGTCACTTCCTAAAACAGGACAAGTGACCATGATTATTAATTTATTATTAACTAAAGTCTGCTTGGACATTTTTTACCCTGTTCTGGTGTAACACCAAATTAAATGAAATTTCTACCTTTACTTTCTTGTTCATGTTACCTTTACTTTCCATTGAACTTTTTATTTTTTTTGTCCAATTTTACACTCATTTGATGTGCAAATATTTTCATAGAAACATTACCTGAAATTTTTATCTTTTTCTTCTATACAGATGGATGAACTCGTGCAACAAGTTGAATTGTACAGGACTAGTTGGCACTTTGTAGACACCCCATTTTTGACCGACCTTAAGACTCAGACGTCACCGATTGAGCACTCGGTGATGTTGCATACTGTGCTCGTTCAGAAGTCTCAGAGTCGCGGCCGTGCGCCCTGCCTCCGGACTTCCGAACTCTCTTCTGTGCCTCGCCTCGGTTTGCGAACCAGACTCGGTTTTCTCCGTTTTCTTTCCTGAGGGAAGGGAGTGGTCCTGTAGGCTATCTCTCGGTGGCCGTGGGCTACATTTCGTGGTCAGAGGCCATTTTTTCCTTCGGAGTCCGGTTCCCTTTGAGTCAAGTAGGTGCCTTCGGCCGACCGCCCAACCATCTCTGATTTCTCCAGTTTTTGGCATGCATCTCATTTACTCTATACCGAGGACACGGGGTCTCAGATACCCACTTCTGGCGACGCCACTTTCGGTGCTTGACCCATTTGGGACCGAACTCGTGATTTGGGCCCGAGCATTCATTTTGCATTAGTTTTTGTTCAATTTTGGCAGGTACCTCTGTTTTAGCCCCAGGAAGATCACTGGAGGGTGGGAGGCTAGCAATTGTCTCAGAAAACCAGTTTCGCTCCCCCGGCGTCCGTTTTGCTCACTTCCGGGCTAATGTTGAACACCCTAGGGATATTTTCTTCGAGTCGAGACTACATATTTGTGATGAGGGGACATGGGAGGACCCTAAAAAGTGGTGGTCGGCCAGTAATTGTTATTTTCATTTTTGAGCCTCTCTTTCAAGTTGAATGTTGTGCCTCCTGTTTCAGAGTTGCCAAATTCCAACCATGGGGTCTTGTTCTACACACCTGGGAGGACACCAAAATATGGTGGCCGGCCATTAATTTTTCACTTCATTTTTGGCCATGGCTGGCCGGCCATGTAGAGTGGCTGGCCGACCAGTGGGGTGGCCGGCCGGCCATCTTCAAGAAAAGCACCTGGCCGGCCTGCTTCCTGCTTTTGACCACTTTACAGCTGTCCAGCTGTTTTTCCAAATATCTTCTGTATCCGGGGGATATTTTGGGAGGGAAAGCTTGGGTGCATTTCCCTCCCTTTTACACCCCTTTTCTTGCCCATTTAAGGGGCTGACCTCCTCCTTTGTTAGGGTTAGCAACTTTCTTCTCAAGACTTCATCTCCCATTGCCTCTATTTCCCTCTCCAAAAGCTCCAAAAACCTTCAAAGTCTCTAGCTCACTTGTTCATCAACCCTAAGCTTCACCATCACCACCTCCATTCCAGCAGCAAAGGAGGATTTTTCAGAAGCTAAGAAGCAACAAATTGAAGCCAAGAAGCAACAAAAGCTTGATCTTCAAGGGTAAGTCACTATTTTCCCCTTTTGAGCACATTTTTGCATCAATTCTTTACCCTACTTTCTCTCTGTTTTGAGCTCCGAATAATACTGAAAGTGGTCCTCTTTTGAGCTATTCTTGATGTTTGTTTAAGGGCTCAACCCTGTTTGAGCCCTCTATCTTACACTTCCTTCAATATCCTCTTATATGCCAATATTTTGCATGCTTTGTTTGGATTATGAGTGATCCATTTTCGAGCCTGATATAAACTGTGAGTGGGTTTATTTTGAGCCCCTCTTCAACATTTAAGAAGGGCTCAACCTTGTTTGGTGGTTCTATCATGCACTTGTTTTGTAATTCTTCCAATTTACCGTAAAATTGCATGTTTTCTTTAGCCTATTTGAAGTCTGATTTTGAGCATGCCATTAACTGATATTGAGCTTATTTTAGGTCCCTCTACAACATTTTAGAAGGGATCAATCTTGTTTGGGGCCTCCATGCATGGCCTCTCTTTGTACCTCTCTTTGGCCCCATTTTGCATGCCTTTTTTAAGCTTATTTGGCTTCTGATTTCAGCCTTCATCAGGCCTGAAAAGAGCCTTATTTTTTCCTTCTTGTCATGTTTTGTTAAGGGTCTTATGCTATTTGGTGAATACTTTTGGTACTTCATGTTATACCCTCTTATACCCCCTTATTTTTGCATGCCTTGTTAGCTCATCATGCTTCTGTTTTTTGAACCTTCATCAGGCTTGGAAAGAGTCTTAAAATAACTCATTCTTCATTTTTTGTTAAGGGTATTTCCTGGTTTGGTGCATCCTTTTGATACCTCATGTTATAGCCTGTGTTGGCTCACATTTTGCATGCTATTTTGAGCATATCTACATACTAAATTGGAGGATGTCATCTATTGTAAATATGCATATTTTTGGTCCCTCTTTAATATTGTAGAACTGTATTTTTCAGTTTGAGCATTGTATATATCACTTGCTTCATTGTTCCCCTCTTTTCCCCCATTTTTGCATGCTATTTTTTCCATACTTGTGATTGTTGTTTGGACATTATTTGTACTGGAAAAATGCTATTTTAGGGACTTCCTAGCATCTATCTTTACACTTCATGTCCATATTGTGCATGATTGGCATAGCTGTAGGCCATTTCGGGTGCATAACATTGCATTTCGGGCATCGGGTGTAATTTTGCTATAATTCGGGGGCTGTTTTTGCATCATTTTGGCTGCTGAAATTTGCATTTTCCATATGCCATATGCCACGTCGCATTTGCATGTCATTTCATGCCTTAGGGCCATTGCCTCGGTTTGCGTGTCCGTGTGCGCGCACTTCGAGACACTTCATTTTCATCCAATGGCGTCTTATGTGAGTGTGGCTGAGGTCCTCTCATGTTAGTGTAAGCCCGATTTTATATTTTCATGCCTTTATGTCATTGCCTCGGTTTGCGTGTCCGTGTGCGCACATTTCGAGACACTTCATTTTCATCCTGCGGCCTCTTATGTGAGTGTGGCTGAAGCTCCCTCATGTTAGTATAAGTCCATTTTGCATCCTGTATGACATTTTAGTCTCACTACATTCCGTATGCTATTGCCTCGGTTTGCGTGCCCGTGTGCACGCATTTCGAGGCACTTCGTTTTCATCCGATGGCCTCCTATGTGAGTATGGCTGAGGCCCTTTCATGTTGGTGTAAGCCCATATTGCATCGCATATCTCATTTTAGTCCTGTTGCATTCCGTATGCCATCGCCTCGGTTATGCGTCTGCGGCACTCATTTCGACACACCTCATTTTAGTCTCATTGCATATCATATTTCATGTCACTTCATGCCTTTATGCCATTGCCTCGGTTTGCGTGCGCAGTGCACGATTTCGAGGCACTTCACTTTTCTCGCCCTTATGTGGGTGTGGCCGAGGCCCTCTCATGTTAGTATAAGTCCAATTGCATTGCGTATGCCATTTTATGCCTTAGGATCATTTCCTCGATTTGCGTGCCCGCGTGCACGCATTTCGAGGCATCTCATTTTCATAGCATAGTGCATACTAGGTTGTATCTTAGATTGCATTCATGCATTTCTGCTTATGCGTCTGCAGCACGATTTTGAGGTATCTCATTTTCATAGCATTGTGCATGCTAGATCACATTTTAGTTGCATTCATGCATGTCGTGCATATTGTATCGTGTTCGGGATAGGAGTTAGCCTGGGCACGGGAAACGAGGCACGTTCCGTATTCCGAGTGACGGAACGGGTCTCAATTCCCAAGTCACCGACACTCCGGATTACCCACGATGGAGTTAGGTTTTGTCGTAGCATTCATGTGCATTCATCCTATATTGAGTTGTGCAATCCGACTCCTCGGCCATCATGCATCGAGATGCGTGATTGGTGGCACGAGGATTGAGGCATGCATATATTTGTGAAATACATTGCTATGCCCTTTTCCTGCTCTCTGTTGCAACAAAATCAAGAATCAGCGAGTCTTCAGAGTCTGGCACGCATTTCGAGAAATATTGCAAGCAGAGGCTAATTGGGGCATCCCAGTGGATTTCCGCACCAAGGCATTTCAAAGATACATCACTCATCAAGAGTAAGGCTCCTCGGCTTGCATGCCGCTTTACTTTTTTGTAATTAATTTGTTAATTAATTAGAAATCAGATTATTCTTTCATTCGGATCAGATATTTATTCTACCCTCGAGCGAGGGCATAATTGTAATAAGGGTGGATGATGTGATGTATGTCTTCCAACCCCATTTCTTTCTCCCTTTATTTACCCGCTTTATGGTTAGATATAGGGCATATTTCAATTAGCATACAAGATGACAAAGATGTTTGCATCATTCATCTGCTTTGCATGCACTGCTCCAAGATCATACAAATCGTGCATTTGTATTTCAATTCCAAATTGAATACGTGTTAGTTGTTGCATTTCACATGCCATGTTTAGAGTAGCCGAGCTGCTATAGTTCGTGATCTTTGCATGTGTTGCATTAGGCAATTTCGTATTTAGGATCATGCATGATTTCTAACGAGCTTGTTTTGGCTTGGAGTACTCGGTGAGTTTTATGCTTTAGCATCCTTGCATGCGTGAGTGACTTCCATGAAAAGCATGCTTACCATGAGGCTAAATGCTTATGTGATATAACTGCCTTGAATGCCTGTGGGTGGAGGTTGAGTTACTTGAATTGGGACAATTCAATGATTGTGTGTTTTAAGCCCACTAGATAGTGGCAAAATCATTTTTCTAAGCGCACCCGAGGGTGGCAAATCCACATCTTAGCCTACTTGCGAGTAGCACCATCAAACCATTTTCAAACAAATAAACATGAAGTGTTTTGTTCCAATTCAGGCGATTCAGTCTATACTTGTATGTCAGGCGATCACATAGTAACCTAGGCTAATAACCGTAATAAGAACTCACAATATTTTCAAAATCGATATCATGGTTAGTAGAGGCGGTCTTTGACTGGCGAAAGGGGTGCTCACGGCGACCTATCCCAATCGTACCCAAGTTCCCGAGCCAACTTTGGTGATGACGGACACGTGGCCTTTGGCACCGAGTTAGGGTTTCCTAAATTTCCCATTTAAAAAATATTTAGGTGGCGACTCTGTTATCTGGCAAAGCAGTCCATGTTTGGCACTTCTTTCAAAAAAATCAGTTTTCTCAAAACGATTTGCCGGATTTGGACTCTTTGGTTCAAGATTAAGAACCGTGACATTTGAGTCCTTCGAACTGTAGTGACCCAATATCGAACCAAAACGGGGGGGATTCGCACTCCCTTCCCCCGGGATGCGTTCGGGGACGTCTACACACTTGTTACATTTTTTCAAGGATTATATATTTTTGGATAGATGTGTATGAAAAATATTTAGGTAGACTAGTAGTTATATTTTCAGATAGATGCGCATGGATAAAAATTTAAAACATAATAACAAGTACTTGTTATGTTTTACATTTTTATGCTACATGGATGTGAATCGGAATTTTAATTGGAGAAATATGTACTTTGGAATTACTTGTGGATGAAAACTTATAATAATTGCCGACTTTTATTAAACAGGTTCAGGATTGGATGATTTTTGTATTTCATTGAATGTTCATGATTCAGATACTTTGTTAGTATGAATGATTCTTTTTAATTGCAGATTATATTGAATGGATTTGATGGAATATTTGTCTTCAATTACAGGATTATTTTATTAGATGTTGACAACCAAATTGTGGTTTTGCTGACCAAAATGTTGGTAGGCAAAATGGTACATTTGGCGACTAAATAATTAGTCGGTAAAATTATTAATTTTGGCAACCAAAGAGTTTGGTTGCAAATAAGTCTATTGTTGACTAAACTTTTAGTCGCGCAAACATTACTTTTGGCAACTAACATGTTTGTCGTGGAATGTGACTTTTGGCGACTAATTTGTTGGTCGTGGATTGTGACTTTTGGCAACTAACATGTTTAGTCGTGGAATGTGACAATTGGCGACTAATGTGTTTGGTCCGGAATATGTCACTTTTCGCGACTAAATTATTTTAACGAGTAAATGGATTAGTCGCAATAATGATATATTTAGCGACCAAAAATTTAGTCGGCAAATCTAATTTTTTCTCGACTAAAAAAAGTTTTGGTTGCTAATTACTTTTGTCAACTCTCAATTGGCGAAAAAGTGGCAATCAAAAAAATTGGTCACCAATAACTTTTGCGGACTAAAAATGGACTTTTGCCGACCAAATTTTTAGTCGGCAAAAGTGTGATTTTCTGTAGTGTTGTAATGTTGTTTGGACGGACTGAATATGGGTAGACTATAATACAATAGACTGTTTAGTTTTAAATAAATAGTCCATAGACCATTTAATTAAAAATGATGTGTATTTAACTATTAGTCCAACCTTCACTAAACGATGAATTAATATACTTATTAGACATAGAGTCTAATCCATGAAACAACGACCCCTTAGCACTTTATTATTATTATGTTTATATTTTTATTAATTTAGGAATTAAAAAATATTTATTAAATAGATAAATTGAATATGTTTAAAGCGATAGACAAATGATTAATTCAATATTTTTATATAGATTAATGATTATATTAAAAGTGACTCAAATTTAAAAAGTTTTACAATTAAACCGTTAATCAGGTCAGTAAATTTTTTATCTAAATATCAACTGTCCAACTTTGCCGTAAATCAATTCAATAAATTTTTTTCTAAATATCAACCATCCAACTTTGCACATACACACATGAAGCAGAGCACACTAAGGTCACGTTTGTTTGGCGGATTAGGTTGGATGGGATTGTTAGTGAAAGGATTGTTAGTGAAGGGATTGTTAATGTGGGGATTGTTAGTGAAGGGATTAAGCAAAAGTGTGTTTGTTTTGATGATAGTATGGGAGATAATTAGTGATAGGATTGTTAAATTATTTTTGTATAAAATAAATAAATAAATTATTTCTATATTAAAAAAAATTAAAACAAATATTGAAGTAAACAAGTGCACTTGGTAAAAAAAAAAAATGAAATTAAAAAAATAAATTTTTTATATAAAATAGACTCAATCCCCTCACTATTTTCCTAATCCCACCCAAAATCTACCCAAGCTAATCCCCCTATGTGAGGGTATTCATAGTCCCATGGGACTACTAGTCCCCTCCTATTTTTTCCAACCAAACATGGGCTATGTAGGGCTCACGGGATTGGTAGTCCAATCCCCCCACCTATGGAGCCAAACAAACATGGCCTAATGTTGTTAGTGCATTCGGGGCTGAATGAATGGCAACGGGCTAGGGATTACACTCCTCATTCCCGATCTCCGAACGTACAAAATTTCTCATCCCCGTCCCCAGCGGGGAACCCATCACCCCCTCTCTCCGCCTCCGCCTCCGCCTCCTAACGAGGATCGGGTTTTTCCCACCCCGAAAAATCCCGACCCTTTTTTGTTGAAAACTGCTTTGAAACTCTATGGAGGATCTTTCTAGAGACGCTTGAGCTCTTTCAAGATCTGCTTCGAAGCCTTGACCAAACCACAGGTTCCAAAATCAGAGAGCTCTAGTCTCAAAGAATCAAACTGAAGATGAGAGGCATCGAAAAAATCAACAACATATCATCCTCATCATGTAACCCTGTGTTTAGTTGCTAAGAAAATGGATGAAAGGGCAATAAAAAGTTTCAATGTACTCTAAACATCATGTAAAAAAAACAAGTGCAAGAGCAAGGAAACAAATGTTGACATAGATCTATCACAAATCATCATCACTTCATTAACAACAGATCTAAAATAGATCTCACATATCTGAGCTCAAATCTATAATATATATATATATATATGTATGTATATGTATATAATACATAGAGAGAGATGGAAAGATAGAGAAGAGAGAGAGAAGCTCCAGATATGGGGCGGCGGAGGGCGACGGAAGAGATCAGCAAAGGAGTCGGTAGAGAAGCGACACTGTGAAAAGGATGAGGGCCATAAGGTCCATGGCAACTCTCTTCTCTCTCTTTCTCTCTCTCATCGCCAAAAATGGCGATTAGAGCACTGTCGCCACCGTCGAGACAGTGATCTACGGTAAGGGAGTGAAATCAGTGAGATATCAGAGAGTGTGAGAGAGAGTATCTCCTCCCAATTTTTCTCACACGAAGCTCTCTCTCATTGCCAAAAATGGCGATCAGAGCACTATCACCACCGTCGAGACAGTGATCTAGAGTGAGGGAGTGAAATTAGTGAAATATCAGAGAGAGTGAGAGAGAGAGAGTAGATGGAAGAGAATGAGTGAGTGGCAGAGGGGTATATATATGAATGGATAGAGGGATATAATAGTAATTTTAGTTTGGAAAAACAAGGACGGGGAAGGGCCGGGGCTGGGAAACATATCACCGTTCCCGGCCCGAAAATTGTCAGGAATTCATTCTCGAATAGCATCTCCAACCCATCGGAAGTATTTTTTGGAAAAAAACTATTCTAATCGGGATTAAGGAACTAGGTCCCCGTCGGGCCGGGTTCAAATTGTCATCTGTATGAACGATTGAAGCGTTGTTTAGGTAACAAATAAAGATTTTTAATGTCACCCCTCTAGGCTTTTAGTTTAGGTAAATTATAAAGGAATGGCTCATCTCTAATCTAGTCATTGAATTGAACAATGTTGTTTCCATTTCAATCATTTGGATTGTTTATTTTTTAGATTACTTTATGTAAATCACTATTAAAAGAAAATTAAGTTAATCCAATATATATAAATATATAATTTTATCACCTTTTTTTTTTTGGAACAAATATGCAGTCTATTTTTAAAAACATTATTGTCATTTATTTCTTTGAAAATAAATATAATAAATTTATATAGTTACGGATATATCAACTTTATTTTTTGTAATGAAATCAATCCAAATGAATTGCATAGAAATTTATTAACATGATTCATATTTTAAAAATGTTATTATCACATTAAAAAAATTGTATAATTTTTTTTATTTATTATAAAGATATCATTTTCCAAATATATGTTTACCTACTTTAATAATGACAGAACAGTCTCCTCTCTCCCATACATAGCTGTTGTATTGGGTGCAATTTTTATTTTTATTATTTTTACTCAGAACGGGTTTTGACTTCTGATAGTTCAAAGTAATAAATCTACATGGAAAATAAAATGGCCTTTTTGTTATGGTTGGTGAAGAACAAGAATAGTAATGGAAAAAGGCAAAAGAACAATGAAGCTGAGAGTTCAAAAGTGTAGTCGCATGGCAAGCTGGAAAGTGGGGTATAGAGGGGATTTGGCTGAAAAATTGAGAATGGGAGTGGGGTTATTTATAGGATATCTTATATAGTGTTATGGAACTTTGTCTTCTGTCTGTTTTGGCATGTTTGAATACTTGTCCATGTCTATATAGTACCTAGAAAACAAAGAGCCACTGTTACAATCATTATCATGAAAATTTCAGGGCTTACCATTGTCAAAGTAGGAGGGAGAGAGACTAATGCCAAAACAGTGTTTCGCAGCTATTATTACCTCCCCTCTCTCTCTCTCTCTCTCTCTCTCTCTCCATGTTGGTGGGCACTACAGGAAAAATTGGTTGCCATGACGCTTAGAAAATGACATTTTTTGAAAACGTCTTTATTTCTTGTTTCTCAAGACGCATCGCTTCGCTGTTATTTAAATCTACCAATTAATTAATTAGTTTTAAAAAAAAATATATGCCACTCAAACCCAATAGAACATCGCTTTTTTTCAAAACACCACAGACTCATCACTCTCTCTTTCTGTGTTTGGTTTTAATTTTTTAAATTCAGTTTTTTAGAAATTAAATTTTTTATTTTTCATATTTTTTTTATTTTTAGTAAATATTTTTAAAATTTTAAGCAATTTTTTTACTTTTTTTAAATGCACCTTATTTAGATGTATTTAAATAGTAAAATATTTGTGAAAAATATTTTTAAAAATTAATAAATACACAAAAATACGGAAAATGTATTGAATTCTCTTCTTTCTTTTTCCTTTTTTTTTTTGTATTTTTGGTATTTAATAAATTTTTAAAGATTTCTTTTACAAATATTATACTTTTCAAGTGTATTTATGTTAAATGTGTCTAAAAATGAAAAAAAATTACTTAAAATATTTAAAAAAAATTAGTAAAAATATAAAAAAAAAAATACAAGAAATAAAAAAAGTAAAATTTTTTGAAAGTGAATTGTGAAAACTGAAAATAAAGTGATTCTCTCTCTAAAATGGCATGAAGGAAGCTCTCTCTAGAGACGTTGACGAAACAACTGATGATGAAGATTTCAAGTAAGTCTACTATAGATCAAAACCTTAGATCTTCTATCTCAATCGTTTTTTATTATTTTTTTATTTCGAAATCTTGTTCTGTGCACCCGATTTGACTAATTTTTTCCGATATTGTTCGATCTCCGTTGATTTGACTAATGTTCTTTGAGATTGTTCAATCTCTCTTGATTTGCATTTATCTAGGGTGTCGTTCTTCATTAAGTTAGGGTTCTAGATCTCTTTGAAAGGGATTTTCAATCTATACTAGTTAAGTTCACTTGAGATTCAGAGATTTTCATGATTTCATAGTAGCAATCTGGATCTATTTTGATTTATATTCTATTAGTTTGATTTCACTCGATTGACTGAAACGCTTGCTTAGGGTTTCAATTTCCATTGTTGATCTAGGTGCTCGTCTCTTTTATTAGACTGACTCAAGCTTGTTTTGGATGATTTTGATTTTGATCTATGTTTCTGTTTTTCTCGAGTGTGGGATCTATAGTTCTTTTATTTGTTTTAGTTCTCTCAGGCAGTCGATTTCAATGGTTTTGATCTATAATTGTATTTTATTTAAATAGTTTTTCTTGTTTGTTCTACAAATAGGTAGCTTAAAGATTTATGTGTTTTTCTTTCACTCTCAATGTTTCCTCTTTTTTAGGTTTTTATTTGCTAAAATATGATTCATGAAAATTATTTATGTCACGATCCAAACCTGTCCTTATAGGTTTAGCGTCGTAACTAGCCAATAATCCTTGGATTACCAAAGGCCTTTTAACATAGTTCATAGAGCTGTGCATACATATATGGGACGGAAATTTGAAACCTTATAAAATATAAACATAAGATGTCACGTCCATATAAGTCTTGTAACACCGTGTAAGCGTCATCAAAAGGGACTTAGCCCAGTATACAGATATCAAAATAAGACAAAACATAAACATTCTTAACATGATACACAAAATAACTTTTGACATGGCCCACAAAATTCGACTTCTAGACACAGGAACCTCCTCAAGCGCACGATGGCTGACTGACCTCAAAACTTCCAAGCAACAACTTAGGCTTGATCACGCGCTTGCTCACCTATATACATAATATAAATAGTAAGCGAAAGCCTAGTGAATAAGAACAAAGCAAAGGGTTTTAATGAATGATGTCCATGCCACATTCAGAAATCAAAATTCATATTCATATACATATTCATATTCATATTCTTGTTCAAATCATATACAGAAATCAAAGTTCATGCTTAATCATATGTGATACATCTATTAGTGCTAACAGAACAGATGCAGAACATATGGTGGTTATGAGTAACCAGTTCCATAAAGGAACCTTTGGATCCGAGTAACAGATGACAGATATACTGAGCTCCATAATGGAGCATCCGGTATGGGTAACAGGGTGCAGACATAATAAGTTCCATAATGGAACCTCCGATACCGGGTAACAGCTAACAGATATCACATGATGCTAGGAATGCCACGAATACATTGTCAGAAATTGGACAATCATTCATTGTACAGAAAATAACATTTCAAAAAACAGATCTTATTTTATTATACAGAAAATAAATAAAATGGAACATAGCTTTACCAAGTTATTACTCAGAGATGGCTCCGGGTGTAGATAGATAGAGCAGACTAATCAAACGGTTTACGATGCATGACCTATATCAACACATAACATACACATCTGAAACACACGCTCGGAATATACTTAACTCATTACGTTCTGTTCTTAGTGTGTTTCTATGTTTTACCCTCATTATTATGTCTTAATCATGGCCTAGGAATGCTTGAGGTGCAATGAGGATGCCAAATTATATTGTTCAACACTTAGGCAAATTTGTTGAAAATAGGGTCCTCGCTCGAGCGTAACTTTCTTCGCTCGAGTAGAGGTTCAAAAATGTAAGTTTTCGCTCGAACGCAATTTCGGTCGTTCGAGCGGTTTATAAACTCTTCAAAAGTACAATCGCTCGAGCGTGAGACTCAGGTCCTCGCTCAAGCATCGAGCATAATTCTTGTCAAGCGAGCGGTTTGCAAAAACGTGAAACTTCTAGGAGCTTGCATTTCACACTCGAACGAACTTCCAGTCACTCGAGTGGAAGTGCAAGATCACAGAGTGGTCGCTCAAGCACAGGTTCTGTCACTCGAGCGAAAATGTCAAATTCTAGAATTTCTAGATTCACCTCCAAGCTACAAAACTCGAATTCAATGCATCAAAACTCATCATTTTGGGCCAAAAACTCGAGGAATCATATGTGAAATTGGAAAACATTAGAAATTCTAAATCATTTCGCAATATCAAAGCCCAAAGACTTGCCAATTGTGCAAAATAAAACCCAATTCTTAGAAAACATAACATGCATGTTTTGCCTTGACTTCAAAACTTCCAAAACATGATCTAAAGACACAAAATGACATGAAACTTGATGAATTCTCAAAACTAAGGTGAATTAGTAACATGCATGAGGAAATTCTTGGAAAACAACTTCAAAATGTTATGAAATATGCATGCATGCATGGTTTGAGTTCATTTCTTCAATTCTAACTCATTTCTTGTATCATCCAACTTAATTCTTTAGAGTTCATGTCCTTCACATCATACTTGTACAATCTAAGGGTTGAATTCTTACCTAGGCTTCCCAAGATGTGTGCTAGAGGCTTAATTCTTGAGTTTCCAAGTCCAATGCCTTCAATTTCTACCAAAATCCTTCCAATCTCAAGTGTTGATATCAAACTCTCACTCTTGATCTCTTTCTTCCTCTCTCTCACATTGTATAGGCTTAAAATGATGAGTAGAAGGTGACTCAAAGTGGTGTATAAGCCTTTCATAGGCTTGGTTAATAAAATTAATTATTTAATCTTACCACTAATCAAGTAAGTATTAATTATTCTAATTATTTCGCTCCGAATTGAATTTCAATTAAACTTACCTGAATGTTCTAAAAATTCCAACTAACACATATACCCAGTCAATTTCTTGATCAGATGCCGATAAAGCCTTCAATTCATAGAACAAAACAGAAACAGAAACAGATATTCCTACCATAGACAGATATAAACACAAATAATGCAATACACATGCAATTAATTCGGAGTTTCCTCTTAATTAGTTGTTAGGCATAATTAATCATGGTTAATCAGCTTATCATAGGTCGAGGTTGTTACAGCTTATTGCTCCATTTATTAATTAATACTTACTGCTATTTGTTGTTATTATCATCACTATTAGTTTTGTTGTATCGGCATCTTTGATTGGCCCTCATGGTGTTCATGTTGTTTTAAAAGGTATAATTTTTTACGAAGCAAGATATAACAATTTCATTTATTGACAAGATAAGCTTCATCATAGCACCTGTAGGTAACTTATAGTTCAAATCATATGCTGTAGCTTTGCTTGCTCTTTTTTATCCAATGTTTTATTCATATTACTTGCATTATGCAATTTTTTTACACTGAAATCTCTAGAGAGAATCACATTCCCATTTCCTAATAATATATATATATATATATATGCATGACTATAGAAATGAATTAATCTTTTCTTTTTAGTTCAATTAGTTTTTACTTGGGAGAAATTGTATATGTTAATATTTTAGTTAAAATAACATGGCTATGTAACACTATAAATTTGATATGCGTGAGGACTCATTTGTTACAATGATAAGAGGGTAGAGGCAAAGGGGCTAGGACTACTTGTCCTAAGGGCCTATTTATCTAGTGTTTGGATGCGCAAAAAGTAGTGGGAATGGGTAACTTATCAGGGCTAGATTAGTTTATCCTCTATAATGACGTTTTGATTTATGGGCTTGAATAATATTTTGAGATTTTCTTTTCATTTGAAGTGCACGTTAATTTGTCTATGTGAATGAGTTTTCTTTAAAATCATTTAACAAAATGCTGCAATTATAAATCTCTGGTAATCCTCCTAGCCAGCTTAGATAGCTTTGCTACCATTGATAATTGATTGGCTCTTTGCATATGTATTGGTTTGATCTAATAGAGGGAAAGTCTATAGTACATTTTGTTAAAAATGGTATAGTACATAGAAAATTAATAGCTAAGATTGAGCCATATTATTAAAAGTGACCTGCTAAACAGGTCACTTTTTATAGTTACGAGTCAAAATTATATTTCTTCATAACTATAATCAAATCACTACAAGAATTCGCATTTTTGGCGACCAATTTTAGCGACTAAAATTATTTTAGTCGCCAAAACCCATACTTTTGGCGACTAAACTTGGTATTGGTTGCGATTGGCTCAAAAATTAGCTACTAACTTTTTTTAGTCACTGTAAAGTGCTTATTGGCGACTAAAAAATAAATTAGTTGCTAAAAACTTATGTAATAGGCAACTAGTAAACATTTTAGTCGCTGTTAGTTGTGTTTATTGCCTACTAAATTTTTTTAGTCACTGTAAAGTACCTATTGGCGACTAAAAAATAAATTAGTCGCTAAAAACTTAGGTACTAGGCGACTAACAAACATTTTAGTTGGCGTTAGTTATATTTTTGGCTACTAAAGTTTTTTTAGTCGTGGTAAACTCATTTTCGCGCATAAAATGTTGGTATTTATTTTTGGCGACAAATCTTTTGTCGGTAAAAACTTTTATTCAACGACGAAAATTTTTTTTAGTCGTCCTATAAAACCAAAAAAAATTTGGTGGGAAGATTAAAATACTACCGTGTATTACCAAAGGAAACACCCCTCTTGCTCTTACTCTCGTCCACAGCCCATCGATCATCTCCTCTCGTCGACAGCCCATCCATCATCTTCTCTAATCCACAGCCCATCCATCATCTCTTCTCATTGACTAACCATCGGCCACTGTTGCGTAGAGCCCCCGAACCAGCAAAGGTACACCGTCTGACACCCATTCAATTTGATTCAGGTCTCTCTCTCTTCTTCTATTTCCTGCTTTGATTTGATTTATGAGTTTCATTTATGGAAAACGAGTTAAATGGTTTATGATTTGCCTATGATTATTTGGGGGTTTTTTTTTTGGGTTTTTTTTTTTTATTTGATGCAGAGGCTTTCAATATTGAACCCGTAGGTAAATCTAGTTTGATTTTTGTTCTACATTTAGGGTTTTTTTTTTTTTTGAGGTTTTTTTTTATTCGTATCCGACTCTGATGTCGAAGAAGAAGCTGCTGCCTTGCATGCCAGTCTTTCAAGTACTATTTGGTCAGCTGCTATTGCCAAAAGCCATGCCTTTGAGATTGCCACAGAGCACACTGTTGCTCTGTAGAATTCACCATTTCAGTTTGAGAACAGAGTGAATGAAATTTGGTTGATGTTTGAAGACCTGTTCATTATTAGATTAGTGAAGACCTGTTCATTATTAGATTAGTGAATGAAATGTGGTTGATGTTTGAAGACCTGTTCATTATTAGTGAAGACCTGTTCATTATTAGTGAAGACATGTTCATTATTCAAAAAAAAAAATGTTAAAATCTCTAAAATTAGATTAGGTAAGAGAGACAAGATGAGGGACTTAGAGAAAGAACACAAAATTATGTGTTTCCAAATGCTCCTTATTTGCTCTGTTTGAAAATATTAGAAAAGGGAACAACCTGAAACGTTAAAAATGTTCAAACTTTACTTTTTGTTTTTCCTTTTCCTGAAGAAAATCAATGTAAAGAATAAAAGCTTGTAATTTAATGTTCTTCGAATCTTGTCTTCGCTTGTAGCTTAATTAAGTGAGTGCAAGAGTGAGTAATCAGAAATATGTTTTGTGTGTCTTTCTCTTTTTTAATATTTGCTATCCTTTGCTTGAGCTCCTAAATTGCCAGTTATCGTATTGTGTGTTTATGTATATAGTTCGTAATTGGTTTCTTCATCATCGAATTCTACAAAAGTAATATGAGTGAAATTTTTGAATTTATCATATAAGAAATTAACTTAGGGCTAATTGGAGTAAAATGGTAAATGATGCCTTAAGGGCATTTTGTTAATTTGTGCCTGGGAGAAAATTTGGTAATTTAGGTCTTGATGGCATCTTAGTACTTTGTGCTGTAAGGGCATTTAGATCAATTATGCGTTCGGGACATAATTGTAATTTGACCATTAAAGGTGTTTCGGTAATTTGGGTCCTTTAGAATATATTACTTGTCAAAACCCAGATTTCATAAGATCCAAATCATGAGAAATAATAATAAATAATAAGGGAAAATACAATAATAACATAATCAAAAGGATTCTGTGATATGCATATATCGATATCATTCAATAAATGAGATTATCCAGTTATATACATCATATATTCAACATCAACATGGAATGAATATATAGTATGTAGTTTAAAAGAAACAATGTCATATGTAAATAAAATGCCCTTAGACTTACATCATGTAAAAGGATCAACTACAAAATGAAGGGGCTTAAGGCCTACAAGTCAAAGAGCTCTCTCTCAGCTCATGCATATGTCTTATGCCTTGCCTCAAGGTCGGGGCACACTATCAATACCTGAAAAAAGATTTCAGCCATGTAGAATGAACATATAATCCAGTAGGATAACATTTAACAAGATAATATGTTTCTATATGTGTACGTGATCATGATTCTACGAATGTATAACATGTTCAAATTGTTCCTCATTTTATAAAAGGGTTTATGTCAACTCCAATGACCAATGCCAAATGTTCTCGTTAAGTTATCGTTTTTTAATTTCATTACTATTAATCTGGGGAATTCTTTCAATTTCATGTATATGTTAGCGGTCATTGCTAAGCACCACCTAATGACCAATGCCAAATGTTCTTGTTAAGTTATCGTTCTTTAATTTCATTACTATTAATCTGGGAAATTCTCTCAAGTACATGTATATGTTAGTGGTCATTGCTAAGCACCACCTAATGACCAATGCCAAATGTGCTTGTTAAGTTATCGTTCTTTAATTTCATTACTATTAATCTGGGGAATTCTCTCAAGTACATGTATATGTTAGTGGTCATCACTAAGCACCACCTAATCTAGTGAGCTATCTGAAGCAACACGTTGCAAGTAACCATCACTAAGCGTCACCTAAACACCCACCAAATTTACCAATTTCTAAATCTTTACAAAGTCCACTTGTTAACCGGTAAAAAGAAGAAGAAAAAAAGAAAATCATATTCTTTCATGAATTCAATCCATTTTTGGAAAATGTGGTCACTCCCATAATTGACTTGCCACAAACGTTGGCCTAATAAGTAACTGAAGGGATTGAGGCAAATATACAGACATCTTATTGCACATATTTTTGCATATGTTACATCTACATAATTTAATATGCAAAATTTGGGAGAGCCTATAATCCATTATATTAAAAAATTAACAAAACAATAGACAAACAAAAACAAAATCACAAAATCTTAGGCCAAACAAGTTTTCTACAATTGTGACAGATCCACAATTGAAGGTCTTGGTGTATTCTTAAACATTTCTACACTTTCAGGGCTAAGCCAAGGTATAACTTTTTAGTTTTCTTCATATTTCGACGTTGTTTTGTATTTACCGATATTTCTCTATAATTAAAAATGATAATAAGAGGAATAGACAAACAATTACTTTTGCATCCCATGCATATTTGACACAACAGAATAAATCTTTCTCTAAGTCTACCTTGGTTCCCAAAAAATAATATTTTCTTGGATACTCACCTAAAGCTAACAGAAAATGAATTGGATGAAGATTTTTGTAATATTTTCTTACTTAATATTTAAAAGATTTTATTTTTTATTAGTGGAAGTTTCAAGAGTCCCAATGACCAAACAATAGTGTCATAGACCATCTAGTGGTGTGGTCAACCATGGAGGTCATCATGTTCAACTTGTCTAGTAAATTTTTTAAAAGAGTGAGGTTCGACTATATATACCCAACACTACTATCAGGGTATTATTTTATGAGATAAGGCACCTAAAATTGTATATACACCTCTTATGCCTTTACAAACACCTCATTAGTGTTGTTCAAACCATTGGAGAGTAAGAGTAGCCTTTATTCATTTGACACAAGCTGTTAAAGAACTTACTCTGAGGGATTCTCTAAATTTTTTGCTTGTAGAAGGTAAATATCTCATGTTAATAGTGATATACCATGTGTTAGTATTAATCCACCCATGTGATATATGTGGGTCTCATACAATCTAGATTGGTTTATACATATATTTGAGTTAGATAGTAGAGTCTGGAATCTATTGAAAAACTTAATATGTGTAGGAATTGGTTACCTAATTGTATAAAACTAGGATTTTTTTCGTAGACTATTACAAATAGTCATGAGGGCTATAAGTTTTGGTGAGATTGAGGGAGCAGTGAGGTAAAATAGCCCTTGAACCACCGTGGGGCCGAAATGAACACCTTCCCCATGCTAAATATGACTTGTTGCAAGTGACGGAATGTTATTCGGACCCATATGTTGGGATTTAGAGCCGAATACGCCCAAAACATAGTCGAAAAAAGGCGTTTCGGGGGTGAAAATTGAAAACAGCCCCCGAACCGCCGTGTGGCCAACACGAACACCTTTCCCATGCCAAATAGGACTTGTGACAATTGACGGAATGTAATTCGGACTCGTAGGTTGAGATTTAGAGACGAATACGGCCAAAACTTAGTCAAAAAAGGGCGTTTCGGGGGTGAAAATTGAAAACAGTCCCTGAACCACTGTGTGGCCGACACGAACAGCTACCCCATGCTAAATATGACTTGTTGCAAGTGACAGAATGTTATTCGGACCCATAAGATGGGATTTAGAGCCGAATACGCCCAAAACTTAGTCCAAAAAGGGCGTTTCGGGGGCGAAAATTGAAAACAACCCCCGAACCGCCGTGTGGCCAACACGAACAGCTTCCCCATGCAAAATATAACTTGTTGCAAGTGACGGAATGTTATTCGGACCCGTAGGTTCGGATTTAGAGATTAATACGCTGAAACTTAGTCGAAAAATGGCCTTTTGGGGGGCGAAAATTCAAAACAGCCCTTGAACCACCGTGGGGCCGAAACGAACACCTTTCCCATGCCAAATAGGACTTATGACAACTGACGGAATGTAATTCGGACCCGTAGGTTGGGATTTAGAGCTAAATACGCCCAAAACTTAGTCGAGGGCGTTTCGGGGGCAAAAATTGAAAAATGCCCCCGAACCACCATGTGGCTAACATGAACACCTTCCCCATGCCAAATAGGACTTGTGACAACTGACGGAATGTAATTCGGACTCGTAGGTTGGGATTTAGAGACGAATATGACCAAAACATAGTCGAAAAAGGGCGTTTCAGGGGTGAAAATTGAAAACAGCCCCCGAACAGCTATGTGGCCACCACGAACAGCTTCCCCATGCTAAATATGACTTGTTGCAAATGACAGAATGTTATTCGGACCCATATGTTGGGATTTAGAGCCGAATACGCCCAAAACATAGTCGAAAAGGGCGTTTCGGGAGTGAAAATTGAAAAGAGCCCCCGAACCGCTGTGTGGCTGACACGAACACCTTCCCCCTGCCAAATAGGACTTGTGACAATTGACGGAATGTAATTCAGACTCGTAGGTTGGGATTTAGAGACAAATACGGTCAAAACTTAGTCGAAAAAGGGCATTTCGGGGGTGAAAATTGAAAACAGCCCCCGAACCGCCGTGTGGCCAACACAAACAGCTTCCCCATGCTAAATATGACTTGTTACAAGTGACGGAATGTTATTCAAACCCATATGTTGGGATTTAGAGCCGAATATAACCAAAACATAGTCGAAAAAGGGCATTTCAGGGGTGCAAATTGAAAACAGCCCCTGAACCACCGTATGGCCAGCACGAACACCTTCCCTATGCCAAATAGGACTTATGACAACTGATGGAATGTAATTCGGACTTGCAGGTTGGGATTTAGAGACGAATACGGCCAAAACTTAGTCGAAAAAGGGCATTTCGGGGGTGAAAATTGAAAACAGCCTCCGAACCGCCGTGTGGCCGACATGAACACCTTCCCCATGCCAAATACGATTTGTGACAATTGACGGAATGTAATTCGGACTCATAGGTTGGGATTTAGAGACAAATATGGCCAAAACTTAGTCAAAAAATGGCGTTTCGGGGGTGAAAATTGAAAACAACCCCTGAACCGCCATGTAGCCAACACGAACAGCTTCCCCATGCTAAATATGACTTGTTGCAAGTGACGGAATGTTATTCAAAACCATATGTTAGGATTTAGAGCTGAACACACCCAAAACATAGTCGAAAAAGGGCGTTTTGGAGGTGAAAATTGAAAACAGCCCCCGAACCGCCCTATGGCCAACACAAACACCTTCCCCATGCCAAATAGGACTTGTGACAACTAACGGAATGTGATTCGGACTCGTAGGTTGGGATTTAGAGACGAATACAGCCAAAACTTAGTCGAAAAAGGGCGTTTCGAGGATGAAAATTGAAAACAACCCCCGAACCGTTGTGTGGCCGACACGAACAGCTTTTCCATGCTAAATATGACTTGTTGTAAGTGACGGAATGTTATTCGGATCCATATGTTGGGATTTAGAGCTGAATACGCCCAAAACATAGTCCAAAAAGGGCGTTTCGGGGGTGAAAATTGAAAACAGCCCCCGAACTGCCGTGTGGCCTACACAAACAGCTTCCCCATGCTAAATATGACTTGTTTCAAGTGACAAAATGTTATTAGGATCCATATGTTGGGATTTAGAGTCGAATACGCCCAAAACATAGTCGAAAAAGGACGTATCGGGGGTGAAAATTGAAAACAGCCCATGAACCGCCGTGTGGCTGACACGAACACCTTCCCCATGCCAAATAGGGCTTGTGACAATTGACAGAATGTAATTCAAACTCGTAGGTTGGGATTTAGAGACAAATACGACCAAAACTTAATCGAAAAAGGACGTTTCGAGGATGAAAATTGAAAACAGCACTGGAACCACCGTGTGGCCGACACAAACAGCTTCCCCATGCTAAATATGACTTGTTACAAGTGACGGAATGTTATTCAGACCCATATGTTGGGATTTTGAGCCGAATACACTCAAAACATAGTCGAAAAAGGGCGTTTCGGGGGTGAAAATTGAAAACAGCCCCCGAACCACCGTATGGCCGGCACGAACACCTTCCCCATGCCAAATAGGACTTGTGACACCTGACGGAATATAATTCAGACTCACAGGTTGGGATTTAGAGACGAATACGGCCAAAACTTAGTCAAAAAAGGGCGTTTCGGGGGTGAAAATTGAAAACAGCCTCTGAACCGCTATGTAGCCAACACGAACACCTTCCCCATGCCAAATAGGACTTGTGACAATTGACGGAATGTAATTCAGACTCATAGGTTGGGATTTAGAGACGAATACGACCAAAACTTAGTCGAAAAATGGCATTTCGGGGGTGAAAATTGAAAACAACCCCCGAACCGCCATGTAGCCGACACAAACAGCTTCCCCATGCTAAATATGACTTGTTGCAAGTGACGGAATGTTATTCAGACCCATATGTTGGGATTTAGAGCCGAATACACACAAAACAAAGTCGAAAAAGGGCGTTCCGGGGTGAAAATTGAAAATAGCCCCCGAACCGCCGTATAGCCGACACGAACACCTTCCCCATGCCAAATAGGACTTGTGACAACTGACGAAATGTAATTCGGACTCATAGGTTGGGATTTAGAGACGAATACGACCAAAACTTAGTCGAAAAAGAGTGTTTCGGGGATGAAAATTGAAAACAGCCCCCGAACCGTCATGTGGCCGACACAAATAGCTTCCCCATGCTAAATATTACTTGTTACAAGTGACGGAATGTTATTCAGACCCATATGTTGGGATTTAGAGCCGAATACGCCCAAAACATAGCTGAAAAAGGGCGTTTCAGGGGTGAAAATTAAAAATAGCCCCCAAATTGCCGTATGGCCGACACGAACACCTTCCCCATGCCAAATAGAACTTGTGACAACTGACGGAATATAATTCAAACTCGTAGGTTGGGATTTAGAGACGAATACGGCCAAAACTTAGTCGTCAAAGGGCGTTTCAGGGGTAAAAATTGAAAACAACCCTCGAACCGCCGTGTGGCCAACACGAACAACTTCCCCATGCTAAATATGACTTGTTGTAAGTGACGGAATGTTATTCGGACCCATATGTTGGGATTTAGAGCCGAATACGCCCAAAACATAGTCGAAAAAGGGCGTTTCGGGGGTGAAAATTGAAAACAGCCCCCAAACCGCCGTTTGGCCGACACGAACACCTTTCCCATGCCAAATAGGACTTGTGACAACTAACGGAATGTAATTCGGACCCGTAGGTTGGGATTTAGAGACGAATATGCTGAAACTTAGTCGAAAAACAGCCTTTCGGGGGCAAAAATTCAAAACAGCCCTTGAACCACCGTGGGGCCGAAACGAACACCTTCCCCATGCCAAATAAGACTTGTGACAATTGATGGAATGTAATTCAGACTCGTAGGTTTGGATTTAGAGCCGAATACGCCCAAAACTTAGTCGAAAAAGGGCGTTTCAAGGGCGAAAATTGAAAACAGCCCCCGAACCGCCGTGTGGCCTACACGAACAGCTTCTCCATGCTAAATATGACCTATTGCAAGTGATGGAATGTTATTCGGACCCGTAGGTTTGGATTTAGAGACGAATACGCCGAAACTTAGTCGAAAAACGGTCTTTCCAGGGCGAAAATTCAAAACAGCCCTTGAACCACCGTGGGGCCGAAACGAACACCTTCTCCATTCCAAATAGGACTTGTGACAACTGATGGAATGTAATTCGGACCCGTAGGTCGGGATTTAGAGCCGAATACGCCCAAAACTTAGTCAAAAAAAGGCGTTTCGAGGGCGAAAATTCAAAACACCCCTTGAACCACCGTGGGGCCGAAATGAACACCTTTCCCATGCCAAATATGACTTGTGACAACTAATGGAATGTTATTTGGACCCGTAGGTTGAGATTTAGAGCCGAATATGTCCAAAACTTACTCGAAAAAGGACATTTCGGGGGCAAAAATTCAAAACAGCCCCTAAATCGTCGTGTAGTCAACATGAACACCTTCCCCATGCCAAATAAGACTTGTGACAACTGACAAAATATTAATCGGACTCGTAGGTTAGGATTTAGAACCGAATACGCCGAAAACTTAGTCGAAAAAGGGCATTTCGGGGGCGAAACTTCAAAACAGCCCTCGAACCTCCATCTGACTCTCACAGGCAGCTTCTTCATTACAAATAGGACTTGTGACAACTGACGGAATGTATTGGAGATGTATAGTAATGGAAAATTACGGAAAAAATATTCAGAAACCAATATGAACTCAATTTACACCTTGTTTGAAACTTGCTCATTTTTTGAACGTACACACGTGTGTTATATTATATTTAAGCTTTCATACAAGTATGAAACATGCTCATGGTGTTTCTGAGGCCATGTGTGTCATGAGAAATCAAGTATTCTTTCTTTGATGAACCATTTATAGGTGTGTCAACATATATTTCTATATATTTCCGTTTATGATTGAAATTTATTTTTGTTATTATTTTAATCACATGTTCTAATATCTTTTTTGAAATGGCACTGACGTACATTAATAAGCACCGATGGTTTTATATCCAATCTAATGATTCAAGTGCCTTTTGCAAACAAATAATGCAGAAGTTTGTGAAAAGAAAATTTTATATTCACATTGGGCTTTGATATTGGGTTAGCCACAGAATTTGGATACATGTTGCATACAAATAGAAGATTGTTACATTAGCTTTATGTTACTAATGAAAGATTTAGTTATGATTATTCTGCCTTTAACAATGTTCCTTATAACACATCGACTTTAGAGGGACTGTACAATGACTGATAATTGATTCATCATGGAAGGTTGCTTCTCACTTATTTTTATTTGTCACTTGTTCCCAAAATCATTCATGAAGTTGGGCATTTTTTGGTCCAATTCTAATTTTTTTTGTTTTTTGTAGATGCTTTTGTTGCGTGGACTTGCAGCAATATTTTGGTGTATGGAGAAGAAATTGTACTTTTGTATAAAAGTAATATAATACTTTTGTCGTCTCTGGTTTTTGTGTAATTAACTATTACTAATACAGAAAACTTTTGGCAACAAACAGATAATTACTGGCATGGTAGATAGATCACCTTTGGACGTTGTACAGATATATGATTTCTTGTCGTGATACATAGATGTATTTTTGGCTTGGTACATACATCACCTTTTGTTGTGGTACAGATTATGATGGTAATTTGTACCATGCCAAATGGTTATTTCACATGGTATAGTAAATGTAATTTGTGTATATGGAGGGCTTTACTTTTTGTATGATTCTATATGCTGTATGGAATTATTATTTTAGTTTAAACAATAGTTGGTTTGTATGTACTTAGACAGTTAAAGTAATTTATTTTTTGTATACGGATGCAGATTGTGGAATGATTGATAGCTTATGTATCATTTTATTTATATACGTATTACAGGTTGCATGGAATACAGATAGGTTATGAAGAAAACATAATATCATATTTTTGCTGACTAAACGTTTTGTAGCCAATAAAAAGAGGGGAAAAAAAAAACCAACATTTGGCTACTAAAAGTTTTGTAGCCAAAAGAAAATTAAATATTTGGCTACTAAATTTTTTGTAGGCAAAAGAAAAACAATCATTTGGCTACTAAATATTTTGTAGCCAAAAGAAAATGAAACCTTTGGCTACTAAAAGTTTTGTAACCAAAAATAAAATTAAACATTTGACGACTAAAATATTTTGTAGCTAAAAACAAAAGTTTAAGAATAAAAATACTTTTGGCGACTAAAAATCTAGTCGCCTAAAATGTAGTAGCCAAAAATGTGAAAATTTAGGCGACTAAATTTTTAGTAGCCAAAAGAAATAGTATTTGGTGACTAAAATTGTAGTAGCCAAAAGAGATTAACTTTAGGCAACTAAAATTTTAGTAGCCAAAAAAGATTAACTTTAGGCGACTAAAATTTTAGTAGCCAAAAGAAATAGTATTTGGCGACTAAAATTTTAGTAGCCAAAAAAGATTGACTTTAGGCGACTAAAATTTTAGTAGCTAAAACACTAGTACTTGCGACTAAAAAATTTAGTAGCTAAAAAGTTTTCCGCAACTAAATAATGGCTTTTAGTGACAAAAAAATTCGTTGGCAAAAATTAATTATTTAATTAATTTTCCAACCTATTGGCGACTAAATATTTAGTAGGGAAATGAATGCATTTGGCGACTAAATTAATTTTAGTCGCCAATTAGCTTTCCCGACTACTCTTCAGCTACTAATTTACCAACCAAAAAATTTAGTTGCTAAAGACTATAGGCGACTAAAAAGTGACTTTTGGCAACAAAAAATTTAGTCGCCAAATGTGAAAATTCTTGTAGTGAATTGATCATAACTTAGTCATAACCACATCTCATAACCAACACCATTTTGTTCATAACTAATATCACATATTTCATAACCACATCTCATAACCAATACCATTTTGTTCATAACTAATATCACATATTTCATAACCACATCTCATAACCAATACCATTTTGTTCATAACTAATATCACATATTTCATAACCATAATCACATCTCATAACCACATCTTATAACCAACCCTTTGAGTCATAACTAACATTACATATCTCATAACTACTAGTCATACATCTCATAACCAACACCTTTTTTCATATGTAATATCACATATCTCATAACCACTAGTCATATATCTCATAACTAACACCCTTTTGTTCATAACCACACCACTTTGATCATAACCAATATCACATATCTCATAACTATTACCCACATGAATCATAACCACATCTCATAACCAACCTCGTTGAGTCATAACTAACATCACATATCTCATAACCACTAGTCACATATCTCATAACTAACAATCCGTTTGCTCATAACCACACCACTTTGTTCATAATCAATATCTCATATCTCATAACCACTAACACATACAGCATAATCAAACACCCTTTGACACCACTTTACTCATAACCAAAATCACATATCTTATAATCACTAATCAAATATCTCATAACCATTACCCACATATCTTATAACCAACATCACATATATCATAACTACTAATCACATATCTCATAACCACACCACTTTGATTATAACGAACATTACATATTTTATAACCACTAATCACATATCTCATAACCAAACACCCTTTGACTTATAACTACACCACTCTGCTCATAACCAAAATCACATATCTAATAATCACTAATCATATATCTCATAACATTTACCCACTTATGTCATAACCACATCTCATAACCAACACCATTTGCCTTATAACCAACATCACATATATCATAACCACTAATCACATATCTCATAACCACTACCCACATATAGGGGTGTAAATTTGGCCCATGAGCTTGCGGCACACCCTTGTGGCCCAAAGTTCGTGCCTAAGCCCAACCTAAGACCCTGGGCTATATGTTCTAGAGCCCGGCCTGACTCTGGTGTGTTATGGACTGTGACCCATCTCGTGAGCTCGACTCAAAATTTTTTTCCCCATCTAGCCCGACCAAACCCCAACGGCTCCTTGCCCCTTTATTAGTGCAACGGTCAAAAATTTTTAAAAAAAAAATTTGAAACGGTCATATAACCGTTAATTCCACCAACAACCAATTTTATTTATTTTTTATTTTTATATATATAAATTAACCCCTCCCTCCCAAGTCCTATAAATACCACCCCTCTCTCATTTTATTTCTCACAAACAAATCTGTCTCTCAAACTGTCATTATCTCTGAACTCTAAACTCTCTCAATTAATTTTGAAGTGTCATCCCTAAGTGACAATTGCAATTGATCACCTATCTCTATTTTAAATTTTTTTTTTTAGTCATAGTATCTTCATTAAATATAATAGAAATAGTAATATACAAACGATATACTTTTTAAAATATCTATATACACTTATAGACATATATATATATATATATAATTTAACTAAATTTTAATAAAAAATATGTTGAAAAAAATTATCTATGGCGTGATTTTATTTTCTTCTACTAAATAAATTTTCTTCTAAAATTTTTTCTCCAACTTTTCTTCGTTTTTTTCTCTACTCTATTTTCTTTCCTTGATTTGTCCTATTTGTGCCTGAGCTCTCTCTATTTCTTACTCAGACTTCTCTATTTCTCTCAAATTATCGAACGACCATTGTTGATAGTTATTCCTCACTGAATTCTTCCACTCTCTACTCTTGTGTCTGTGCAATAGATCCTTGAACTCGTCACTACTCTTTTTGTCTATTTCAACACTATTCATTCTGGTGATATTTCTTTATCTAGTAAATGCATCTATCTCAAAACTCTAGCTTTTTCACATTAATATGTCATACATACACAAACCTTTGGCCGTAATTATGATTTGAAAGGTTTTGTTATCATCAATTTGTACATGTGTTATAGAACTGTTTGAAAAATGAATATTACGCATTTTGTTGTACTGTTCTACTATCTTAGTCCTCTTCATCCCTCAAGCATCTCTCTCATTCTTTACTGTCGTTGTAGATATCTCTGATGTTCCTTATCGGAAACGACAGCACCTTTGACATCATTTTCACAAGCAATAAGCATGTTCAGTCTCTCTTTCTCATGTTCCCTTTCCTCTCGTTGTACTAGCTAATCTTCTGTAACTCTCATTTTCTGTTTCATGGCTATAAGTCGTTGATCAAATTATTTAATGATTGTCATTACATTTTGTTTTCTCTGTATTATGAGAGATCTCGATTGGTGATTCTAAGATTTTTAGTGATTTGTTTAGTCATTTTATGATAATGGTTATGAAACTTTGTTGCTTGATTACAATATTTGTCACGTCCCAACATTTTAATTAATTGGAAATATTACCAAAGCCTGTAATTTATGTCCTTTTATATATATATATATTGCCCTTAAGTAATAGAAATACAATAATACATGTTCTCTCTCTCTCTCTCCCAATGAATACAACAATAACAATAAGAAATGTCGAGCTTCCACTACGGAGCTACAAATAAATAATTACAAACCACAAGATACATTTTTCATTCCCTTAACATCTATGATAAAATTTATACAAAAAGGTACATGGAATCCATACTCTTCAACTAATGAATCCGAAATTCTCTTCCTGAAAAAGAATAAAACGAGGGGTAAGCACTAATGCCCAGTAGGAATCTCATAGTTCTACAACAATAGCTAATACTTAGATAGAAATGATCATGCATGCAGAGTGATACTATATAGTAAGGTGACATTTTGTAAGTTCAAAATATTATACGAAAAGTATCTTTTCTTAAAATTTCACTTGAACCTTTAAGAAAACTCCCTGTCATAAATGTAGTATATCATCATTAGGAAGCCATAAATTCTCTTTGAAAATAAATACACTTAAGGAAGAACATCATCTTAAATTTATGAACCCGATTCCAAATTATTCCTCATTTCGTTTCCATTTTAATATTCCACATTTCATTTTCATTCTAATATTACACATTTCATTTTCATTTCCAATTACCATACTCCATAACATCAAAATCCAAAGGATTAGAGTTCAAACATAACACAAGAATCACAAACCCTTTTTAATTCAATTTCCCAATTACTTACAAAACAAAGCTCATAATCTTCCCTTTTGTCACAAGCAATCCATTGAGTTCATCATCACTAGCCCCTAATCCAATTACCCACATGATGCCAATTTCAATCCTTAATCCATTTTCCTTCAGTTCATTTATTCTTCTCAATTCATGAGTCAATTTCATTATCTTTTAACAACCAAACTGAGACTACAACTCAATGGTTTTCTAATCATACAAAACACACATAAACACTTCAAACTGTCATTTTACAAATATTTCGTCCGCGGGATCGGCACCCATGTATAAATTTCAAGACTTTCACCCAGGATACTCCAGCCAACTTAGTTATAATGGAGTCAATCCCCTTTCTCCTCCCAAACAGTAGAGTCTATCCCCTTTCTTCTCCCAAACAAATATACATATGCAGTGTATTTAATCACATAATCACACATGGAGTACATCCACTTTCTCCTCCCAAAGAATCATACATATACAATGTATTAAAATACACAGCCATATTCAATGACAACCATTTCTTAGACTTATCATATTATTTACTCTTTTCAACCAGCACTATACATGTGATCCAAAATATGATTTTCAAAATGAAACAAGTGCACTTAAAATATAACACAAGAATTTTCAAAATTTCCTTCCAAAATATACAGTTTAAATCCTCAAAATCCATTGCATGCTCCATGATATACATGATTTATAAATAGTCTGGTTTGCCTAGTCAACATACAATTTCTACAACAATCATAGTTGTCCTCCACCGATAGCCCAAAACAAATATATCCAAACCGATAAATAAATTCCTTTAAAGATACGCTTTTCCAAAATCTCATATGGGAGTGATAATGCATATCAAGCTCCACCATCATCATTAATAATCCTCCGATTTCACATTTACAATGACAATTTCAATTATTTATACAAAATAACAATTTGATCCAATTAGGGCAAAACTCGTTTTTTTTTTTTTTTTTTTTTATATCAACCCAAACTCAATACAACCCAACACAACTCAACTTAATTCAACACAATTCAATATAATCAACACAATTCAACATAATCAACACTATTCAACGTAATCAACACTATTCAATGTGATTCAATTCAACACCACTAAATGTAATTCAACATAATTCAAGGTAAACTCTTAAATCCCCATTTCATCATTTCATCCCAAGTCTCATGCCATCCATATCATTAACAAATCTTTTTCTCCAAATTTCATTTCATATTATAGCATGATTTACAATATCCATAATAAAGGTTCATGCGCTAATTTTTAACATAATTTTCAAACACTTCCGAAATTCAATTAAACTGGTATATATATAATTCAATACCTCAATTTCATGATTCTACTCTCAATTTAGGCAAAATCATAAATTATCACCATGAATCAACTTAGAGTTTTCAAGAAAAATTAAGAATTTTAAGAACAATTGAAACTTCTCACACCACTACTTTTAATTACAATTTTTCCCTTGATTATACACCTAAGGTTCATAATCCACAAGCTTAACCCAACAATTAAACCCCAACATTTCTAACCCTAAACCCCCAAATTCCATGATATAACACTATATGCTCAAAAATGAAGGTTTTTGTATTTATATAATCAAAATACCACAAATCTATCTATAAACGCAAGTATTGAAGAAGAACTAGGATTCCTACCTCAAGATTGGAAGCTAAAGGTGAAGATCCATCCTCAAACTTCAATGAAATCACAAAATAATCGGTCAAAATCTTGATCCTTGCTTGTTCTTCAACCTTGATGCAAGATCCATGGTGAATTTGTTGGTAAAAATGGTTGAAATCAAAGTTTTGGGGGCTAGGTTTTCAGACATGGAGGAGGGGAGAGGAAGAGATGATGAAAAGGTGAAGTTTTGGGGTCAAAATGTCACTTTATAATGTCTGTTAGCGACCTAGTCGCTCGAGCGAAGGAAGCTTGGCTCGAGTGTGGAAAAGAAGCTCTCAGATTTTCTAAAAAACGCACTCTTCGCTTGAGCTAAGAAAGTCTCGCTCAAGCGAGCATGCTTCCAGCACATAAACTAAAAATTCGAACAGGTGTAACTTTCTCGTTCGGACTCCGTTTTAGGTCGTTCTTATGTCCAAATTGAAGCCCCGGAAACAAACTTTCCAATGGTTCCAGCCTCACATTCAAATTCAAAGTGTGGAAGGATAAATGGGAAAAAGAGTGAAGGTTGGTCAAAAACTCAAACTTTTGGGACTTTTTATCTAATCTTACCTAAATACCTTGTTAAGACTTCAATCAAGGTTCCAAACATCACCCAAGAGTCCTCAATTATAATATTTAAAGTTCACTTGTCAACCCATCAATATCAAGAGTCCGACAACCATATAAGTTTTAAGGTGACGGGCACCACTTTACATCAATCCAATGTGAATTAAAATCCGAGTCATTACAATATTTGTGGTTTATAAAAAAAAATTGAATATTTTTGCTACATCAATTAGTTGTGTTGTTATGCATTTTGTGATTGATGTTATGAAATTTTTTGAGTTGGTTATGACATTTGTGATTTGTAAAAATTTTGATTATTTTTATTATGGCAATTAGTGGTGTAGTAACGCATTTTGTAGTTGATGTTTTTAATTTTTGTGAGTTGGTTATGACATTTGTGGTTTTTAAAATTTTTAGATGTTTTTGTTACACCAATTAATGGATACTTACATAATTTTTGGTTAATATTACGAAATTTTGGGAATTAGTTACAACATTTGTGATTTTCTATAATTTTAAACAATTTTGTTACGCCAATTAGTGATGGCGTTATGTATTTTGTGTTTTATATTACAAAACCTTGTGACTTGATTATGATATTTGTGGTTTCTAAAATTTTAAATATTTTTATTAAGCCAATTAATGGTGTGATTATACATTTTGTAGTTGATGAGTAAAATAGTCTTTTTTTTATTAATTTTACTTAATAAAAATAGATGAAGAATTTATATTAAAAAAATTAAGTATAGATTAACAAAATTATAAATTAATAATTTATTTTATTATAAGACTCTATTCATAAATGTTTTAATTTTGTTTTTTATAATGATTATTACATAATTTCGGCCCCATTTTCTCCAAAAAAATTTGAAACAAACATCCAAATTTTGTCAAAATTAAAATTCCCCCACTAATTGTTTTTGACAAATCCCTAGACCCTTTTTTAGCCCAAACGAGAGAGAGAGAGAGAGAGTAATTTCTAGACTTGGGAGTACCGCGAGCTCGTGGGCCAAATTTACACCTCTATGTGTGAGTAATAGTTATGAGATATGTGATTAGTGGTTATGATATAAGTGATGTTGGTTATGAGACAAATGGTGTTGGTTATGAGATGTGGTTACGACATAAGTAGGTAAAGGTTATGAGATATATGATTAGTGATTATTAGATATGTGATTTTGGTTATGAGCAAAGTGATGTAGTTATAAGTCAAAGGATATTTGGTCATGAGATATGTAATTAGTGGTTATGAGATATGTAATGTTAGTTATGATCAAAGTGGTGTGGTTATGAGATATGTGATTAGTAGTTATGATATGTGTGATGTTGGTTATGAGATATGTGGGTAATGGTTATGAGATATTTGATTAGTGATTATAAGATATGTAATTTTGGTTATGACCAAAGTGGTGTCAAAGGGTGTTTGGTTATGCTATATGTGTTAGTGGTTATGAGATATGAAATATTGATTATGATCAAAGTGATGTAGTTATGAACAAAAGGGTTGTTAGTTATAAGATATATGACTAGTGGTTATGAATTATGTGGTATTGGTTATGACTCAAAGGGGTTGGTTATGAGATGTGATTATGATTCATGTGGGTAATAGTTATAAGATATGTGATCAATAGTTATGAGATATATGATATTAGTTATGAACAAAGTGGTGTGGTTATAAGCAAAATGGTGTTAGTTATGAGATATGTGACTAGTGGTTATGAGATATGTGATGTTGGTTATGAAAAAAATGTGTTGGTTATGAGATATGTGACTAGTGGTTATGAGATATGTGATGTTGGGGCCCCTAGACTCCTCTGATTTCCTTTGCTCTCTTTTTGGTAACCGGTTACACCGGTTGTCAATTCAAAACTAAATTATTAAAATAATTTAGTTATGTGGTAGTTATGAGATAATATGGTATGTATGAATAACTAAATATTACTAAGTTATGACTTAATATGATAATGGTTATGATCTATATGATATTAGTTATAATATAAAATCACATATCATGTATGATACATCCAAATGTACCATAGCATCACTAGTTTAACTATCATTCAGTTACAGAGAAATTTTTTATATTTACTCACTCTGTTTCACGTGTAAGCTTTCATGTGTTTGGGCTCCATAAATAGAAGTGGAACAAGATTTTGGAGTTGCTACTTGCCACAAGCTTATTCTATTGCCTCACTCTGTACAATCACTATATCAGATATATTTTGCCTCCCTTATCAAAACTGACTCATTTTCTTAATCTCTCTCTCTCTCTCTCTGGTTTGTTTTGATTTTTTTTATCATGAATAAAATATTTGGCAGTACTTTCCTGTGGTATATAAATTTGTCCGTGTGGGGAATTTTGAATTCCATGCTTATATAAATTTGTGTTTAATGGATAAATACTTCTCTTGCTTTCTATTTTTTTTTTCTTTAGGAAATTGCCAAGTCAATTGAATTCTATTGAATTGAGGATTTGATTTTATACAGGTACCATGGATGATTTTATTACATGGATTCCATTTGGTGACTTCATTTGTTGTATGATTTAATCCCCGTCTGCAAGATCATGTACTATATTGTTTAGCTGTACATACACATTGAAGTTCTTAATTGTGAACTTTGATCATAATACTATGTTCTATTGCCATTTCCATTTTAATTTTTCATTGTTGTGTAACACTCTGCTTGGGTGCTGAGAACTCTAAGGAAAAGAGAGAGGGAAGGAAAAAGTTGACTATTTTTTGAATCTTCTCCATCTCTCTTCTCTCCCTATATATACACATATACGTTAATCTATATGTGTTGTGTATCTGTGTTCTAAATTCTTCTGATTCTTATGTGTTTGCTGATTGCATTGGAGTCAAATTTAAGCCTAAAGATGATCGAGCCTTTGAAATCTTATTTTTGTTGGGCATTTCTTTTAATTTTTTTTTTGTTCTTTTTCCCCACTATTGTTTGTTGCAGTGAAGTGAACAAATCTCTAATTTCTTGATGAGGCAATTAATTGAGTAAACGGGTTTGCTTTTCTTACTTTCTACTTTTCTTTTTTGAAGACATTGACTAGTTCTGTGTTTAAATTCCCCGTCTAAGCTTGTTTTTGTTTTTTGTATTTTTTTTTTTTCAAAATAGGATTTTATTATTCTACACATTCTTTGTTACTTTGAATGCATTCCTAATAGACCACGAATAAATAGTATCAATCTCTTATAGTTCAGTGGGTTTAAAGTTTTCCAATCAGTCATAGGTTTGATGTTTACTCCATGATTGTTACACTATGAAGGCATGGAGCTGCAGATTCAATGAAAACATATAAAATTGTACAATTTAGCTCTTTGGAATGTTTGGATGACTCTAATTCATGTACCCTTTATTCATATATATATTTATGTAAACGAATAAATTTTTCATGTACACTTTATAATTGATGATTTGATGGGATCTGTATATGAAACTTATATTGTTACTATTAAATTATTTTGTCGTGTGAGAAAATAAGTGTAAATGAGAAGGCATATAAATAATGATTTATAAAGTATTAGACATTGTAAAATATTATTCTCACTCCACTATTCTGTTGTTTCTGATCAAATAGAAATTTTTGTTTGGCAAGCTGGTAAGGTGGATAGCTCTTTTTTTCTTCTTACCAACTCTTCTACTCTTTTGTGCAGATTTGCCCAGGTGGACTATTATTATTGATGGCTTGTGGCAGCAGCTAAGCTGGTATGGCATGGGTTTGTTTTGATAAGAGCAGAGTCGGAATTGAGTGTGTATCGTGCAGAAGTAATGGGGTGTGGTTGATATAAAGCTTCTTAGTTCTAAGTTTGTTTAATTATGTATTCTGAAATTTCAATGGTCATTGGTTTGGTCTGCTTACGTTCTTGCAAAGAAAGTTCGTAAAATTGAATAATGGTGTTTTAGTTCTAAAAAAAAAGAGGATGGTGCTTGTCTTAGTAATATATGATAAATTGATAATGATTGTTGTTTCATACAAAAATCAATTTAAAAATTAAAATTTAAAAAAAAAAGACTTCTGATATTGATGCTTTTTAAATAGGAATTTATAAAAATAGGAATACTTTTGGTGTGTTTTGATACAAACATCATATGTCATGTTCATGTTTTTTTGTTTTTTTTTTTTTGAAAGAAAAAAGCTACCACGGCATTTGAAAACGCCACTAATAGGTGTCAGCAGAAGATATTTTACTATATTTAGTGACATTTTTGAAACACCTTGTATTGGTTTTTAGCGATGTTTATGAAGTGTTGTGAAGTTATAGCGACGGCTGCATCTTCGGCGTTTGGGCTAAGCGTCATAATAGCTTCTAGCAGCGTTTTTTAGTTCTATAGTGGCATTTTTTAAACGCTACTAATGATAGAATTTTCTGTAGTGTGAGGTTCGGCATGCATGTTAGTCACAGGATACTAGGTAAGGCCAATTATATCCTATCATTTGGCGTTACCTAGTATCCTATCTCGGCATGCATGCTAGTGGCAGACTCTAGCTGGGGTGACGTTTGGTGAGTGATAGGATACTAGGCAAGGCCAAATGACGATCCATGAGAAAAATTATACGTAACGATAACGCATACAAGATTAAGAACAATTACATGAGAACAGTTATACATAAGGCATAAAAGGTTAAGAACAATTAAGGTGACAAGATAACCATGTTTCTTGAAGAAACTGAGTGTTTAGCACTTATATGTTGAAAACAATACCAAGATCTATCTGCATTTACAATTAACAGTGAGTTGGCTATTTGTAGACAACCTTGAGAACAATACAAATACTTATACAAAGATCTATGATTTTAGAAACTCATCATTTGGTGCTCCAAAAAATTCTCAAAATTCCTGCCAACTCTACAATTAAAAACAGGAAAACAAAAAACTCAACTGGAAAAATGGGATGCGATCGCATCAAACTTCAATAACTAGTTCCAGATCATACTATTATTTTTCCTCAAAAGTAAGGGGGCGGTTAGCTGTACACAATCTGTCTTTGATTGCAATTTGCAAGCAGCTCATCATGATGCAACTTGACTTCCTTACGTTTAAAACCAATATACTGACACTGATGGAGAAGGCCTTTTCTGTGATTAGTTCATCCTCTTTAATTATGCAACTGCAAAGATTCAGTATTGAAAGATCAGAATGCTATCAAGTAGAGAATGATATGAAGTCCACGCTGCAGAGGAAAGATGAAGATGGGCAGCAAATTATGGAAATTGCAGGAGGGGAATTTCAGCCACCACTGAATAGTGAATTTCAGAATATGTTCATCAAACTTGCTTTGATTATGATCTAATCATAAATCTAAGATGCTTCCAAAAAAAAAAATAGCAACAAATATTCAGTATGTCCCACAATAAAACAAATTTAACGTCTATCCAGGTCTAAAATGACCTCGACAAAGAATGGGGAAAGGGACAACCAATTCGGAGAACTCTAAATTTACATGTAGCAATTCTAATTAATCAAAGACATATTTATATTCTTTGCTTAAAAAAATGAAAATAAGGAACAATTCCATATGAGTTCTGCAATCTGTACTGTAGGTTCAATTCATTACTTATGAACAAGCATTCATAAGGGAAAATGAGTAAAATCACGTAGCAGCAAACATATGCATGCATATCGAAATTTTGGTTTCTAAAAATAATAGATACACAAAATGTCAGCACCATCTGATATTTCACCAAATGCATACCTGGTGACGGTAGACATGTAGACTCAAGGAATGGATAGACATCTGTTCTCAATCCCAATTTTCCGTAATTCTTGTAGATTATGTGCTATTTCTTGAATGAACTGTAATCCCTCGGTCCCACATCTGAGTGAATTAAATGCATGCTTGAGAAAATCACGATCCTCGATTGCTTCCAACCTGCTATTAAGGTCTGAAATTTCTCTATGAAGATCATTCAAATCAATATACCCACCTTGAATGGAGGATTCTTCCCAATCAGAATCAAAATGATTGTTCTCTTTAATGGCAGAACTATTGTCCTCGATTGAGACATCATAACCATCACGAGTAGAGAGCCTTCCATTTAATGCAGACAAATCATTTGGCATTGACAAACCATTCTCTTGCTTCTGATGATCAGTTTGTCTCTCCCCATTAGGTGTCCCATTACCAGAAACTTGATGCAACTTGCTCTCCAACTTCTTCAAATATTGTGAAATGTATTGTTTCTCACCCTCAATGTCTAACAGTGAAGTTTTGATATCCTTAAGCTTGGACATTGAGGCAAAATGCATATTGGCAATACTTTTAATTTGAGGTACACCATTATTATCAATCCCTGTGTTGTCTACCTTTTGGGGGTTGGTTTCCCCAGGTAAACTTTCCACCATTTCTTCATCCGAGACATGGTTCTTGTAAAATTCTAACTCTGCTTCCAAATCTTGCGTCTCCTTCTCCCTTTCAGCTAGGAGATCATTGGCTTTTTCGAGTGCCTCCATATCATACTCTGCTTGCTCCTCCATCATTCTTAAGTACTGCAAAGCCTCCATATGTAGCAATGCCTTCTCCTCTTGCAACCTTGTAATCATGGCCATTGCTTGATTTGCAGCAATTTCAGCAGCATTTCTTTCTTCCTCTAATTCCTTGTATAGAGCACCAATGCGTTTCTTATCGTGGTCAACCTGTCGTTTTAGAGTATCAACAATGCTTTCACCATCAATTTCACTGATAGTGCTACCATCCAAAGATTCATAACTAGAATCATTTCTCACCAATAAAACTGACTTTTGCAGCACCAGAATTCCATTAGAACTAGAAGCATCACTTTTCAGTAACTCGTCGTGATTATCATGCACTTCGAGACATGTACCATTTAATGATGGACCGATTGCAGGAGCAGATACTATTTGATCATGAACTTTTGCAGAATCAGTAACGACAGCAAGTTCAGAAACCATATGAGGAACTTCTCTTCCTTTATTATTATCAACTAACCTGCACTCATCGCTTGGACCCACATCATTTGACATTGATGGAGCAATATCATTCAAAACCGGATCAGTTTTAAAACCTGTTGCAGTTGTTGTATTCATCAACTCAGATACTTCATGCTTGATGACAGATATATGTCCAACGTCACTGGTTCCGATTATATCTACTGCTAAAAAACATTTCAGAAAGGAGACATAAGTTAAATGCAATGCACAAATATATGCTTTCACATTCACATCCAAATATGCATATACATAGAGGAAATTTAGCTTACACTTATCTGGTGATATTCCTACAGGAATTTCCATGACATTGGAAGATGGAGGAATGTCATTTGGTGAAACAAGCTTAGATAACGCAAACAAGCTGGAATTGTGAGGTAGGGCTTCTACAACGTTAGACAGAGGGGAAATATCATCACGTGAGATAAGTTCAGGCAGAGCAGGAGGATTAGGCTTTGGATTGGCTTGTTCCCAGTGTAGTTCCCCCCAACCATGTCCTTTAACATCATCAAATGTCAAACATTCCACATCACGAGGCTCTCTTACATCAAGTTGATCGTATTGATCTAAAAGTGAAGGCCCAGGATTGGAAGTTTGCTGAGTCTGCTTAAATGGATTCAAATTGTCAGGATGTACTTTAGATAAAATAGCTGAATGGTGAATGGCAAGAACATCCTTGGTATCAGTATTTTCACAAATCACAGAACTTCTATCATCATCATCATCAGAAAATGGGAATTCAGACTCGGAATCTGAAGTAATCTTGAGCGCAGAGTATCCCACATGAGACAAAGGATCAACACCAGTATTTCCAAGACGACGAGGTGTAATTGGCCCCGAAATTTTATCCCTTATTTTCTTAAAGCTATCCCGATGGCTTAAATGGCTGCGACTTGGCAAATGGGGCAAAGGAGGTTTATTATTACTTTTAATACTCCCTAACCCAACTAGAGCTTTGTTATTAGTTTTAATACTCCCTAACCCAGCTAGAGTTGGCTGTAGCAATCTTTGAGCATTTGGCCTAGCCCTCCATTTCTTATTGCAACAAGAACATGTCTTTGTGCTTAAAGAACCCAAGATAATATTCTTATTTGAAAATGAACTCAGAAAGCCACACTGATTGTAATCAAACCCCAATTTGCCCACCAACAACCTGTATGATTCAGAGTTCAATTTGTTCTTCATGGAAAAGGACATGAGACATTCTTCACACATCCCACAGGCACCAGCAAGCTTACCATGAATCTGACAAGATATCAAAGATGATACTTCCATTCGGTGGCTGCTGCAGAGCAAATTCCGATAGAATTCAAGTTTTTCATTTCCAAAAACATGATCAAGCCTCGAGCATAATGGACAAGGTGTTTTCAATTCACAGTAGCGTGCAAATTTTGTCAGCAAATATGAAAATGCAGCGTCAACAAACAACAGGAATATCAACAACCATTCTGAAGCCATAGAGGACAAAAGGTTCATAAACCCCCTTGGATTCCTCTTGACAGTCATTCCCACCATAATGATTCCAGATATCACAATAAAATCCCAAATTGTAGAAATCAATAAGTGCTTTAATTGCTTAAAACATCATAAATCTACATTTCACCCAGACCAAATTTGAAGCTCCCACACCAGCCTATCCAGCAAACAATAACAAACAACAAAAGAAAAAAAAAAAAAAAAAAAAACAAACACTATAATCATTGATAACGTTACCAGAATCTAAATCCAGCAACACTTAAATAAATATATAAATTAAAAAAAAAAAAACCCTTTTTTTTTTTTTTTTTCAAGGTTCATAAACCAAACCCTCGTGATTTCAAAATCCATTTATTGAAAAGGATCAAAACAGAATCCAATGACCAAAAAATTATGCTAGATTCACCACATTAACAAATCTGAATGAATTAAAAAATGAAATCTGAAAGCCAAAACATAACCCTACTCAATTCAAGAACGCCCATTTGATCAAGATATAATTCTCAGTTACAAATGAAGACAACGATGTAAACAAAAATAATGTACATTGCAATTGTAAATAAAGTTCACAAGAAAAAGCTCAAATACATAAATTATTCACAATTCAATCACTTATCTCTGGTGTATGTATATGTACCTGGTGTGCGGCTTGAAGGAGGAATTGGAAGAGACGGAAGAAGCAAATTTGTGATCAAATCATGAATCATCGGGTTTTAGAAAATTTAAAAATGGAACGAATCATACGAGAAAGAAGAATTACGAAGATGTCCTCTTTCTCTTTCTATTTGTTTTTTCTTGGAAAGTGATGAGTGACCGTTGTTGCCAACTGAATTTTGAGATCCAAATTAGTCGTCCAGAAAAATGTAAAACTGAAAATGTGTTTTTTATTTACTTTTGTTTGGTAACGTTTACGTTTTCAGTTTATATTTATAAAAAATTTATAAATTGGTTTTTGTTTATTTTTTGTTTATTTTTAGAAAAACATAAACTACAAACGCTGCTTTAGAATTGGCAAAATGTTTAAAAATTTTAAAAATATAAAAAGAGTAGAAATGACAAGTGGTGGTAAATGGTGATAGAAGACGATGGTAGAAAGTGGTGACGGTGGGTAGCGGGTGGGTGGTAGTGGTGGTGGGTGGGTAGGTGACGATGGCGGGTGGTAGCAAGTGGGTGGTGGTGGTGGTGGCGGCGGCGGCGGGTGGTGGTGGCAGGTGGGTGGCGGGTGGTGGTGGTGGACAGGTGGCGAGTGGTGGTGGTGGGTGGGTAGGTGACGGTGGCGGGTGATGGATGGTAGCGAGTGGGTGGTAGTGGCGGTGGCGGTGGTGGCGGGTGGTGGCAGGTGGGTAGCGGATGGCGGGTGGTGGTGGGTGGTAGGTGGTGATGGTGGATGGGTGGGTGACGGTTGCGGGTGGTGGGTGGTAGCGAGTGGGTGGTGGTGGTGGTGGTGGCGGCGACGGGTGGTGGGTGGTGGTAGCAAGTGGATGGCGGGTAGTGGCGGGTAGGTGGCGGGTGGGTGGGTGATGGTGGCGGGTGGTAGCGAGTGGGTGGTGATGGTGGTGGTGGCGGTGGCGGTAGCGGGTGGTGATGGTAGGTGGGTGGCGGATGGCAGGTGGTGGTGGGTGGTGGCGGGTAGGTGGCGGATGGCGGTGGTGGTAGGAGGTGGGTGGTGGTGGCAGGTGGGTGGTAGGTGAGTGGTGGGTGGTGGGGGTGGTGGCGGGTAGATGGCAGGTAGTTGGTGGCTGGTGGTGGTTGTGGGTGGCTGGTGGTGGCAGGTGGTGGATGGTGGTGGTAAATGGGTGGTGAGTGGTGGTGGCAAGTAGGTGACGGGTGGTGGTGGCGGCGGGTGGTGAGTGGTGGCGGGTGGGTGGTGGTGGTGGGTGGTGGTGGGTGGTTGGTGGTGGTGGCGTGGGTGGTGAGTGATAGTGGCGGTGGAAAATGGTGGCGAATGATGGCTAGTGTTGGGTGGTAAAAAAAACTCAAAACTCAAAGCGAACACATTTTTGTGTTTTCATTTTTTGCCAAATTTATAAAGTGAGACCATTGATTTATAAATCAAAATTTTACCAAACAAGTTTTTATTTGAGTTTTTAAATTTTGTAAATATAAACGAAAAACGTAAGTGTTCTCAAATAATGGCTTTTTATTTTCTACTTATGTTTTCGCTTATTTTCAAATTTAAGCGATTTGCAAAAAATTCTGATTTCAGACCCTTGGAAAACAAAAATGTTATGAATCAACCTTATCAACTTATAATTTTATGCTGTGTTTGCGTGATAGAAATTAAATTAATAAATTATAAAATTTATGTGTAAAATAAATTTTAACCACTGATTTATTTTTTTGAATAAATTCTGAATCTATAAATCTGGATTTATAGTGTTATTCTTAGAAAAATAATTAAAGCACCTCCCTAAACTCTTAACAGACATATATATATATATATATATATATTTATTTAAGAGAAGCAATTACAAAATAAAAGAAATTTCAAATGTAACCAACGACTTAACCAATAGCCTTGTTTGGAAACAGATTAATTTAGTAATTTTTTGATTATTTAGCTAAAATATGAATTAAAAATAACTAGTATGTTTGGAATAACTTTTGATTTTTTTCGAAAATATGTGTAAAAAGTAGAGAGAAAAAGAATTTTTAATTTTTAGTATAGGCTATTAATTTTTTGGTTTTTTAATAACTTTTGATTTTTAACTAAATAGGTCGCTTTCCAAACGAGACCTAAATTAACTTTTAATTTATCATAAACTCAACTTTATAAAATTCCACTTTTTTATCATGTAATCATTATTATAGATAAATTTAAAATTTAAAATTAAAATTTCTAACATAACTATGCATACATTGATATTAAAATTTAAATGGTGATATTCTTTTTCTTTTAATGACTCCTTTAATGATCCCCAAAATTTAAAGGGAGACTTATTTATAAGTCCTTTTTCAGAATCTTATGTTAGGCTAAGTCCTATGTAATTTTTTATAGAGTCTCAAGTCCTATTTTCATAAGAATGTATTCCACAAGATCCTAATCTTTTTACTCCCAATTTTCACACCTTCTCTCTCTCTCTCTCTCTCAACCAACCAATTGATATATATTGCATTTCCTGATTCATGAACTTTGATCATTAGATGATTATTTTGTATTGTATTGTGTGGACTTAAATGTTTGGTTTAGAAAATGAGATTGGAAAAGTAGAGATCGGAGAGAGTAGTAAGAGAGATTGGGCGTTTTTGTTGTTTTGTAGGGTGATGGAGGCAAGCAAATTCTGTTGTCGACATTGAGCATTGTTGGGGTTGGAGTCGAGTGGGTTTGGGTTTGGTACCGGACAGACGGTGACGAAATGGACCATTTGCTACAATTCCTCCGCGGCAGGCGTCACATGAGCGATTGAATAGGAGCTTCTCGGACTCGTCATCAGCGGCAAAGCAAAGTCACCTTGATGACTTCCCTTATTACCTCGTAATTGTTACATTCTTCATGCTAATTGATCTAACAATAATCAATAGTGATCAAGTTTTTGTTTTTGTTATTGTTTTTTTTTTCAAATAATCTTTAGGCTAAACATCAAAATCAAGCGATTTTGAAAAATTGGGGTCTTCGGTAATAATTTTTAAATTTCTTTTTTCTTAGTGAGAGTTATATATGACGTGATGAATGAGTCATCTCGGTTTAAAATTTTCATAAATTTTAATGTATTGGCAAGTTTATGTGCAATGATTTTTTTTTCTTTAAATGCCTATGTTTTCTTTGATTTTTTTATATAAAAACAATAAATAAATTCAATAAATAAATAATTTATTAAATTTTACAATTAATAATACAAAATAAAATATATTAAGATTATATATCTATTTCAAAACAAGCGGATTAAAAAATAAAATTTATTAAGTTTGCGGCGTAGCGTGACACATTCGTTACGTTTATGCTGTCACATTACGTTTATATAGGTGTCACGTTACGTTACGTTACGTTTATGTAGGTGTCACGTTACGTTCATATTGGTGTCACGTTACATTTATATAGGTGTTACGTTACGTTCGTTTACGTAGATATGTCACGCCACGTTTATATAGTGTCGCGTTACGTTACGTTTACGTAAATATGTCACGTTACGTTTATATAGGTGTCGCGTTACGTTACGTTTATGTAGATATGTCACGTTACGTTTATATAGGTGTCACGTTATGTTTATGTAGGTGTCACGTTACGTTACGTTACGTTTATATCAATTTCCTATATAGGGTTTATTACTTATTTATGATATTAACAACTAATATTGAGGGTAAATATGTCAAGAAACTTCTCATAGAACTTATGGGAACATATAAGTTTTTTTGTGGGACCAAATGTAGCACAAGTCTCCTTAATAGGACTTCTAAATAATTTTCCCAAATTTAAATTGTAGTATTTCTAGCCTCCGTTTAGGAAGTGGGTTGGTTTTTTGGCTTTTTGGTTTTTTTGGCTATTTTAGCCTGGGCTTAAAAGTTTGGTTTGGGAAGGGCTTTTTGGCTTTTTGACTTTTTGGCTTTTTTGACTTTTTTTGTGAGAGAGGAGTGTAATGATTATGGGTTGAATGTGATGTTTTGTTTTTTGTGGCTAAAAAAGCCTATTTCGCCTTTTGTGGCTAAAATAGCCAAAAAAAACCTGACTTTTTGGCTTCCCAAACGGTGCCTAAATGATCCAAACGCAATGTCATAATTTTTAATTTTTATTTTTTTTAATCGGCAATGTCATAACTTAGGGCACGTAAATATAATTCAAACCCAACATCAACGCAACACCCTAAAGCAAACCTGCTTTGCTACATATTGGTAAACCCAGTTCGAGGATTGTCTTGAAGATCCATTGATGAAGGCTTCGCTGAGATCTTTCCTTGTAAGTGAACTTGAATTTTCAATTACAGCTTCTTCGAATTTCAAATCGCAGTTGGTTTCATCCTCAATTAGAATGAGACTGACTTTTGTGTTGAAGAAACTTGGAGGTGCAAGGGGTTTTGCGGCAGTGAATGCGCAAGGCCACAAGATTAAAGGGGTAGAAGATATCATCGCCGTTGCTTCTGGTAAAGGCGGCGTTGGCAAGTCCACCACTGCTGGTAATGCCTCTTTGTCTTTCTCTGTCTCAGTCTTTACTCATTTATTTATAGAGATTTCTTGGGTGCATGACATGATATGGATTCTTCTTTGTTTAGTTGCTAATGGGTTGAGATTAATTTTATGGGTTTTAGAGTCCTTTGCTGTAGTATCGTCGGTCTGATGATGCAGTGTCAATGTATCATTTGAAGAAGATGAACTGGTCACTTGGGGTTGTAAATTAAATTATAACTTGATAGAGCAGGATGGAAAAAAACGAAACCAGTTCACGTAGCCAATCCCAATTGATTGTAACATAAAGGCTTAGTTTGGTTTGATTAGGTTACTGGGTAGATGATTAATTTGGCTAAGCGAAGATAATTATTGTTCTTGTTTATCTGCTTTACTTTTGACTTTTTAGTCTAAAATTCTATAGCTTTTTTAATCAATGTTAATTGGGGGAAACAAATGGTGCCAAATCAAATGGTGGATTTTGCCAGGTGCATTAGGCTGTTGTACCTTGCTTTGCTTCAGAAAAAGCA